>VUYV01000023.1:1702248-1760946 GCA_008711295.1 Anarhynchus alexandrinus | reverse complement strand
AGGGGGAATGGCTTTAAACTGGAAGAGGGCAGGTTTAGATTGAACATTAGGAAGAAGTTTTTCACTTTGAGGGTGGTGAGGCACTGGAAGAGGTTGTCCAGAGAGGTTGTTGAGGCCCCATCCCTGGAGGTGTTCAAGGCCAGGCTGGACGTGGCCTTGGGCAACCTGGTCTGGTGGGAGGTGTCCCTGCCTATGGCAGGGGGGTTGGAACTCGATGATCTTCAAGGTCCTCTCCAACCTATACCATTCTATGATTCTATGATTTTTTGATTCTATATATACACTATATATACTTGTACCTATATATATATATAAATACAGGTATATTTCACAGGCACAGTGTTACAATGAATTAATAAATGCTTGTTAGTTAAATACAGTCCCTGGGTTTGGGGGTTTTGGCTTTGATTGTGCTGGGTTTTTTTGTTTGTGTTAAGTTTCTTTGGTGTGTCTCTTTTGGTAATGGCTTTTTTTTTTTCAGATGTCTCTCCATCTTTTTTAACTACTTTTAGAGAAAGAATACAAGTTGGAGGAAAGTATTTGTAACCCTGCACTTTTTAAAAGACAAAGTGTAAATACTTTACTCAAATTATCTTTCATCAGCTAAATAACCATCATCACAAATTATGTGTCACTTAGTGTGGAAGTAACAACTGTCAACTTGTTGAAAAACCTAGCAGAAATCAATTATGCCTAATGTCTTTCTTTTTATTCCTATACATGATTTCATGCACAAATTGTGCACCCTTCCAGTTTTTGCTTCATGAGAAGGGAAGAGATATTCTTCCAGCCACCCCTTTTTTTCTCTTCATCGTCAATTAGCCTATTCGATGTAGCTTAATTGACAGCTTTTGATTCTTCTGTGGCAAGGAGTCCCATTATAGCAAGAGCAATACACTGAGATTAATGAAAATCCTTCCAAAAGATCTTGTTTTCACTTAGAAAGCTTCCAAAGAATGTTTAGTGGTGAACTTTATACTTACATAAATGACCTCCTTTTGCAGTTCAGTCAAGCATGAAGTAAAAAAGACTGATCTCCTGGCTACTGAACATGCAGTCTATTTAAACAATAACCTCCTTGAAATCAGTCATTAATTGGTTTGTTAGATAATTCTTTTCACTTGCTGGACAAGGGTTGTCAGCCATCTCTGATGAGCTGATCACTGTCTGTGGCTATTATAAATGACTACTCTCACTTCAAAAAGACTAAGATTAAAAAAAGATAAAAAAATCCAGTCTAGTATGTTCATATACACAGCAGCGTTTTATTGGGAGTTCTTTAAATCTCTAAATAAGTAGAATGGAACCACATCATAAACCAATCATTTATTGTTAGTTAATGGTAAAGATATACCAAAAATTAATCATATTGTTGTAGTTTTAGAATACAAAACATAATAAATACAGTGTCATCTTTTAGTGATTTGTTTGCTTCAGCCTATATGAATAATTAAGAATGGAGATCTATGGCATTCCATGCTCTTCAGTTACAACCTCTGTGTGTGTTTTCAACCCACCAAGAACTGTTCATACAGTCTTACTATCAGCATAGGACCCTAGAAGCATAGCTTCCCTTCTCTTGCGGTGAAAATGATGTTATGGAAGACTTTGCAGCAGAAACAAGTGCCAGCTCTGGTTCCTTTTTATCAGTATTTCTTTCCGAAATTCTTGGATTCTTAGGCATAAAAATGTTATAACTTGGTTTTCAGAGGTGGCTGCATTTTACATCATAAATTATTCCAGTACAGAAGGTTAACCTTCACAGAGAATGAGTCCTACTCATTTTCAGCCTCTATGGTGTCTTGAAAAATCCTTTAACTGCAGAAAGATAGAGGACTAACTAGGGCAGTCAGATAACAATCAAGAAAGATGACGATCACTGTAAACAGTTAGGCTAAATTAATCCCACCTTTCAAATTCTTCAGATAAAATTTCTTGGATAAACTCTCCCCCATGCACACACAATAACATTTTTTTTTTTTAATTCCTTTAAGCCCCTTATGACTGTGCTATATTAAGTCATTTAATAAATTGTATTCTTAAAGTGTTAAAATTTTCAAATCTCCACTCCTGCTCCCTCTCTTGGGAATAATGTTAACACCTCCGTAAATACAAGGTCAAAATATTTGACTACAGTGACAGTGTGAGCACTGTAACTGCTTCTGCCCCAAAACAAGCTTCTCCTAACCAGCAACAATACCTAAACACCCTCCTGTAACACAGACTTTCTATACGTCCAGAAGGACCAGACTATGTTTGCATGCAGGTGAACACAATCTCAAAGATAACAGAATTATGCAGGAAAACTTCTTTCACCTGCACTTTTGACAAGAACAAATTGGAACATAGGAGGTTTCTAAACTTCTGTTGGACATCTTCCAAAAATAATCAGAATGACTGATGAGGAAGAATTAGCTAAACTATATCTATTTCTACATTGTTTGATAAAAGAAGAGAAGGATGCATAGATGGTAAATGATCCCTTAAAAGATTTGTTGCCTGTTTTTCATTGGCAAATTTCAAATCAACAGAAAGGGCAAAAAGGAAAAATCTAGGACAGCATTACATTTTGTGAAATGAGATCAACAAGAGAAAGTAAAGAACAGGCAAACCAAGTAAATAAAGGGTTAGGTGTATGGACTAAAGGAAAACAAATGATGTTTCGGCTACCTCCTGGTATTGCTGCAGAGAAAAATGTCTAGAAGATTCCGTTCTCTTTCCTGGCATAGCCAAATGAGAACCGCGGCCTTCTCTGAGATCTCAGTCATCACTTAACACCTGTCAGATACTTTCTTTTTCTCTTTAATGATAAAGAATAAACATGAACAAAGATAACACCCTGCAACTTCGAAGCATACAAAATTTGACATTTATATCAGCATACTGCTGAGTTGGCTTTTATATAATGTGATTTTAACTAGGTACCTTCCAAGACATGAGGTGTCGTGGGAAAAACTGGGGACAGTGAAAGAGCAGAGGAACCACATCAGACACAAAATGTGTTCCTGTTTGGGAGCACTTCACATGAGCAAATTCTTAAGCCATCATTACACCCTAACATTTTAATCTGGAGTAGTTAGTTCCTCTACTTGGGATAGCCATAGTAGAGTCTGACTGATGAGAGCAGAGGCAGGAGGACAAAACAACTGTCTCATTTAACTGACAATGCAGATGACCTCTTACAGATCTGTAAATAAAAACAGTGTAGGAAAACCTACCTCGTGTTTGTTAAAGGTTCTGCTTAGATTATCAGAAAAGCCACCAGATGCTTTAAAATATTGCATTCTTATTGGAAACAAATATTATAGCTAGAAACAAACCAAAAAAAGGCATATCACAACTTGTCTTGAAATTTACAGACTTTTTTACTTTGTTTGCAATTAAAAGTCAAATGAGCAATTACATCTGTGAAATTAATCAATGTAAGACAGAGGTATATGTTTTCTATATGTAATTTACTTGCTCTCAGATGAGTTATTTCTAATATTCACCTCTGTGTATTAATTGATTATGAACATAGAAAATAGCCTAGGAATTTCTTTAATTCCATTTCCACACACATTGACTTTTGGACAGATCACCAGAGTTAATTAAACTCCCTCCATCTAATATTGCTGTGTAGAACAGTGTTCTCCAGTTCAGAGCATATTAAAGAAAAACATCAGATTCAGCTGTGTACATCTTTCACAAGCCTCTGGATGATAATCATACAAGATTGTTTTCATGGCAACACAGTAGATATTTAATTAACATTGTAAATCTGATTACTTGCTGACCTCCAAACCAGTCACCCATTTGCTAATTTATAATGCAGTTTAAAGATGGACTCATATGCATGAAAAGTGCGGTTTTCACTGAATCTCTTATTCCAGCAGGAGGTTCTATATACTATAAAAGAAAGATCTGAAAAGAATGTTTAAGTCTCCGGATTTAAAAATGAGTAGTAAGATTCCATAATATCAGATGATTACATGTTCTGTAATCATATGCATTTATCTTTATCTCACATAATTTTGCACCTTAATTTTTTCTTTTGCTCACCCTCTTGAGTCAGTATATATGAAGATATAGACACCTTTCAAGCTATGGTTTGTCAACTTTTAAAAGGAAGGGATGAAATAGGAGTAATTACATAAAAATGTGACTAACTACCAATTGATTGATCTTCCTATAGTCACATATGTTTTGTGTAGATATTCAGTAAACAGTAAAGGTGTGAGTAAAGATTAAAGTAATAAAGTGAAGAGTTTCTTAAGACGTGTTTTATATGTGCTCTAGACAAAGCCACCACAATTATGACCACAGGCTGTTTGATCAATAATGGATGCACAAAAATCATATCTGTGAGGAAAAGAAGATTTGTAGACCAGTCAGCTCATAACCAGAGAAAAGATATTCAGACAAAATACTTTTTCTGCTGTACTCATGCAATACCACAGTTCTTGCATAAGAATGATTTAGCTTTCTCACTACAGAAATATTTAAAACAAAATTATGGTTTAACCAATGTGATTTCTTTTATAGCAAGATGTTATCAAAAAATTCTTTTTGATAACAAAAATATCTTGTCTTGCTTTAAATCACAGTACTTAAGAAGAAGTGATGGCATTCTACGATGATATTACAGCATTGGTGGATAAGGGGAGAGCATCAGATGTCACCTACCTGGACTTATGCAAAGCATGACACCTCTTCTGCATTACATCTCTTAAATTAGAAAGACATGGATTTCATGGATGGAACACTCAGTGAATAAGGAACTGGCTGGACGGTTGCACTCAAAGAGTTGCGGTCAATTGCTCCATGTCCAAGTGGCGAACAGTGATGAGTGGTGTTCCTCAGTGGTTGGCACTGGGATTGGTATTATTTAACATCTTTGTTGGCAATGTGGATGTTGGGATTAAGTGCACCCTCAGCAAGTGTTCCAATGATACCATTGTCAACACGCTGGAAGGAAGGGATTCCATCCAGAGGGACCTGGACAGGCTCTCCAGGTGGGCCTGTGCAAAGCTCATGAAGTACAACAAGGCCAAGTGCACATGGGCCAGGGCAATCCCAAGCACAACTACAGGCTGGGCAGAGAGTGGATTGAGGACAGCCCTGAGGAGAAGGACTTCCGGGTGTTGGATGATGAGAAGCTCAACATGAGCTGGCAATGTGTGCTCGCAGCCCAGAATGCCAACCATATCCTGGGCTGCATCACAAGAAGCATGGCCAGCAGGTTGAGGGAGGTGATTCTGCCCCTCTACTCTGCTCTCACGAGAACCCACCTGGAATATTGCATCCAGCTCTGGGGCTGCCAACATAAGAAGATCATGGACCTGTTGGAGCAAGTCCAGAGAACACCCATGAAGACGATCTGAGGGTTGGAGCACCTCTCCTATGATGACAGGCTAAGAGAGTTGGGGTTGTCCAGCTGGAGAAGAGAAGGCTCTTGGGACACCTTATAGTGGCTTCCAGTATCTAAAGGGGGCCTATATAAGAGCTGGAGAAACACTTTTTACAATGGTATGTAGTGATAGGATGAGGAGGAATGGCTTCAAACAGGAAGAGGGTAGATTTAGAATAGCTATTAGGAAGAAATTTTTCACTTTGAGGGTGGTGAGGCATTTGAACATCTTGCCCAGAGAAGTTGTGGAAGTTCCATCCCTGGAGGTGTTCAAGGCCAGGCTGGATGGGGCTTTGAGCAACCTGGTCTAGTGGCAGGTGCCCCTTCCCATGGCAGGGGGGTTGGAACTTGATGATCTTCAAGGTCCCTTCCAATCTAAACCATTCTATAATTCTAAGTGGAACAGCTGTGGTGTTATTACAAACATTCAAACAAAAATAATTTCTATGGTTTTAGTGTCCCAGGCTTTGATTAGTAGTAACCACATTATCAGCTTGATTCAATAGGTAAAATTTGTATAAAATACACTTTTTGTACATGTTATCATCATCCTGATTCTTTCATGAAAGAGCTAATCTGGAAACTCTCTCATGTCATAATCAAGGATCCCTTTTCAATTCTAAATTGTAGCTATGCAAGACCTTTAAGACCCATTTTTTCTGTGGCAGCAATGTGCTTTTCATTTTCATTTACTTTTCTTCAGAGAACATTTTTCCTGTAGTGATATACATTCAAGGGATGATCATGGAATCACTGAGTTTGGAAGGTACCTCTGGAGACTACCAAGTTTTGACTCCCAGTTTTGTATCATCTACTATTTGCTCAGGGTACTCTTTAGCCTGTCTACCTGGGTCGTTAATGAAGAGGTTAAACAGTATCAGGCGCAGTATCCACCCCGAGGCATGATATATTATATATACTGGCTGGATTTCTTGTTCCTGGTCATGGTCCTTTGAGCCTGGCAGCTCAGAATTTTGTATCTACTTCGTTGTTCATTTATCTAACCTATACTGAATTAGTTTGTTGATGGGGATCTTGTGGGAGACAGTGTCAAAAGCCTTGCTAAAGTCAAGATAAAGAGCATCCACTGCTCTCCCCTCGTCCACCAAGCTGTCATCTCATTGTAAAAGGCTACCAGGTTGGTCAAGCATGATTTCTCCATTGTAAATCCATGCTTACTATTCCTAATCACCATCTTATCCTTATTATGTTTGAAAATGCTTTCTAGGATGAGTTGCTCCATCACCTTCTAACAGACAAGGTGATGCTTATTAGCCTGTAGTTCTTTGGATCTTCTTTCTTGTCCTTCTTGAAGGCAGCGGTGACATTTGCTCTCTTCCAATCCTTAAAGACCTCCCCCATCCACCATGACCTTTCGAAGATAATTGAGAGTGGGCTCAAAATGACATGGGCCAGCTCCCTCAGCACTTGTGGGTGCATCCCAACAGGGCTCAAAGACTTTTGTATCTCCAGTTTGTTTAAATGTCCCCTAACCTCATCCTCCTCCACCAAGAATAAGTCTTCCTTGCTCCAGACTTTCTGTCTGCTCTGAGGGGCCTTAGGATTTTAAAGGCCAGTCTTAGTAGTGAAGACTGAGGAGAAGGTGGCATTGAACAACTCAGCATTTTATGTGTCCTTTGTCACCAGGGGCCCTGCAGCAAGCCCACATTTTTGCTGCTGAAGTACTTGAATAAGCCCTTCTTGTTGTCATTCATATTTCTTTTCAGCCTTTCTTGCTTTAGTTATAAATGTTACAAGTTGTCCTTCCTTGCATACATTTAATTCCCTTGCTGGATTGAGCAAAATCCTGTTATTATCAGTATCAGACACATGTTTTTCCCTTGAAATCCAGTCTCATCCATGTATTGAAAATCAGTTAGATGAATTCATCCATGTACCAAAAATCAGTTTGGTCAATTAGAAAAGTGTTTTCCAAACTTTTCTTTATGTTAGTTTTTTCAAAGCTTTTTCAACATTGTCGGCCTTCATCTCAGAAAGCCTAATGAAAAACATGCTGAGTCAGTACATCTCCCATTAATTTATTTTAGTGAATAGGCATACCTTAACTTTCCTCAAAACACAATTTGAACAATAACATGAATAACCCACTTATTATTAATATTCCTCCTCTTTTTTTAGAGATGGAAAAATTTTACTAAGTATCACTGAAGAAACTGTAGGTGTAGATATTTTTCCCTTATTTGTCATACCCCCTCACTGAAGATTAAAAAATAGGGCTGACCTCATTATTTGCCTCCAGACAGAAGCAAAAATGAGGCTTTTCCTTTTTCTCAACTATATCTTTATTCTGCATCTTGAAGACTTTGTCCAAATGCACAACACAACTTTTTGTCCTTTGATTTACTCTGCCAACAGGGACGTCGATTCTTCATCATAAGGACATCCCACTGAAATTGCTTTGCATTAGGAGTATGCCCAGTAATTGCAGAAAACAAGGTTATTATGCACACAGTAGGCAAACTGGGTTATTCACAACCCAGCCACCTATTAATCACCTTTGAGACTGCAAAGTTTTAGAGGAATACTAGGTTAGGCCTCATCTTTACTAAGAAATTTCCAGCCTGATTGTGTTGCAAAAGATTTTATAAGTTTCAGATATGCTATAGAAGCACTGTAGTGACTGTGTCCACCTTTATTTTGGTTTGAAAATGGATGATGGAAATGGTAAATTAATTCTGCCAGCATCATTTAAGTGGCAATATTTCTGTAATCAAGTCCTTATGCCTCATTTAGATATGTGTCTAGCAAGTTCATGTGTGAAAACAAACTACTGTATCTCCATCTAAAGTAAAGCTAGGCTGATTTGTAGGGACTGAGCATCTGGCTTCTATAAATTCCAAGTTTCTTAACTGGAATGCACTGTATGTTTTATGATGAAGAGGGCAATTCTATTTACTGCATCTTTTCTATTACATAAAGGATACTGTTTGGTAAAAGGTTGTACGCTATAGATGGATAACTAGACAGCAAATCCTAGAGAGTTGGACACTTCTGTGTGAATTAATACTAATTCCACCATTTCAAAAAATTTTAAACATAATGCACTCCATAATCAGCAAGAACTGAGCTAAATTTGTAGTATTATACTATACTGTTCCTTACTTCTTAGTGTACCCATTGGCAGAGGCAGAACATTTGGCCAACATATCAGTAGTAAGGAAAACCTGAACATCTTAAAACAGCATTTTGTACTTTTTATGGATCACATATAGATCATCATTAATTTTTTTTTAAGTATCTACACAGAAACTAGACCGGAAAAAAATAAAATTATTACCATAAATACACTATTAAAACATTAATAAGATTAAGCAGAGTGTGAACCCTGGGATGTATTATTTTTATAACACAGAGTAATGTTTTACTGAGCAATAGATGGATACTTATTGAACAATAATGTTCATATTTTTCTCTGAAACAGTACTTTCATTTTAAGTCTCCTAGCCTGTGTATAGAAAATTTGTATCTTAGTCTAATGACTGAAAATGTGCAGACATCTTGCAGGAACTATGTATTTTATTTAAAAATACTATATATTGAAGTAAAATTATGGAGATTTTTGCTGTTATGTGCTTTCCTTTACTCTCCTTATCATGAGTCATGAAATAATAAAATCACATTCCATATTCCAGAGTACCACAATATTGGTATTACTTTTGTGAATCTAATTCTCATTCGAACTGTGGAATGAGCTTTTTCCACCCAAAAAGGTACATTATACTTCAGGAGCATGGTCGGGGAAGATAAGGTTCTCAGGCCCAAACAGAAAGGCTATAATAGTACTGCCTGATAAGCTTTCCAATACAAATGCAATGTGATTTATTTATGGTAATTAGTTCATTTAGTTAGAACAATGTGCTGTCTGCTCCAGCAAAAATGAGACCACCGGCTGCCCTTCACTTGTGTACGGTCTCTGGGTTCTACATGTGAGGGCAGCTGTCACCCACCACCCAATGTCATGGGGCTGCCGCCATCTTGTGATGAAGGTGGCACTCAAGGAAAGCCTCATGGCTGATGGCAAATGGATACTCAGGTTTAATGTGAAACAAAGCAACACATGACTTCAACAGTCATCCTTTATTATTGTGTGTGCCTTTATTATCAAATATTACAAGATACACTAAATACACTTAACAAATGCTACATATTAAGAACAGTAGAGTTAAGAGAGAGTGATTGGATCTTGTGTTCAGGGAAGTTTGGGCTCCTCTGTTTCTTTTTCAGAGCCTCGTACTGCTTCTTGATGTAGTTAGTTCAGGATCATCTTTCTTCCATTTCCTGTTTTCTTCTCTTTTCAGTTTTCTTCTCCACTCCCCTATCCTTAACTTTTGTCAGAAGGGAATTGGGTGGTGTAGAGCCACAAGACCACTATCACAACAAGCAATGATACATGTGACCTTTTTTTTTTACCCCCTGAGCAGGAATGACCATGTGGATAGATGTTTCTATCCTTCAAGGCCCCCACAGAACGCATGGACACAAACCAGAGCCCCAGGGGAGGACCATGCTTGCTCCCACCACTCAAGGTACCCAACCCCTCGCTTGTGTCCCTGGCAGCTCCCTCTCGGGCTCAGCCCTCTGCATGCTGTTGGAGGTCCAAATCCGTGTCTCCTCTCAAGGATCTACCATTCTCCCCTCTCACAGATATTTAAATTATATCATTGGCAATGGCCACCAGTGCCCCCAATAATTCTGTAGTCCTATCCAACCTCTTTGGCCTTTCCCAAGCTGAAGGACCATTAGTGGCTTTCACCAGGGTCTCTGTTCCTGTCTGCCCTCCTGTCCCAGATGTGTTGTGGCAAGTGTGACATTAGCAGCAACTACATTACATAGTCTAGCACTCATTTGTTTTCTAGTTCATGCTGTATTAATCTAACAATCATAGAATCATAAGATCATAGATTGTTATGGTTGAAAGAGCCTTTGAGATCATCAAGTCCAACTGTTCACCTAGCACTGTCACATTTCTGCTAAACCATGTCCCTAAGCACTACATCTACACGTCTTTCAAATACCTCCAGGGATGGTGACTCAACCACTTTTCTGGGCAGCCTGTTCCAATGTTTGAAAACACTTTCAGTGAAGAAATTTTTCCTAATATCCGATCTAAACCTCCCCTGGCACAACTTGAGGCCATTACCTCTTGTTCTCTCACTTGTTACTTGGGAGAAGAGACCAACACCCACCTGGCTACAACCTCCTTTCAGGTAGTTGTAGAGAGCCATAAGGTGTCCCCTCAGCCTCCTTTTCTCCAGGCTAAACAACCCCAGTTTCTTCAGCAGCTCCTCAGAAGACTTGTGCTCTAGACCCTTCACCAGCTTTGTTGCTCTTTGGATGCCCTCCAACACCTCAATATCTTTCTTGTAGTGAGGGGCCCAAAACTGAACACAGTATTTGAAGTGTGGCCTCGCAAGTGCTGAGTACAGTGGGACAATTACTTTCCTAGTCCTGCTGACCACACTATTTCTGAAACAGGCCAGGACGCTATTAGCTTTCTTGGCCACCTGGGCCCAATTCTGGTTCATATTCAGCCAGCTATCGACCAACACCCACAGGTCCTTTTCTGCCAGTCTGCTTTCCAGTAGCGTTGCACAGAGTTGTTGTCACCCATGTACAGGACCTGGTACTTGGCCTTGTTGAATTTCATACAGTTGGCCTCGCCCCATTGATCCAGCCTCTCCAGATCCCTCTGGGCAGCTTTCCTACTCTCAAACAGATCAACACTCCGCCCAGCTTGGTGTCGTCTACAAGCTTACTGAGCAGGAACTTGACCCCCTCATCCAGACAATTGATAAAGATAGTAAACAGTACAGGAATTTTAGAATGAACAAGCAAAGAGCGAGACAAAGACAAAGTATTTATGGAACATTACAACCTAATGACTCTATTTTACATGTTACATAAGTATGTGTGTTGGACGTTTTGAAAATACAGACCCTTATCCTACCCTAAAAGACTCCGTACACAACATTCAGTGAATGCAACAAAAAGTAACTTTCTTTTAAAAAAAAGCCTTAAAGCATCCCATGGAAAGATAAAAATTTCATTGTTAAAAAGGATTAATTTTGCTGATATAAAAATATTCATGAAAATATAAGTAGAAATTATACCTTTTGCTTTAACTTCCATGCGCTTCACAGAGCAGACCATATTCAGTAGCAGCAGATTAGCCATTCAGAAGTTTGAATGTACATTAAAAATGAAAAACTGGATTGAGTATTACCATCTTCTTTTATTGTCTTCATTCTAAATACCTTCACCTTTCCTGAGATATCTCTTTATTTACATTTATTTCTTCTGTTTTAAGAATGTTACAGTAATCATTGCCTTTGCCAAAGATTTATCACAAAAAGCTTAGGTCATGAACTATGGTTTATCATCATTATATTGTAGCAGTACTATTTTTTAATAAAATAGGATATAGTTTGAGGTGTCTTTTAAAAAAATATATTTAAATTTCAATTGTTCATATTCACTTGAATTAATTTCCAACTGTATAAAAGATTTTGTGGATAAATTCCTGTGTGATTTTATACAATATGCCTAAATTGAATCTCCTCCTCCATCTACACCCAGTCAGAAATTTACAGTAGACAAAACTCCAGCAGCTTTACATGTCCTGTGTGTGACATGTCTGATCATCACAGAAATTTTCCACATTAATTAAATATAATACTCACTTGACTGCTTCCTAATAGAATAGAGAACCATTTTATTTCATCCAGGCAATTATGAAAATCCTGCCTCTAAATACACCTCAAACTGAATGTTCCTTGTTTGTGAGTGTGTGTATATGTGTGTGTGCGCACATGCACATAACTGTATTTGTATAACCTCTTCTATACGGGTACCACTTGCCTGGGATCTATTTTCAATGGCTTACAGGTAAAATACAAGTGGAATCCAATCCTCGTGTCACCCACCAGTAGCAGGTTCTTCACTGTCGGTGAATTTCTGATTTCCACAGTCCACTGGTACTGTACGCCCTCACTGAATCTCATGCTGTTTAACTACACAGGAGTCTTTGTAGGACTAGATTACTCCTTTGTCTCAAATTTCAGAACAGGTTTTATTTCTGAAAGCAGGTAGTCAGATTCTTACAAAGGTTTCTGAAGAAAAGAGAAATTCCTTACATGCAGCTTTTTGACCAAAACTATCATCTACTCTAACCCAAGTGTGTGCATAGGCTTTGAATGCAGCTACAATCCACCAATCCACTGTAAATTCTTCTTAAAAAAAAAAAAAAAAGTTATCTACTTGTTCCATATGGCTGATTTCTATCATCCGAGTTGCCATTTCCAACAGCAGTAAGTAGGTGGGGTGACTTACTGAAATCGAAGAACCTGCTTAGGAAGGCTGGGCTGCAGCTGACCAGATGGGAGTACTGTTGAAACAGATGTCGCAGTCCCAATTCCTCTCCTCCGTAATATCATTGCCTGGAAAAGACCTCAATGCTAACAGAGACACCCAAATTCCCAGCAAGTCCATTCAGGAGGCCTGAATTTCATTGCAGTGCAGCAGTTGTTCACAGAAATTTCCACAAAGGCTTCTTGCTTATACATTCATGACAGTAAGACCTGCAGAAACTTATTTCTGCACAGAACCAGTTGGATAGTTTTGTTATCACAGAGCCCAAAAGAGAGTACAATTTAGTCTGCTTTTTTTGATTTAGTCATAACTTATAGAAGGTAGTAGTTCAATTTAACTGTCCTCTCATTTACTTCTATTATCGTTATTTTTACTGTAAGATACCTAATATTAGCTTCTTACTGTAAACAGAGCTAGTGTTATCACTCATGTGTATCAACAGTTTTAGATAAGGTTGTAGCATAATTTCCATATGCATAAAATTAATGATGAGTTATTTATTCACAGTGGTGGTGTTTTAATTAGGGCTATTTGCATAATTGTAGCTCTAGATTCTTTTTCAAATGGTTTGGTATCTGCAAGCAATTATGACCCATTTCTATTTGCCGATTAACTAAATCTTCTAATTCAGAGAAACAGTTTACTTTTTCTGTTCTGACTTTTACTTTTTTAGAGTGACTTACAACTTTCTTACCTTCATTAGTCCATACTTCAAGTGTTTCAGATTGTCCCAAACGTGACAAATAACATCAGTGATGAAAGGTATAGGTATATATCAAAAGGAATATAGGACACTATTATATTATTGTTATTGTTGTTATCATTATATAATTATTTTATATAAAATATATTTTATTTTTATGTCTTTCTATTTTTTCTATTATGTTTAAATTACTTTGTTATGTTATGTTATGTTATGTTATGTTATGTTATGTTATGTTATGTTATGTTATGTTATGTTATGTTATGGGTTGGATTGGATTGGATTGGATTACTTTGTTAGTTTCCGAGCGCTCAAGTCTAACTTCCTTACACAGGAATCCGTGTGTAAACAAAACTGTTGAATAACAGGAAGTCTCTGGTGTAAAATAACTCTTAAAAGATTCGGAGAAAAGCTTTTTCAATTATTCACAAGTTACAAGTGCGCAGGAGTTATTTGGGAGAAAAAACACAGGGAACACGTAGCCCAGAGAGGGAATCAGAAAACAATGGGGGAAAAAAAAAAGAAAACAGCAGAAAGTGGAGCAAAATGCTGTGAATTTCTGGTCAACAGCACTGGAGAAAGGGGGGAAAGAAACACTCAGTACTGCCACATGAACATATTACAATAAAATCTTGGTCTACCTTGAAGCAATGACAGCCTGTAATACAGCAATGTTTCACTTCCATAGTATAATTTTATGTTTTCTTATGATGTAAAATCACTTGGCAGAAGGTTGTAGAAAGAGATGGAGAGGCTCTAGAGACAGGCGAACAAATGAAAAAGATTTGAGGACTCCGTGAGAGCTTTTTCTTTCATGTTAATTTCTATGACAGTGTGAAGGTTCTTGGCAAGGACAGAAACTGGGCTTTAAAACAAGGCAAATTTTAGTGTATAACCAGATGATTCTTTGACAAAAGACAAACATGCCCCTCCTTTCTTCTTTCGTTGCTGCTGCTAGGAAGGAAAGAAATGGACGTGGCAGATGATAATGAGGTCAGGCACTCCTCACCTCATGTGTCGTGTGTTTGCTGACTTGCAAATAAGATATGAACGTGCACTCCTTATCTACCGTCTTCAGGGACACAGACTGGTTTAATAGTTCAGAATTTTCAATTTAATCTCTACACACATAGAACCAGAATTCATTTATGAGTAGTCTAATGGTCTGGAAATCATCTCATGTGAACATTCACTGGCCTGCTATCAGACTTTTTACACCTGTGATTAAAAGAAAAGAAAAATTCAGATATTCACAGAGCACATATTTTACCTTCCATTTTCTGTAGTACAAACATGTGACAACTTTTATTTTAGAACAATCTGGATAACTCAGAGGTCATTAGTGATAGAATCATGTTCATGCTACGAGCAAATAAAACACATAGATCCATCGGTCTGAAGACAAAAAAAAATGGACCATTTTAACAACTAGATTGTATGAACAAGTTGTGTTCTCATAAAGCTGAGGGGTGGATGATCTATTTAAGGAGCGCAACATATGTTGTCTCCAGGACAAGCCAAGTCCCAGATCCTGGCTAAAAATAGTGCAACCCTTCAAGTTCAACGGGATTTGAAAGGTGAACAGAGTTCCTGCAACAGCAAACAAGGAAAAGAAACTAGATCAAGAGGGATACGGATGAAAGGAGCGCTCTCGCTTTCAGCAGAAGGGGACATCTGTGAGCCTGCTAGATGTTTTATCCACCATCCCAGCCCCAACCCACTCCTTCTCTAGCCAGCCAGTTGTGAAGTGGCAATTTTGCAGTAGTTTGCAGTGTCAAACAAACAATTACACCAGTTTATGTCACCTTATTGCTGCATGCAGAAGTGCAGTGCACCTTACACAACTTGAAAAGAGGAGGCTTTCTACGTAGATACTGTTAATTGCACACAAATCATTTGTGCTGCTAATTTAAATTAGCCTGTATTCAGTGTAAAGTTTTATGATGAAAATTAAAGTCTTCTATCATTGTTTATTCGATTTTAATCATTTACATGTATACTCGGATTGCAACATGTGCAAATATATTATTCAGGGAAAAGCAGCTTATTTCTATTTCCTTATTTCAGAGACTTGATTATTTTTCCTTTCTCTTCAGTTCACATTAGTTTGTTATTATATTCATTAACACATTGCCAGAATTTAGGAGTTGAAACATCCATTAATCAAGAGTTCTAATAGAACATTAAACTATGCATGCACTGAAGAGAAGACTTTGCAGCTAACTTGTTTATTACAATCTAAATTAAGTGAGATGCTAGATAGAGCTATGCTCAGTTCCTTGTTGGGAGAGAGGAGGAAGAGAAGTAGAAAATAAAAAAGGAGCCTCTGGTCCTTTGAGACTAGCAAGTCAGAACGGTTACATCCCTGGAAGCCACTGATGCTCTGACTTTAACTACAGGAAAATTGAACTTTCTTCTCAAGAACAGACCATTCATAGATAAACACGCCCCTATGCGTATTACCTCATTTTGGTTGTTATTTTGTGAGGCATCACTTCAGCCCAGTTTCAGGCTTTCTGTATGGTAGATAAAGGAAAAGAGTAAAGCCTTACACTGACAGGGAGACAGTAGCTCTCACCCACACTATGTGAGATTTCAGTCTTCTGATACAAGCATTTTTATAGGACAGTATTTAACAAATAAATTCCTGCTACCAATGATACACTTCCTTTTCCTTGTGTTTATGTATTCTTACTCTCCCCTCAATTGTAGCATGCCCAATTCAGCACGTGCTGAGGCCAACAGTACTCTGAAGTAGCAACATAACAGGCTGTTTAACTACAAAGTGTAACCTATTCTACGATGCAGTAGCTCTTTTAACCAGCTGTTATCACAGATCCCTTCCAAAGGGGTCTGAAGTCTTTATCCAGTGATTTGGGTAGGAGAGCATTTGTGCTTGCCAAGAACTTGGACCCATTTGGGGAGTGATAGCTACCATTGCCACGTACCCTTCTCCCTTTCCTTCCTTTTTCCTCCATTTTTTTTTTTTTTTTTGTGACGTGGACCAGGTAAGTTTTAGGAAAGAGTCTAAAATTTAGCACTTAAAACTGCTTAAGCAACTCAGGATAACCATCTCTCATGATTTAGCCCTGCCAGCTATAATTAGAACTGAAGCTGTGAGCAGTGGCTTGCTCACCAAAGACTCCAACTCAATGTTAACTCTAGTTTATAACTACGAATTAGAGCCTGCAGAAAGCACAGTGTGAGTGGGATAGGAAAAGAAAAATCCAGCACATTGGATTCACATGTGGTTATCCCCAAAGTGAAAACCTGTTGTAGAGAACCACCGTCTTGTTTCCCAATAGCATAGCAAGTGGCACTTGAATCAAGAAAGAGAAAAAGCATGATTTTTTCCTGCATCACTTCACTTCACTTTCATTTCTTCTGTTAAGTCTATAAATCCAACTGGATGTAGACCAGACTCCCTATAAAAGTTTACAGAACTACTATTTTGCTGAAGGCCAACTGCACAGTGGGATGCATTTCCAAGGCCATGCTGGAACACTACCTTGTGCAGGGGAAATATTTCATAGTCAGAGATGTATACGGCAAATTAGATGTCTTGAACACTCCCTATAAAAGTTTACAGAACTACTATTTTGCTGTGACATATTCAGTTTGGGGGAGGAGAGGAGGGCGGCAGAATTTACAGCAAAATTTTTTGGTGATCATACTTCTGGACGTCTATGACCAGTGACTGCATGAACACAAATCCTTCACAATCCCTTTTTCCTGCTTTATGGCAACATTCTGTCTTTCAAAAGCACATCTTCCTACTTGTACTCGTGCACTGAAATGCTGTTTTTCTGGAGACTGAATGCTGCTCTTTAAGCTTTCTTTCACTGTTCCATTTTTAATGCTGTTTCAAAATGAATATTTTAAAATAAAAGATCAAGAGGTTTAAAAAATATTTTATTGCAGGGTCTGCTCTGTCTTGATTTAAAAAAGGAACATAAATAAAAGACTAAAAAGTGCAGACAGATATATCAATCCTTATTTTACTCTGATCATGGCATAATATTTACTGTTTACTGGGAACGATGATCAATGCCATCAGATTTCATTTGATTTTTCTGTTCTTGGATAATGGAGGTAGATTGAATTGAGGAGTACAAACAATCTTTCACAACCATTCTTTATCTTTTCGTCACTACCAGAGTTGATCAAAGCAACAGCTTTCTACAGAAACTTTTTCTCATGCTCCACATCCTCCTGCAACTGGGGTGGCTACTTCTGTGCTGCTTTGACCCGCCGCTTATTTTTGTGCAGGATATAACCACAGCATTCTGACGTGGTAGCATGCTGTGTTGCGCCCAGGTACATAACCTACCAAACAACAGAAGGAAGGGGGTGAAGTTCAAAACAGTCCTATGAGGCTTGGCAGTTCATTGCAATCCACTTCCCTATGAAAATACAGATATTTTCTGAAATTCTGCCACAAGTATGCTAACAGCATAATCACACATTTGCTGATGCAAGGAGGTAGATGTATATATATCTCAGCATTTGAAGAGCCGGAACAATGATGGCTAATTCAGATGATACACACCTAATCACATGCGTTAATAGGAGGATTGGGAATAAAACTCAACTCTCTTGACAAAAGGCTTTAAATCATGAGAAAACACTATTACATTTGAAAAGACAGGAGAAAGAGACACTTTCAAGAGGAGGAATGTGCTCAGCTGTTTCCATCTCTGAAAATTTTTACAGATAATATTTTCAGAAAATATCATCATAATGATTTTGCGATATGCCATACTCATGAAGAATATTCTCATAAATAAACAACACTGGCTTTTGAGAAAGAAAAATAGAGATCACATTCTAAGTATGCTGAACTGGTTATATATATGAAGATGGATGGGGAAAAGACTGAAAGATGCAAAGTATAGCAGGATATTTATATTCTGTACAAAACTGTTGTCCTGGTTTGAGGCAAAACAGGACCAATTTTGTTCAGTAACTTTACTTCTTAGCTGGGCCTCTTCTAACTACTGAAATTAACAGTATATTGTGCAGACAATGTTCACTTTCTCAGAGTGATAAGGCCTATGTTTATAGCTGATGCCCAGGCATGGTATGCAGAGAGGCTCTTGCTTATACTTATTGCTATAACAACCAAGGCCAACCAACTTTGTTATTTGCCCCATTGGAGGGTCGGAAGCTGAAAAGCATAGTGGGGTCCCACCTGCAGGGAGGACTGGATGGGACAGGTGACCCAAAACTGATCAATGGGGTATTCCATCCCATCTGCATCATGCTCAGTATAAAAGCTGAGGGATCAAAGGGTCAGCCCTCTCTTTCTTCAATGGCCGATGTCTGAGGAAGACTCTGTTTGTCTGCCTGTGATCCCGATCCTGAATGCAGATCTGGAATCCAGTTCCCATACATCACTGAGTCCAGCCTGGGACTGCCCCAGTGCCAGCTGATGTTGTGATTGTCATCTCGGGAGCTTGATATGGTTTTGTATATATTTCATTATTTTTTTTTTATTTCATTATTAAAATTTCATTAAAGTAGTTTAGTTCTTTCTAAACTCATACGTCTCTTTTTCCCTCCTCTGCCTCTCTCTTTGAAGAGGGGTAGAGGGGAGCATCTGT
Source organism: Anarhynchus alexandrinus (assembly GCA_008711295.1). Lineage (NCBI taxonomy): Eukaryota > Metazoa > Chordata > Aves > Charadriiformes > Charadriidae > Anarhynchus > Anarhynchus alexandrinus. The sequence continues at coordinate 1,741,862 of VUYV01000023.1, read as the reverse complement.
CGGTCCCACCTGGGGTCCCCCAGGTCCCCAGTAGCCGATTTGGCCTAAACCATGACAGATTAATTGGCGCCCAACGTGGGACTTGACCAGTGCTCGACCAGAGCTGTGATAACTTGCTGGAATAGTTTGAATTCCAGCTTGCTCAGAGATTAGAACAGATAGCTTACATCATGTCGTTCTTAAACGAAATATTGTATCATGCCTTTAAAGAGCTTTGTTTGCACTTAATTCAGTCAACTCTCTTCAACCTACCAAATGCATTGCAAAGTTTATTTACTCTTTGTGTTTTTATGTGGAGGTTTAAATGTGCTGTTTTGGTGTGGTTCGTAATTCAGGTGTACAACATGATTAGTTGGGTAACGGATCTACCTGTATATCTTGGACATCACATGATGGATTATTTTACTAATTACACTTTCGGTTCTAGCTTGGGAAAGTTCACTTTGCCCTTTGATAATTATACTAACGTGACACCACCGGACCTAGAGCATGGAAGCCTTTTGGGCTGTGATGATAAGGATTGTTACCTTCTTAAGATCATGGTTTTGTTGTTGGTGCTCCTGAATGTGTTGCAGGGGTGGTTTCTTGTGAAATATCAGTGCAGGGGTAGCTGTAGGGTCACTCAGACCTGAGCAGCCGCTCCGCCACCTGCAGCGGCGCAAACCACGGCCCTGCCCGGCCCGGCCACAGCCGCCCCCAACACCGCAATGGCACAGGCGCCGCCGCCGCCCGTTCTGGCACAAGCTACTCCAGCCATGACAAGAAGTACCGCTGCTACTCAAACTCCATCAAAATCAGTACAAGCTGCCCCGGTAACCAGGAAGAAGAGAAAGAAGTCAGCTCATTCCCCTGTCGCTTACGACAAGGACCAACTCAAGCCAGACATCCTGGGAGAGAGTTCTGAGGGAGATCCGGGAGAAGGCCGTTCTAGAGTAGATCCAGAAGTGGGTCCTTCGAGACCAGACAGGAAAAGGAAAGAGACCTTTTAAAACAGATAAAGGAGAGTGTCCTTCTAGAGCAGATTCTGGAGAGGGTCCTTCTCGGGCAGCCTCACTAAAGGAGGAGTCAGATGTAGAGGTAGTTGTTAAATCCTTCTCTATGAAAGATCTGAGAAATATTAGGAAGGACTTTAGTCGTCCTGAAGGTGAAACACTTATCTCCTGGTTGCTCCGATGCTGGGATAGTGGGGCAGATACCAAAAGTATAAAGCCCTGGTGGACACTGGTGCACAGTGTACACTATTGCTATCGAATCATAAAGGGTCAGAAACTGTCACTATTTCTGTAGTGACAGGCGGATCTCAAGAACTGACTGTATTAGAGGCCGAAGTGAGCCTAACTGGGAATAAATGGGAGAAACGCCCCATTGTTACCGGTCCAGATGCTCCGTGCATCCTTGGCATAGACTATCTCAAGAGAGGGTATTTTAAAGACCCAAAAGGGTATCGGTGGGCTTTTGGTATAGCAGCTGTAGAGACTGAGGATGTTACACAGCTGTCTACCTTACCCGGTCTTTCAGATGACCCTTCTGTTGTGGGACTGCTGAGGGTTGAAGATCAGCAGGTCCCAATTGCTACTGCCACGGTGCATCGACGACAGTATCGCACCAATCGAGACTCCCTGATTCCCATCCATAACCTGATTCGACGGCTAGAGAGCCAAGGAGTGATCAGCAAAACTTGTTCACCCTTTAACAGCCCTATATGGCCAGTGCGAAAGTCTGATGGAGACTGGAGGTTAACAGTAGACTATCGTGTCCTGAATGAAGTCACACCACCACTAGGTGCTGCCGTGCCAGACATGTTACAACTTCAGTATGAACTGGAGTCAAAGGCAGACAAATGGTTTGCTACAATTGATACTGCTAATGCCTTTTTCTCTATTTCTTTAGCAGCAGAGTGCAGGCCACAGTTTGCTTTCACCTGGAGAGGCATCCAGTACACCTGGAATCGGCTGCCCCAGGGGTGGAAACACAGCCCTACCATTTGCCGTGGACTGATCCAGACTGCACTGGAGAAGGCTGGAGCTGTGCAGTAATTCAGCAGAAGAAGTTTTCAACAAAGGTAGGAAAATAATTAAGATTCTTCTGAAAGCAGATTTTGCTATAAAAAGAGGTAAGGTCAAGGGACCTGCACAAGAGATCCAGTTTTTGGGAATTAAGTGGCAAGATGGGCGTCGCCAGATCCCAATGGATATGATTAACAAAATAACATCTATGTCCCCACCTACTAACAAAAAGGAAACACAAGCCTTTTTAGGTGTTGTGGGTTTCTGGAGAATGCATATTCCAGGTTATAGCCAGATTGTAAAACCTCTCTATGAAGTGACTCGAAAGAAAAATGAGTTTATGTGGGGCCCTGAGCAACGACAAGCCTTTGAGAAAATTAGAAAATGGACTGTTAAAAAACACCCTAAAAGCAATAGGTGGTGGAACCTTTAAAAATTGGGACAAGCATTTAGAGCAAGCCACCTGTTTAGTTAACACCAGGGGATCCATCAATCAAGCCGGTCCTGCTCAGTAAGACATTTTACATACTGTAGAAGGGGATAAAGTCCCTGTGGTGCATGAAAGGAATATGTTAGGGAAAATTGTTTGCGTTTTTCCTGCTTCAGGCAAAAGCAAACCCATTTGTGGGACTGTTTTTGCTCAAGGACCTGGATGTGCTTGGTGGGTGATGCTGAAGAATGGAGAAGTTCAATGTGTACCCCAAGGGAATCTAACCCTTGGGGAGAATACTCAATCCTGAGCTGTATGACGCTGATCACTACATAATACTAACAGTGTTCAATAAGTGTTTTTCAGAATAACACAGTCATGATGAAACCTGAGCTAGCTTCAAGTGGCGTCCAGGAAGCTCTTGAAGATGAACATGATACCCATGGGCACAAACCAGAATGAATTTCATACCATCTTTCCTACCCTGAGATGAGATCCTGCAATAATGAAATAAATGGACTTAAACTTTTATATATAAACATAAATCGTAGATGAGTGACCTGCATGTATCCATATCATATATATCTATATGTATGTAGATCTGATAGATAAAACTAAAAGTAATCTGAGCAAGATGCAAATGATATGGAATAAGGGGTGGAATGGAGGGGGCACCTGGATCCCCCAGGTCCCCAGTAGCTGATTTGGCCTAAACCATGACAACTGTGTATTCAGGTGTTACCAGAAAACAGATAGTATTGGTTGTGTGCATACTCACCTGTATTTGTGGTCTAGACCTACAAAACTTTGCTTCTATTAAATTATAAGTCATAGTACCGTATCACAGAATAATAGAATAGCCCACGTTAGAAGGGATCTTGAAAGATCATCTGGTCCAAACTTTCATTGGAAAAGGATCCTAGGTGAGGTTGTCTAGCACTCCGTCCAGTTGCATCTTGAAAATGTCCAGCAACAGGGACTCTACCATGTCCCTTGAGGAGGTTGTTCCAGTGAATGATTGCTCTAACTGTAAAAAATTTCTGTCTTATATTGAGACGAAACCTCTCCCAGTGCAACTTCTACCTGTTGCCCCTTGTCTTCTCCATCTGGGTCCTTGTGAAGAAAGAGCCTCCATTCCCTTTGTAACTCCATTTAAGTACCAGAATACTGTGAAGTACTGGAATACTGTGAACTCAAACAGCTCCTTGTTGACAGACTAAACCAAAGATTGATCTACTTTAAATGTTTTATGTATGTGGAGTATAACTATTTCTTTTAAGAAATGCATTGTTCACTATTTATTGATCTTTTTACTTCTGATTTTTGTTAAGATACCCTGTAAAGGAATATTAGAGCTCAAATAATAATACAAAACCAATAGTTTTAAAAAAGTAAAGTATGAGAACTAAGTCAATAAAACATTTTTTCTTTTGAAAGCTCACTGTTGAAAAGACTGTGTTTAAAGTATTTACTAATTCAGGTATTGTTTGCCACCACCAAACTAAATATAAACATTGATGTATGTTTTATTTAGCCATCAAACCAAGTGGCACACTATAAAAAATACTGATTACATCTATCTTGACATGCAAATGTTGGTAATTCAGTGTATGTTGATAGGTATGATTTAGAGAGATTGACATGGGAGAAAAATATAGAATAAAATCATAGAAAAACAGTGTTCTTAGATCTAATACAGGAATAGTATTTTTACTTTTTTATCAGTAAAACTCTATATGTCAGATAATTAATCTTTAACATCAGCTTCGTGATATCTCAGTTTTAGCAATCTCTAATCTTTTCAAAAGGTCACCTTGACGATTTCTGAGATTAACTACTTTTTCTGGAATGAAAATATAGAAATTATTGCCTCAAGTAATAAAGCTCCAAAATCATTATAATTCTGGTGCCTTTTATAGTAGTGGACTGTCAAGTGGAAGTTGCTTTTACTTTCAAGATGGTCAAGAAGACTTTGAGAATTTATGGTCATTTCAGAGTTACTTTAATCACTCTCAGTAGCTGCAAGAACCCTGAACTTCAGATATATTTGTGGGATAATCAAAAGAATTCACCATCTGGTTTGATCACCTTTACCTCTGAAAAACAAATGAAAATTAATATTTTTCCTTTACATGAGCTTTCAAGTCTTGAGTCTTGAAGTCTCAAGGTCTTTTAGTCTATCAAAATACCATGTCATACACAAATATTATGTCATTATCAAATGTAATTTAAAATGGGAGATACCACTAAAATATCTTCCTAATATCTTGCGACAGATATAATCTCTATGGTTGTTATTCAGTAGACGTTCTTGCGCCTTGTATACTGATATCATACCAATATAGCAATCATTAGGTCAAGACAGTAAAGCACATGTACAATCTAATTAATTTGTAAACAGCCTGGCAAACTAACTGGGAAGACAGTTATGTTTTTGGTTTTGTGAACATAAAGCTGTTGCGTAGTAGAAGCAAGAAAGGAATTTCTCTGGTATCACTTGAAAGCTTAGGAGGATTAAAAACTCTGAACCATATACGAAACCAGTAGGGAAAAAAACAAAACAACAAAAAGAACTAAAGAAAATGTTGTTTAAGGGAGTGGTAGTCTTTGATGATGATGATGATGATGATGATGACGACGGTTATTAAAGAAGACCATGCATAAAAAGTGTGTTTTAAGATTATTTTTTTTGCTTATCCATATCCAGCTTAATCCAACTAAGTGTTTATTAGGATCAGTCTAAACCCTTCGCTGAAGCTCATCCTAGGGATCAGTGAAGTTATTCCTCCTTGAAAAAGGCATCACAGCAGGAAAAGCTGTGTATAGATGATCTGTGAGGAGGGAAAGGTTGGAAAAATAAGAAGAAAAAAGGTAAGAAACCTCTCAAACTAAAAAGGAAAAAGAGCTGAATTCATCCACATTTTCCCAACTGTTTTGTTTCCTTGAAAGCATAGTATAACCACAGTACAAGAGGGCTGTCTGCAGTAAGAGCTTTACACAAGAGTTAATGTCATTGGGATTCAACTTCAGTTCTGCTACGCCTCCCACATGGCTTTGGGAAGGTCTGGTGCACAATTTATTCAAACATGGAGCTGGCAGCTGCAGCTTTTCTGTTTTAACTAAAATACTTTATCTTTGCACCTGAGTCCAGCCTTTACTCCTATAAAATCCTGCAACAAATGGCAGGGCCCAGTAAATTATGATGAAAGAAGGAAATGAGACATGAAGACAGTGGAGGAAAGGAGATGGTAAACTGTGTTGTTGAGGAAAGGGTAGATCCAAGCAGCAAGCTGAAACAGCAGTACAGATCAGTAAAAAAGAGGTGAAGCATGAGACTGAAGGAAAGACTTTTAGGTATCACTGGACTTTGAATCAGGCCTTTTACCTCTTCCCAGGAAAAGAAACTTAAAGCAGAAGTTTATAATTTTTTATTCTTCCAGCTGGATCTTTTTTTTGGTGGGGAATCACAGGCTGAAGCGCTTGGCTGAGCAGGTGCCAAAGCAGTGTCATTCTTTCCATTTTGGAAAAGGTGGGAAAGTGGGAGACTTGCACATCCCACGGTCAAAGATCATTGCACAATTGTTGCTCTTTTCATGACTAAGTTCTAAGATGTCATCAAGAATTTACAGAACACAGCATATGTCCTGTTTGGAGAAAGGGTAGCATTTTATTTAAGTGGAGACTGAAATATAAATTTGGCAGAGGGCATATACTCTCACACAAGTATATGGACAAACAATCACCTAATCACTGTATCAGAAGCTCTTGTTCTTACTCTTCAATAGCATTATGCCTAAGGCACAAGGGAAGCTTCTGTCTCAAAGTAAAAAGCTTATCTGCACGGGAAACAAAAGCTATTCTACTGTACTCTGTACCATGTACATTGAGGAGAGGAATGCGTGGCCCGATATTCCAGGCAACAATAATTAATAAAGGCTATGAAAACAGCAACATTCATATTTAACAAACAAACCCCCCCCAAAATAAACCATCAATGGTAAAATGCATGCCTTTAACCTGCTGCTAACTTTACCAAAGGAAGGTGCTTGAAAAAAATGATGCGTAGCATAGTAAGTTTCATTCAAGCAAATATGCCTCAGATCAGAAGAGAGTAATGCACCTCACATGAATAAAACAGCGTGAGATTACAGGTCAGTTACACAAAGGCAACAAAATGTCCTGACATGGTACAGGAAGACAAAAGTGAGTCTGGGTGTTTCAGCTGCACACTGATTTCTGTATGTATGAATGTATATAAATTAATTTTTTGTCAGAATACCCAGAATACCCAATACCCAGAATTGGATCTAAGCAGCAAAGGCTTTTATATAACTGCTTGAAGTGAAATGAGCGCTGAAGAAACAACATGCAGACATTGGTGTACATAACAGAATGGGGTAGATAAATTTGCTCAATGTTTCATGGTTTTCAGAAGCATGAGAAAAGAATCCAAGCACATTTTTTAATGGAGGAAAGAGGTATACAAAAGAACCATGATGACTCAGACAGAGGACTTGCTTAAATGGTTCCTATAGGCTAGAGTATGCCTTAAGAATACTTGTCAGGGAAGAAGATGGAAAAATCTCCTTATAGCCTAAGCCTATAAGCTTCTGCACTAAGAATAAAAAACATGATAGGATCAGTTCTTCAGGACCATGACATAAACCATAAATGGCAAGGACCTCTGTGTGGTTTTATGAAAGAAATTATTATGTTTTAGTAAAAATTCAGATGAAATGAGCATATGTAAGATTGCAATGTTTAGATTTTAAGTATGGACTGTGTTTTTGCCCTTTTATCACCATTATAGTATGTTTGTTTTGTTTCTTTATCCCTTAACAACCACTGACTGCATTATTTTGAACTTTATTGAATAACAGATCTCATGAGTATTGAAATTTATTTCTAAATGCATCTAGTAATAAGGAAGATAGATTTTAGGGGGGAGAAGGACTGGAACATGGGGTTTGCTTTCCTTGGAAAGGAAGAACAGAAACATCTGAACACTGAGGCATAACATAATATCCAAAATCTCTTCCATTTTAAGTTCTATGTGTCAATTACCTGGTTTACTTGATAAAGGTTAATTTTCAGTTTCTTTAGCATGTGTCTGTGTAAGCTATATGCATAACCATGTGTAGAAATAATTTGTTCACATTCATGCCTTAATTTTGTATAAACTAAATAAACAAGCTACACCTGGACCTCTTTTAGGATTTCACTTCAATGTTTTCAGGGTAGCCTCTGCACCTAGAATTAAGAATTTCACAGGTAAGAACTTGTGGGCATTTACTATGATTTTATGGTATCTGGTACAGATTATATTTAATATAGCTGGCAAACATGTCTCGGTGTGTGTTGATTATTCTGCTTATAACTACCTTCATCCTCAATTAAACTTTTGTTCTGTGACTATAGATTGATTTTAATCACCCTAATCAAACACTGTCGCACTCTAATTGTTCATTATGATTGCCAAGTATCTTTACAACATCAGATTTTCAACTTATATGATTTTCAACTTTGTCTTAATTGCCAAAGTTAATTAAATTAATTGTGGATTAAGATACCTTAGCTAAGCTGGTGACATACAGATTTACTATTCTTTCAATAAGAAAGTCATTAACATTCATTAGATAAGCCTCATGATTGCTTTGCAGTACGACATTGATAGATGAGCACGTATCATGGGTTGTCTGAGTGTAAACAAAGTGAAGCATCTAGTGGATGGCTAACTACTTTTAAGGTGCAGTACATGATCAGCACACTTTCTTTTCAAGACTTAGACATGGATGAGGCAGTACAGCTGTGTTTTTAATTCTCCTCCATTTTGATTTTATTGGAGATGTGATTTTGTATACTAAGTACCTTATTGTTACATTTGAGAGCTTAGTTTTGTCATTTCTTAAGGGAATACACTTGAAAGCTTAATCTAGTTATTTCTTAAGGACACATTATTATTTACTGCAATGTATAGCCTTGATCAGTTTAGCAATAGCGTGTTTCATCGCAGTGGGATGAACCCCAGGGAGTTGAAACAACATTAAACATAAACTGTTATCTAGAACCTGAGAAACAACATAGAAAAGGCCTTTCCATTTCCCTGGCTGTTGCTGTCCACAAAACATCAGAAAGGATCAAGAATAATGTCCAAATCACAGATGACTCAATCTAATGCAGTTAGGTGAGGGTTGGTCATGCGTGAGCTGTGGCACAGCTGAACCCCTTGGTTTCAACTGGAGCTGAATGCAAAGAGAGGTTAAAATTGGATTGGTCTTACAGAAATGAGAGATCAATGTTTCTCCCATACAGAACAATGAAAAAAATGAGCTCTCTGAAAAGAGACAGGGTTTGGGTGGGGAGGAGATTGAGCTCAGAGATATTGTGAGGTTATAGAGTGACGGTCCTCCCAAGGGGACACCGCATGTATTAATTCTACTCTACTTCAGCATTAGGTTGAGAAACTCTCACAGAACCAGTTTTTTTCTGACTTTCAATGTTATAAGTAAATACACAACTAACAATTCAGGTGTGGTAAGATGGCTGTTCTGAGATGTTAGAGCTGTGCACTACTGTCTTTGCATCTGTAAAAGACTTTCCATCCAAATTAGAAATAAATCATTAGGAGATTTTAGATAGTTTGAACCTGCTGTTTAAATGCTGCCCAGGCAAGAAACCTTGCACAATACTTCCATCTGTAAATCTGATGACTGGAAAATTGTATTTAAGATGTTAGTCCTTATTTACAGTCGCTTGCACTTTGAGGAAACACCGATGTGTATGTGACTCTGCATAAGTGTGACTGATAACAGTAAGAATTTGGTGGATGGTTTCAGATTCCACCAGTTTAACTCTATGAACCAAATCTTCAAAAATTATTCTGTTTTGATTTTCCTACTGCTTTAACAGCCTTGTAAAACAATGAAATGGTCTCCTGATAGCTGTTGAGCATCTACATTTAATGTCTGGTTCTTGGTGGGGAAAAAATTCATTTGTCTTCCAGAATAAAAAAGGACAAAAGACTGTAAGGGAGGCATATATCCAAACTGCAGACATCTGTATGTCATATGTTGGTAGTGGTTTCTCCTCAGAAGCTTTAAGCTCAGTACTCTTTTAATATACCTTTCAACCTTTGAAGATCTGTGCTCCGAGTTTTCAAGTTATGTATATTTTTAGCCATTTTGTGGCTTTCCCTGGTAAACACTTCTACAAATCATCTCCTGGAGCAGAACAAACTACTTGTGATGTATGCTGCAAAGCCCAGTTTTAAGTCATTTGTCAAGGCTCCTGTAGAAGCCCTGTGGCAGAACTGCCACAAGGCATTGCTCAGCCGCTTCAGCAGAAGCATCATTCTTTCTCCTTGCTTCCCCCACGAGACTGAAGAGGTGGTTGCCACATTCACTCATAAACTCTGGGTTATTCAACAAGTTAACCCAAAGCGTATAGGCAATATCCTCCTGGAGTCAGAAATTCTGATGTATTCTTAAAGAAGGGTAGCCTGGTTAAATTAAATGAGAAAAGGGCCCAGGGATAATGATTATGTGTTTAAAGACTGCATGATAAACTTCACAAGCAAGATAGATGGTACTGCTTTTTGGCTTTCAAATAGTTCATTTTCATACTTCTGAGTACTTTAATTCATGCACTTAATTATTAAGTTTGAACATAAAAAAATAATGGAACTTATAAAGAAATGGATGGGGAGTATCTTATGTTGTTGCTTTGATATAGATGTGCCTGAAATCTAAACTTTCTCATGTCTTACTAGGGACCTTCGTCAAAACTCCAGTAAGCTACTGGGAAACTACTAAGTATAAGAGTTCTGCTAGCACTGATAGTGCTGCAATATGTATTTGTTGTTTATATATATAAAAATGCACTTTTCCAAAAGCAATTAAACCTTTCCATAATCTTTCTTTCTTTAAATATTTATAAGAGTGAATATGCATCATTTCCAATTAACTTCTCTGGTTTACAACGTTTACAGGAAAATGCTAAATGCAGCAATATCCACAGCAGTTTCATATACATATCACATTTTAATTTCAGAGTGCAATTTTCTGCCACTATTTATTTGTCTCATCTTTATTTTTTTACCAGCTGATTTTGAAAATGTTTCAGTGTATGTGGAATTGTTAGCTTCATATAAATATTCAGAAATCTATGGGTGGATCTTGAACAAGATTATCTTAAATAGAAATAAAAATTAGTGGATTGAAAATTAATCTAAATTAAAAATTAGAGTCATTAGTAGATAGTGAGGAATGTATGCTTCTGGACATAAACTTTATTGCCAACTATCTGCCTAAAGAGCCATTTATGCTACTTCCTAAACAGGAATAGGTGTGTTTAGATTAGCTAAGTAGTGAGCTATGTGTGCAAATGTAAGTATAGATTACACAGCACCTCCAATCCCCAGCAAGGAAGAATTCATCTCTGTAAGACGGGGGAAGCATTATTGGATACACTGAGAGAAGTCTGATTGTTTCTTTTCATAGCTATTTCAGCTGACGAAGGAACCTATACAAAAATAAGTGTTAAATTCTGTTATATTAAAGTCCCGCAGAAGGAGTTTAGTCACTGAGACAAACATACAAGTTTCCACCTCTTCAAAAATCTCACCAATTCAATGAGAAGGGGTTCCACTACTGTTGATTCTTGTATTGATTCTTCCATATTGATTCTATTAAACTCCTATTTAACAGACTCCCAGACTTAAGCAACCCTATTTGAGGACTAAAGAAACAAATTATGCTTGTTTTCAGTGATCACTTTCACTTTCTTAGATGCTCAGATTCCAAGAAAGTATCCAAATTAGACTTAAATAAAATACAAAAGTAGATCTAGTGTGGCAGATCTGAATTGCTAACTAATTTTAAACAGTAAAGTGATATGTCATTTGAAGGTATAAAAACTAGAGAACCGTATGCTGGAATCATTCTTTTTATACATTTTAACATACCCTGGAAAACAGCAGATGTTTCTTACCAGATTTTTCTCCCTTGAAAATAGAGGGATGTGATGTATGTAGATAGAAACATAGAACAACCCAAGCTGGAAGGGACCTCAAAAGATCACCTGGTCTAACTTTTCATGGGAAAGGGGGCTTGGATGAGGTTATCTAGCACTCTGTCCAATTGCAGCTTGGGGCTATCAGCCTGGAGAAGAGAAGGCTCCGGGGAGATCTTATTGCGGCCTTCCAGTACCTAAAGGGGGCCTACAGGAGAGCTGGGGAAGGACTTTTTACCGGGGCATGTAATGATAGGACGAGGGGGAATGGCTTTAAACTCAGACATTCCTTGGGGACATCGTGAACCTCACACTCCTCCCAGCACACAGCAACGGCTGCTGCTGCTGGCATTGGCTTCTTGCAACAATTATGTTTCAGTAATAAAATAACACAAGTGCTCAAAAAATTTCTGCAATTTCATTTTTAAAAAGGGATAAGAAACCATCTACACTTACAGCATAATGGGGTCATGCAGTAATACATGAAATTACAGGTTGTAGAAAGCCATTTAATGTTCATATAGCTAGAAACAAATTTGATTCACATCCTTACAGATATCTGAGTAATGTGAAATCCCCAGGTAATTCTAAGAGTCTGCATGAGTGGGAACAACAAAGACTCCCATGGGACATTTTCAAGACTAATCCAGAAAAGTCCTATTCAAATGCATCATTTCTCTCTCATGGCTTTCCTGCTTATACAAAGGTTTCATGTGCTGAGACACTAACTTGCTGATCAATTATCTACACAAAAGAAAATTATTGAATGACTTTATAAAATGTGATTATTAGGATCATTGGAACACCTAAAGCCTATAGAATTGTCCGAACAACAAAATTATCTAGAATTTTCTTTAGAATTTCATTGAAAAAGCTAAAGAGATATTTTCTGGGAAAAGTTTCGTATCTTGCTTTTTGGAAACGTTTTAGAATTTCAATTAATAATAAAATGCCCTCCTCCCCCCCCCCCCCAATCTCTTAATAGAAAGCACATCAAAACAAGAGAAAAACAAACAAACAAGCAAACAAACAAATGAAAACCAAAATGGAATATTTAAAATTTATTGAGCCAACAATTTGACACAGATAGTGGAAGAAACAAACTTTTTTCACCTGGAATTTGATGATTTCTGTTTAGACAGAAAGTATGACGAAACCATCTTCCAGGAAGGAAATAAATGCTCAGTTGTCTTGCAGAATAAAGTAGCACAAGACTGTTTTCATGTTGGTCCCATTTTCAGAGGTGTTTGTCCTCAGAAAGCAACATATATATTAATATGTCTTCTCAAAAGGTGACTTTTAATAACACAAAATATTTTCACCTGATGACATTTTATGATCCTATGATAACTGGCAACAATCAAAGCCAAAGATTTTTATGATTATTTTGCTCTGTTTTGTTGGAAACAAAAGTAATGGAGTAGTAAAATGGAAACATACTGAATTATTTACACAACATTTATCTATTCAGCATATACACAAATGGTATAATTTTTCATATTCCTATCAGTTTAGGCAAAACTACAATCAGTTAGGGATGGAAAACCCAGAAGTTTTAAACTTTGGTAGGTTTACTGAACAAGAAAAAAGTAGAAACCTTGATACTTCTTTTCAACAAAATTGCATTTAATGTTATATTTCAAATTTAGATTACTTCAGCTGCTCAGTATGGGAGTAGGTTTTACTAACCAAATGGTAGGGCTTCTTTTTTTTTTTTTTTTCTATTTTTCTTTTTTGTACTTAAGTATAATTAGTTTGGCCCTGTAGAGCCATATGGTTTTTTTTAACACTTGAAAATATCATTATGTTCCAAGCACAGTATCCTCACAAAATGGCAAGTTTGTTACTTTTATCCTCCTTCCAGAAAACAGAACTTTCTGCATAGGCAATAAATCATCATAACAGATGTTTAAAAAGAACCTAAGAATTCACAGGGTATACATGGAGGCAACCACTGTTGTCTCCAGAGTGCCAAAGCTGGGACTAGTGAAACTGCAGTGGCAGCAGATTACTGACTGTTACAGGAAAAAAAAAGAAAAAGAAGAAAAAAAAAGAGAAAGAAGAAAAAAAAAGAAGAAAAACCACAAACGTTTCCTTCACAAGCTTCCTTCCTTTCACTGAGCTGACAGAGACCTCATGAAGGCAAAAAGCTGTCTTACCTAGAATAGGCTATGGTACCAGCATGAAGCACAGCAATGATTGCTGTGACTTAAGGTGCATGGCCCACGAGTCAGTGGCTTCTGCTATGATATGCTGCCAACATTTTAACAAGTTTCTTCAAGTGTTTTCCACCCTGTGCCTGCAATACACATGGCATTTTCTAGCTGAAATACACTGCTGGCCACGGATAAAATCCCATATGCTTCCCCTCTTTTTCCTGGCTTCGTATACCTTTCCATACCCTCAGTACTATTATGTTGATCACTTCCCAGTTTTTCAGCCCCCTTAGCTCACCACCCTGACCCACAATTATGCTGGGTAATGTTTTAGGGTGGTAGCATCACAAGGAAAAGGAAGGGAGAATCTGGTTGCATTGATGAAATGTAACTCATGATTTTCCTAAACTTCTTGTGACTTGTTTTCAAAACTGAAAATAAAGTTATGTATTCTTTTTGGTGACTTTAATTTCTGAAATAAATTTTTAGTATATTGTGTAAGTTTTTCCACTTCTGGAAAAAAATGTTTGACGGATATTTGTTGAAATGAATTGATGCTGGTTGGGATCCTGACTGGGTAGATTATTTTTTTTTTTCAATTTTTAAAGGTACACATTATTATAACATTTAAAATACACTAGGGTGTCAACTTAATTTTTCACAAAAACCTTTGACAAATAAATTTTCTTTTCAAAAACTTGCTACTGATTTCTTGAGTTGTATGAAAGGTAATCTTTCCTTCTGCCTCCACCTCTGCCGTATGAAAGAAAATAAAACCAGGATCTTTTATTCATGATTTAGAAACTCGGTTCTGTTAATGCACTTTCTGATAAATACACCAAAATTTGTACCCATCCCCTCACCAATTACCTATTCTTGCTGTAAATCCGTGAGATTTTTCACATCCAGAAAAGTCAATGGAAAGTATGGCAAACACAAACACCTCACTGGTACACCATGTACCTAGAAAATTTTAAAGGAGAAATTTGACATATTGTGCACTGGTTTCTAATAATTGTATTCAGAAGAATGAGATTCGTAGTAATAATAATAACAATGTTATTGAAGTTTGCTGCACAGTCTGAGTAACCATTTTATAGGCTGATTTACTCTGAGGCATAAAAAGTTTCTTTGCCTCATTCAAATTTTCAGACTGCATAGGTCTCCAGAGCTCCAAAGCAGACAAAGATTTTGTATGCTTTTGGTACCTAATGCCTTTCACTTTTAAAAATCAATGATCAGTGAAGAATTACTGAAAATCCATGTTATTTAGTAAGGTGAAAAAAATGCACTGTTTTGTGGATATGGTTCAAAAAGCCTTAAAGTTAATAAAATTTGACTTCAAAATCCTGCTTAGTTTTACTGGTACTAACACATTGATATTGCCTTGCTAGCACACAGGCAAGCCCGACATAGAAAGAAACTACCTGAATCAAAATAGTGGAAAGAATTATTATTCACACATTCTGTTTACTGCCACATCATTTATAACTTATTGAATTTGTACAGAACAAAGGAAAGAATAGATCCAGGCATTGTAGTGATCCATGGGAGCTGTAACAGTATTCAGGACAACTGCTCAGCCCATGCTATCTGCCTGCTTGACAGAAGGGCAGGAGAGATAGTGGTGTGCTCACTGACCATGTGGGCTTTGCCCACTAAGGAATCCAGGGCAGTTTTGCAACAATTTGTTGTCTCACTGGTGGCAAGTACTTTCAGTGCAGTCTGCTATTACGTCAAAGCAGCAACACAATTTTAGACTTCTGAGTCAGTCGTGCATTTTGATTGACACTTAAGTCAAAAGATACAGTCATCCAGGCAGGAAGAATTTGCAGAAAGCAGTTACACAGACAGTAACTTATGTATAGATGATCTTTTCTTACGGGGTGTTCCTCCAGAATCTTACCTAATAACAAGGATGTTTCATGTCCAGTTTACATTATAAAAGGCTAAGATGTACACCTGCAGGTATGCAATTGTTTTTATGACTGCAACACTCGGTAGACATGCTGTATCAAATCTTGTTTCCTGGGTGTTTCCTAGCTATTTCCTTTTTGTCTCAGGTTTTGTAGTCTATGCCAAACTCTGTATTGCCATAGGGAAACTAATTCTAAGTTAAATCCTAATGTGACATGCCTACTATACTTTTGAAAGAGTATTAGTTTTCAAAATGTGATTATTGTACCTTAGAAGTTACTCCGTGGAATACACGATTTCAGTATCTGTCTTATTCTGTGAAGTGTTTAGCTGAAAGAGATAAACGTAAGAAATGTTAGTAGAATTCCAGTATTACTGGTATTAAAAAAAAGTGAGCATACTTGTCTGAGTAGATGTCCAGTATTCAGAATTACTTTCTTTTGAACCAGTCATCTAGAAGAAAAGCCTGCTTCCAGAAGCAAACCACGACCTTGGTTTCCCTGCGTAAAATCCCCATGACTGTCCACACTGTGCAAGTTATATTGCATGATTGCTTGTTGTGGTTTGGGCTGGACTGGCCAACGAAAATGAACAAAAGATGTTCTCTCCCACTTCTCTCTCCACAGAGAGGAGGGAGAGAGAGAAAGCGACTTCTGAGTTTAGAAAAAAACTAAACTATTTTAATGAAAATATTAATAAATTAATACAATATTTTTTAAAAAAAGAAAATAATGAAATATATACAATATATAAAAAACCAATATTGAGCTCCCAGGATGATGGAGAGCAGCCCTGAGGAGAAGGACCTGGGTGTGCTGATTGACGAGAAGCTCAACATGAGCCAGAAATGTGCGATCGCAGCCCAGAAGGCCAACCGCATCCTGGGTTGCATCAGAAAGAGTGTGGCCAGCAGGTCAAGGGAGGTGATTCTGCCCCTCTGCTCCACTCTTGTGAGACCCCACCTGGAGTACTGCATCCAGCTCTGGAGTCCCCAACATAAGAAGGACATGGACCTGTTGGAGAGCGTCCAGAGGAGGGCCACGAGGATGATCCGAGGGCTGGAGCACCTCTCCTATGAGGAGAGGCTGAAAGAGCTGGGGCTGTTCAGCCTAGAGAAGGTTCCGGGGTGACTTATTGCAGCCTTCCAGTACCTAAAGGGGGCCTACAGGAGAGCTGGGGAAGGACTTTTTACCGGGGCATGTACTGATAGGATGAGGGGTAATGGCTTTAAACTGGAAGAGGGCAGGTTTAGGTTGAACATTAGGAAGAAGTTTTTCACTTTGAGGGTGGTAAGGCACTGGGAGAGGTTGTCCAGAGAGGTTGTTGAGGCCCCATCCCTGGAGGTGTTCAAGGCCAGGCTGGACGTGGCCTTGGGCAACCTGGTCTAGTGGGAGGTGTCCCTGCCTATGGCAGGGGGGTTGGAACTCGATGATCTTCAAGGTCCTCTCCAACCTAAACCATTCTATGATTCTATGATGATCACGTCACTGACAGGCACAGGGAAAGTCCCAGACTAGACTGTGCAACAGACAGGAACTGGATTCCAGATCTGGATTCAGGAATGCAGCAATCAGGATCAAAGGCAGACGCACAGAGTCCTCTTTGGATGCCAGCCATTGAAGAAAGAGGGCTGATCCTTTGATCCCTCAGCTTTTGTACTGATCGTGAGGCAGACGGGATGGAATACCCTGTTGGTCAGTTTTGGGTCACCTGTCCTGTCTGCTCCTCCCCACAGGTGCGTCCCCCCTACACTTTTCCGCTTCCGACCTTCCAATGGGGCAAATAACAAAGTTGGTTGGCCTTGGGTGTTATAGCAATAAGTATAAGCAAGAGCCTCTCTGCATACCATGCTTTGCCATAAATTATAAGTTATCAGATCTTATCATGCTGAGAGCAGTGTCTGCACAATATGCTGTTAGTTTCAGAAGGTTCAGTTAGTTAGAAGAGGCTTAGCTGCAAAGTAAAATTACAAAACAGAAAATGGCTTCTGTTTTACCTCAGACCAGGACATTGCTTCTTTATAACAGTTTCTCCAGATTTCCCACTTCTAACCAAGCTTCAACTGAGTGCCTGTCCTATGCAATCCTTGAAAAAATCCTCCACAGCACACAGTTTAGAAGTAACTTTTCAAATAGCCTTGTTGATAAACAGAGACTGATTTTCTTAATTAAAGAGTCTGATAGCTCTTTTGCTGGCCTTCCATCAGATTCAGGAGTGATTATTATCTGCAAGTATTTTTTTTTTCTTGGTTGGATGTCCCAAGTTGCTACAGTATTGATTTTGCTTTCAGCCTAAACCTTTCTGCTCTCTGGATATCTAATGTGGGCTGGTATTTTGAGCCAGGGTTAGCTTACATTACGGTGAACAACCAAAATCCAGATTAATTTAAAAGCTTCCTTTTATGAAGATTGCCCAAAAAAACTATTAAAGTGTTGGTAAGAATATTCAAAAGACAGTGTAGGATTTGATCCAGAAGATTATTGAGATTTCAGAGAAAGAAATATGCAAAGATTTTGCACTGGTAATACTCATTCACACAAAGTGTTAAGCTATACATCACTTGAATCTTTTCAATGTAGGAAGAGTATGAAACAAGAGTACGAAACAGTGCTCATTTACTGTAGTTATTTCATCGGCAAAAATAATGCATACATTTGGATAAGATTTGAGAGATGGAGCTAGGGAAGTTATTAAGGATTTTGTTGACTGGTCAGTGCAGTGAGCAGGTTAATAATCAATCCTCTTGTATCCAGGCTAAGCAAAAACCTTCAGCAATTTGTGCTAAGAATGTGAGAAATCCCAGAAATTTATTAGACTCTTACAGTTAAACACATTTATGCAGCTTGATGGAGCGGGTCCCTATGTACAACTGTGAAAATACAGTGTGTCCTCCTATAAAAAATGTTATTAAAAGAAGTGTAGATGAGTATTTGTCAACAGCTATTTTTGCAGAAATTGTAATAAAAGTGTATTATAGTGTATTATTTTCTATAATAAGAAATATCTGACACAGACTATTATAAACCCCCTTTCTGAGCTTTGGTTGCTGTGTCCTAAAAATATGTAAAGGGGCTTATTGCTGCTTGTCAAAAATCCATAATGGAGTCTACATGCATCCAGCCTAACTATACATCAAAGAATGCACTGGTGTTGTGTCAAGCTACTAAGCAGCCATGTTTGCTAAACTTGCATGGATATACTGCCAAGAACGATGAATTTTTCTAAGTTTCCAAACAAAATAATAGGAATTTGAAGAGACTTCGTTGTTTTCATTAATTCCATATTTATACCAGAAGCACACCTCATATCCTGTGTCACAGGATACTCTGAGCTCATTTCTGATCTTTATTACATTTAAGTTCAGAATAACTTGGGTTGCTGAGGCACAGAAAAATATTTTGGTGCGATGGCAATCCAAACATGGCTTTTCTTACCCTGAACAAGCCTACAGCTTGGATACTTAACCTGAAGCACAAAGGCAATGCATTAAAATGCTCCAACAGTTTTAGTAACCCTACACCCCTACACAACTAGGTAGATAAAAATGAAGCCCACAAGGAGAACACTGCACGAGAACATCTGCAAAATGTTACATGTTCAGTGTTTTTGGCTACATACCAAGAGCTAACAAATATTGATCAGAAATGTAAAAACAAAGGCAGTAAAAGATAGTTAACATCTGTACAAAAACATCTTAGAAAAAATCATAGAATCATAGAATGGTTTAGGTTGGAAAGGACCTTGAAGATCATCGAGTTCCAACCCCCCTGCCATAGGCAGGGACACCTCCCACTAGACCAGGTTGCCCAAGGCCACGTCCAGCCTGGCCTTGAACACCTCCAGGGATGGGGCCTCAACAAAAAAAATATTTTAATATGATACATGATTTTGGTTACTCTGTGTCGGAAAGATTTTTTTATGCTTTATAGACATATTCTTGAATTTCTGCTGATGTTCATGTTCTTATTTGTACCATCAACACAAGCTTCAGCTGTGGAACTTTGAAAAAAATGAAAAGTTCAGATAAGAAAATACTATAAATATTCAAATAACAGAGTCCTCAAGATGAGGACTGTTTACAACACAAAATAGCAGTTGTAAACAGCGATATTGGGTTTTTTTGTTTGAGATTCTGGTTTGACTTTTGAAGTTACACAAAACTATCTGATCTCACCTATGTGATCTAACACTATGGAATATCATTTAGCATATCTGATTCCTATCAAAATCAACATATTTATGAGCCCTCAAAAATTTGTGAGTTGTCCAGGATTTTGAAAGATTTTTGCCAGAAAAAACTACTTCCCAGAGAACTGTAATTTACCCAGCTAAATATAACCCTACATATCTGTGTACCTAAATACATGTATGTACTTAAGTAGGTATATAATTATAGAAAGACATTTGGAGTTAATGAAATGCTAGTGGTGTTTGGCAAAAGGATAATTTTTCAGAAAGATACTGTGCTCACAAAACTGAACAATTTAACAAAGACTTGTCTGGAAAAGAGACAAAACCAGGACTTTTATTTTGTCTGCTTTGACACCATTTGGGATGAAAGATCATTTTTATACAAAATTAAACAGAATTTGAAGCTGGGGCTTCAAATCCTATGCTGGCTGGCACCACAGCCGGCAGGATGTGGAATCACTAAAATATAGCCTTTGTTCCTATGTGAGATTGAAGAGTCCTTGACAGAATAAGAAAATATGGAATTGTCATTCTGAGCATAGACATGTAAGGTTTCCCATTCTTTACTGATGGAGTAATTGAGTAATGTCTCTGCTTGCTTCATCTGAGGTAACAAATTTGTTTACAGCTAACCCGAATATGGTATTTTCGGTTACAATTATATATTCCAAATATTTCTACAGTGCATCC
Organism: Anarhynchus alexandrinus; assembly: GCA_008711295.1. Taxonomy (NCBI): domain Eukaryota; kingdom Metazoa; phylum Chordata; class Aves; order Charadriiformes; family Charadriidae; genus Anarhynchus; species Anarhynchus alexandrinus. The sequence goes on along the minus strand of VUYV01000023.1, from coordinate 1,721,463 downwards.
CTACCTCATCAGCAGAAGTAGAACCATAACATTTGTGAATTCAACTCTCATTTCAAAGTCTGTGCTTAAAACAGTGATTTATTATCTTCCCTTAATGTTTTCTTTAAACAGGGAATTACATTTGTCAGATTAACAACATTTGTCTCCGTGTTCAGTTTGTGATGCAGAGCAAAAGGTCTTCTTGGAGGGTGGAGAGGATGCATTTTGATTTGTAACCACAGTTGTGAAAAACTACACAGGTATGGATATCAACATTTGAGCCACGTGTTAAGGAAGATGTTCCTTCTGTTTTGTGACATGTAACTCATTGATTTTCACAATTAAAAATTGTTGTTGGTCCAGCATTTAAATGTGCCCTTCATAAAATGTTTTCATGGCAGAAATAGCACTATAGATTTGAAAGCAATGGAAGATTTCATACACTATTATATAAAGTTAAAAGAAACAGGGGACGCATTCTGGGAAGACCTTACAGCAGCCTTCCAGTACTTAAAGGGGACCTACAGGAAAGACGGGGAGGGTCTCTTTATCAGGCGGTGTAGCAATAGGATGAGGGCTAAAAGTTTTAAACTGGAAGAGGGTAGATTTAGATTAGATATTAGGAAGAAATTCTTTGCTGTGAGGGTGGTGAGGCACTGGAACAGGTTGCCCAGAGAAGCTGTGTATGCCTCATCCCTGGAAGTGTTCAAGGCCAGGTTGGATGGGGCTTTGAGCAACCCGGTCTAGTGGAAGGTATCCCTGCCCATGGCAGGGGGGTTGGAACTAAGTGAACTTTAAGGTCCCTTCCAAATCTAACCATTCTATGATTCTATGATTCAACTAGCCACAACCATGAAATCCTACTTAAAATGTACTCATTAAAGATTGTATGAGCTATTATTTATCGACCCACTTAATATTTTTAGGAGCTCAAAACACATTTGATGATAATGATTCTTTGCCTAGAAAATACTTCATCTTAACCAAGACCGGGAGCATTTAGGACATGGAAAAAAAAGTATACTATACTGTCCTTTAAGGATTTAGAGGCTCACTTTAACCTTTACATTTTTTTATTATTTATGCATTAGTGCATCTTTCTAAAGGTTATAAACATGATAGACTCATACACATTACCAAAGAACTGTCCCACTGTGATGCTCTTTACCTTATTTCTACTGACTGTGCAATTTAGATGAATTTAATTATATATTTCAAATAGCCTTTTTTTTTCATTACAATAAGAAGTTCAGAAGTCAATTTCTAGTTTTCCATTTTCTGCTTTTTGCATTTATAATAAGGAGAGAAATTACTGAATATGGGAAAAACATAAGATTGTTAATGAAAAACCTCTGCACCTTCTTTTTCAGCCTTAGTATAATTAATGCTTTCCGCATGTTGGAATATATCTGTGTTCTTACTTCACAGGAATTCTTCTTGAGAGTTACACTAGGATTAAAGTAAACAATAGCTGATAGACTAGAAGATAAAACAACCACTGCAGCATATATAAATTTTATGATGCAGTTTGCTGTTTCATTGTGTATGACTCCACTATGTCTTTACTTTGAAACTAGTTTATTGTGATATAAAATTTAGTAGTTTGATCACTGATTAGTACAGATAGGTAAAGGCATCTCAGAATATATTAAGCCTTGGAACTGAAGGTTGCTTTTGAGATATGGGCAAATTTCCAGATAGCTTTTTTCATTTGAGGGCTTTGATGAAATACCTTGAAACTGATTTCTTCTACCTTCAATTTCAAGACATAGAAAGGATTCTGGGAGAAAAATGGTAGGGAGATTGTTTCTTGCTATGGGCAATAAACTTGGGTCAATAACAGCAGGGAGAGTGAGACACATTGGTCTGTTCTACGGACACCCATCAGAAAATTCTTGCTTTTGTTTAGCCCACCAGATTTCCATCATTTTGTCTTAGACTTTCTATGGGATTGTTCATGTGTTTGTTAAAGTACCAGAACCTTCACATTGCCACTGGCCTAAAGGTCGTATAGACGACAGGTTTCTGTGAAGAAAATATTAATTTGTACGTATATGTTACTGCAGTTGTCAACTATCCTGTTGTAATCCCCTGATACTGTCTTAACACTCTCATAATCCCTCCAAGAGGCACTCTTAGGTCAGATAAAGGAGCAGAGCTAGCCTAAGTAGTGTGTTTCTTAACCTTGCCATATTCCTTGGAAAAAGTGTAAAGTTGGATTATTTGCAGTTTCTAAAAGACATAGACTGCCATAGGGAGCCTAAGCAAACAGTCACTGTTGAAAATTTAAATGCTTAAATACTTGAAAGACTATGTGATTAGTCCTAAATTAGAATTATCATTCTTTAGATTTTCTAGAACAGTATAGGGACCAATGTTGAGTAGCTATGATTGAATATTTCTGCTATTAAACTCAGAAGATTAAACTGCTTAGTACTTTACAGAACTTGGGAAGGAGAATGAACAAGAACTGGATATCTGGATCTTTCTTGAGGCTTTATAGCAAAGACATTCCTTTGATAATGTCCTCTGCTATCCTGCTGTAAAATCAAATATTTCACCAAAAGCAATAGATTTATTCTAAGTTTATATTGGTACTTTACCGTGTCTAAGTAATTCCTCACAACCCATCTTTCCATATATTCATATCCTTCCATACTTGTATAAGGCAAGAGCCAGATATTTGGGGATTGTTCATCCACACACGCTGTTAGCCACTTCTTCTTCACGTTGTTGAATTTTGGCACTGATAAACAAAAGAACACCCACTGATCCATTCACAAACTCTGTTAGCAGGATGTGAATTTTTTAGCTTTGGCCAGGAGTCTTGGGTTAATACCAGTGTTGTTAAGAATGACAGGTATAGCCTTCATTGCCATATTACTCCATTTCCTGACTCAAAATCTGGTAGTTATCATAGATTTCTTTTGAACTCTTGCACAATGATACATCTGATGAGCACAGCTACAAGGACAGTGAGCAGGTGATTCACTTCTTTTCTGTGTTTTTCCTGACAGATAGCCAGACTCTTCCAGAGCACAATGGGGAGGACTACAACAGAAGTTCTGGTCTCCTGAATTCAGTTCTTAGCTAGCATGGCCAGAAGCTAAATAGTATTCAAAGTCCAAAATTGGTAAGTAATTTCTGTGCCCTTAACCCTCACTTCTTTCAGGAATCCTTCCTTACTCATGCTTCACTCTTAGGTGTTATGCAGAAGATGTTTGGGGGATTTGTACACGAATGATACTCTGTGTGGAGTAATCATCACCCACAAGTCCTGACCTTAGTGCAATAGCAACAGTGATACCACATCTAACATGTTTTGTTGATAAAGACATAAATCTTGGGAAAATGAAGATGAAGATTTAGGTTTTAAACAACTTGTTAATCAAAACATTTCCAGAAAGCTAGTAATGCCATTGTTAAGTCTATGCTTAAGGTCAAAATTATTTGGCTACAGATGCCTGTATCTGTGAATGTTTGCCTCTTTCACAGATGAGGAAATTTCTTGTTCCCAGAGTTTGGTGTCCTGATGATCTTTGCCTGCAAAACTGTGTGCACAGTCTCCACTTATCAGCCCACTACATCCAAAGTAGGACAGGAAAGGATACAAATATTATAAAGAAGTAAGTACTGTTTTGGTTCTTTTTCTGCGTTAGAGTATCAACATTTTGCTTGTTACCAGTCCATGCACTGCAGTTCATCCGCTTTGTTGCTCAGATCTAGAAACACTATGTTCATATCCTGAAGTCAGATGTGTGGAAGAACTTACTATTATTGTCAAAGATTTCTGAAGGTCTTGCTTCTGATCTTTCTTTTGCCCTCAAAATACTTCCCTGACCCTTTAGTCTGTCCTTGTTGCAGTTATTTGATAACTTCAAATTATTTGTGGACCAATTCAGACCAAAGCTCAGGGATGTTAGAAAGAAAAAGAAGCCCACCATGTCTGTGTGCTATAGGTAAAGCTTTTCTTTAAAGCTTTTAACTAATGAACACCCTCCCCAAAAAGCATTGTGTCTTTAGGAAGCACATTCTCCTTCTCCTTTAATACTTGTGGTTTCTTTGCACACTTTCAGCCACAGCCCTAGCTAATAATCCCTTGTTACTGAGATGGTCACTGGAGGACTCATCACTTTTTTATCCCATAAGAAATGCATAAGCCAAGTTCTTCCTTACCAAATTAAGAGAAAGAAGAGATGTATCTATCAGTATCAGTAACACACCTGAATCCTTGAATATCTGTATATTTTAGTTAACTGAAACATATAGGTTTGTAGAAAAAAAATATGCAAATATTTCTTCAGTGCTACAAAACACTTTGTCAGGGAAAATATTTTAGAAAGCATGTAGTCACTTTTGTTGAAGAGGAAACTGAGGAAAGATCTGTTTCTAAGCAAAGTGAGACTTCTTGGGACATTGAAAATTGCTAAGTTTTTAGAATCTGACTCTGGAAGTGTGAAATACTTTAATTACCAGAAACTAAGCAGTAGGTAACTCAGATTGTCTAAGCTGCAATGTGATATACAGGCACACTAAGGCAATTTAAGCTATCATGATTTATAAAAGCACCTGGGGTGGCTGGATTCAACTCAAGTAACTTTGAAGACAGGCGGAATTAGATGCTATCTCATTTAGGCTTGCCCACATTAAAAAGTCAATGCATTTACTTCTGATCTTTTCTTGCTCTGTTCTCTCTCCACTAATCGTAGCCTGCAAAAATGAACTGAACTTAATTTATGCTGCCTTAAACAAAACCGCAGTGTATGCAATGAAGAATATTCACACAGAGTAGCCAGAGTATACAATCCAGGAGACTCCTGGAATGCATTGAGGATAATTTCTTAAGACAGGTAATAGACAGCCCTACCAGAGGGGGTGCTATACTGGACCTGTTGGTCACCAACACAAGTGAGCTACTCAGTGATGTCAAAATTGGAGGCAGCCTGGGCTGCAGTGATCATGCACTGTTGGAGTTTGCAGTCCTGAGGGACATGGGACAGGTGAAGAGTAAAGTCAGAATCCTGAATTTTAGGAAAGCAAACAATCAGCTGCTCAAGGAATTAATCAATAGGACCCCCTGGGAAACCGCCCTCAGGGACAAGGGAGCAGAACAGAGCTGGTAGATCTTTAAGTACGCTTTCCATAGAAAGGCAGAGCTCTTGATCCCCAGGTGTAAGAAATTACGAAAGAAAGTCCGGAGACCAACATGGCTGAGTTGAGCCCTGCTGGTCAAACTAAGGGGCAAGAGGGAAATGCACAGGCAGTGGAAGCAGGGACAGGTATCCTGGGAAGAGTATGGGGATGCTGCCCGGTCGTGTAGGGATGGGGTCAGGAAGGCCAAGGTGCATCTGGAGTTGAACTTGGCAAGGGACACAAAGAACAATAAGAAAGACTTTTATAGGTATGTCAGCCAGAAAAGTAAGGTCAAAGAAAGCATACTGCACCTGATGAACAGGACTGGCAAACTGGTAACAACAGATGAGGAGAAGGCTGAAGTACTCAGCAACATTTTTGCCTCATTCTTCACTGGCAATCTCTCTCCCTACACCTCTCAAGTGGATGGACTGCAAGGCAGGGACAGGAGGGTCAAAGTCCCTCCCACTGTAAGAGAAGATCAGGTTCAAGACCACCTGAGGAACCTGAACAGACAGAAGTCTATGGGACCTGACAAGATGCATCCCAGAGTCCTGAGGGGATTGACTGATGTAGTTGCCAAGCCACTCTCCATGATATTTGAAAAGTTGTGGCAGTCAGGTGAAGTCCTGGAGACTGGAAAATTGCACTCATTTTTTAAAAGCGTAGAAAGGAGGACCCTGAAAACTGCCAATCTGTCAGCCTCACCTCTGTGCCTGGGAAGGTCATGGAACAGATCCTCCTAGAAGCTATGCCAAGGCACATGGAGGACAGGGAGGTGATTTGAGACAGCCAGCATGGCTTCACCAAAGGCACATCCTGCCTGACCAACCTTGTGGCATTCTATGATAGAGTGATTACATCAGTGGGCAAGGGAAGAGCTATGGATGTCACCTATCTAGGTTTCTGTAAGCCTTTTGACACATTTCCCCACAACATCCTTCTCTCTAAATTGGAGAGCTATGGATTTGATAGATGGACTGCTCAGTGGATGAGGAATTGGTTGGATGGTCACATCCAGAGAGTAGTGGTCAATGGCTCAATGTCCGGATAGAGATCAGTGATGAGTGTTGTCCTTCAGGTGTCTGTATTGGGACAAGTACTGTTAAATATCTTCATCAATGACTGTAGGAGACCTCTAATATGTCTCGATCGAAATGTCTCAAAACTCACTTACCATAAGAGCACCAGCCACATCCTGTTCATAACAGGAGTGAGGCTGGCACCTGAAACTTACCAAGCTGAGTTGCAAGCTGTGCCACCATGACAAACCACAGCATCCTGTTTACCACAAGACTACATCAGGAGCAACCATTCTCCAAGAAAACCACCTTCTAAGAAAGACTGGCTGAGTAAAAGTGACATCTATACTGATTGGCCAAGTGTCAAGAAGACTTTGACTATAAGTTCGTGCCATGTCCCTCTGGAGTCGGACCGTCAGGACCCCCACCACTGTTTTGGTCTACGGATCATGAGTCAATGGGACCCTGTTGACAACTGGGTGGCCTTCAGGATGCTGAGGGTCAGTGGTGGTGGCTATCCTCTTGCTGTGCTCTGTAATACCGCTTATCTCTTCTCCCTTTCCTCTATTTCCTCCTTTGCTCTATTGCTCATTTCAGTAATCGAGGATGGGAGATAACAATAAAGCTTAGCAGACGGCATCTGACCTCATTTGTGTCTTAATCTCACAGGCAGAATCGTTAGGGGTCCTCCCAGACTCCCCCCTCCCCCAAACCGCCACGTCCCGGGACGTGACAATGACATAGACAATGAGATTGAGTATGCCCTCAGCAAGTTTGCAGATGACACCAAGCTGGTGCAGTTGGCACACCTGGGGGATGGGATGCCATCCAGAGGGACCTGGAAGAAATCAAGAAGTGGGCTTATGTGAACCTCACGAGGTTCAGCAAGGCCAAGTGCAGGGTTCTGCACCTGGGTCGAAGCAATCCCTGGTATCAATACAAGCCAGGGGATGAAGGGATTGGGAGCAGCCCTGCCGAGAAGGACTTGGCGGTGCTGGTGGACATAAGCTGGTAATGTGCGCTCACAGCCCAGAAAGCCAGCCACATCCTGGGCTACATCAAAAAAAGTGTGGCTATCAGGTCAAGGGAGGTGATTCTGCTCCTCTACTCTTCTGGTGAGACCCCACCTGTGTCCAGCTCTGCAGTCATTAGTACAAGAAAAATATGGTCCTGTTGCGGTGCATCCGGATGAGGACCACAGAAATAATCAGAGGGATGGAACACCTCTCCTATGAAGACACATTGAGAGAGTTGGGGCTGTTCAGCCTGGAGAAAAGAAGGCTCCAGGGACACCTCATTGTGGCCTTCAAATATTTTAAAGGTTTATAAGAAAGATAGGGAAAGACATTGTAGTAGGACCTGTAGCAATAGGACAGGGGTAATGGTTTTAAACTAAAATAGGGTAGATCTAGGCTACACAGAAGGAAGAATTTTATTTTTTTTTATGATGAGGGTGGTGAAACACTGGCACAGGTTTCCCAGAGAGGTGGTAGATGCAACATCCATGGAAATATCCAGGTCAGGCTGGACGGGACTCTGAGCAACCTGATCTAGTTGAAGATGCCCCTGCTCACTGAAGGGGCGTTGGACTAGATGACCTCTAAAGGTCCCTCCCAGTCCAAACCATTCTATGATTCTGTGATTCTGTGATCAGATTTGGCTGATTCCCAGTGCCCCATCATGCTACAAGCACCAGGAACATCATAACAATTTTCAAACATGGTATCAGGAAAACCAAATGGGGAAGGTGTAACCTTAAAACCACCTCCCTCAGCATTGTGAAAGCAATAAATGAAACAACTAAATTGTAACTTGCAATGGGGTAGAAAAGCAAAGAGGCAGAATCTATGCAGGTAAGCATTTTTTTTCAAAAGATAAAGATCCTTAGACACAAGACATAAAGCTCAGTGCCACACTTGAGCTGTTAGACCTAATCAAAATAGATAAACATGCAGGAATGTGAAAGGCAATGAAGTAGTGTGATCATCTTTTATTACACAGGAGGCTTCAATCAATCATATCTAAGGTGACACTTCCATTTTCAGTTAAGTAAAAAAATGTTTCAAAGAGACTTCTGTTTTACTTTTGATTTTTTTTTACAGTTCTTTTACAGTTTTATAATAGATGCACACATTTTCCTCCAGAAACCCTGGGAATTCCCAAGGAAATTGCTCTGGGAATTCTGGAATACACAAGAAGAAATATAAATACTAAATTTTGAACCTTGAATAATTTCAATTGCACTTCAATGTAGCCACACATTTCTGGGATATTGCCAGACATTTGCTTCAGTATTTGAGTAAAGGCAGCCGCCTATCTGCAGAAAACACCAGCTTGTAGGCAGGACTCAACATGAAGGCAAGTTCTGCCCTGAATGAAAAGAAGCTAAACTTCAAGGAAAATATCCCCTCTTTTCCCCTGAGGCTGCCACTCTGGGACATACCTTCTGCCACTGCAGACCCTGTTATAACGGCAGGTCCTTCCCTGAGCTGGTTACACCCAGTTCAAAAATAGTCAGGCCCGGGTATAATATATGTTATGTTATGTTATGTTATGTTATGTTATGTTATGTTATGTTATGTTATGTTATGTTATGTTATGTTATGTTATGTTATGTTATATAACATAACAATACATTACATTGTATTATATTATATCATGTTATGTTATGTTATAAAATAAATACAGGAATACACAGGTATACACAGAAGTCTAGAAACCCATCAAGGTGGGGAAGAACAGCATCATAGAGTAGGAGATGACAAGGAGATGGGTTGCATCTCTTTATCCATTGAGAACTGCAAAGTTACCATGGTGCCCCCTTCAGGGAGACAACATAGTTTGCTTGACTTATTTTTGTCAGTGAGAGATATGGCAGCATGGCACTAAGCTATTTTTTTTTCTTTTCCCACAGCATTCTGCTTACAATAAAACTGTCATCAGAATTTGCAAAGCAACCCAGAGCAGCAGTTTAAACTTTATTCCCAGCCAGCCTATTTATACTGCAAAACTGTGTCTGCCTTTATTTATAACTCATACAATAACAAAAATGAACGAATGAAAAATATAACCACTACTATACTTTGATTCCATGTTTTTATAAATACTTGGATCCAGTCTTAGATGTTTATAGAGGGAGCAAAAAGGTAGTAAACATTCTTCAATTTAAATAAAAAAAACCACCAACAATGTAAATTATAATTTTTGAAATAAGATTACTTAAGCTTGAGATATCCATGAAGCAAAAAAAATTATTGGTTTACACTGGGCTGAATCTTTTCTAATATATTAAAAAGAAAAGCAAAAAAAAAGTAACAATAAAAAAGCTGTGTTTGTCTTCTAACACAGGGCTATTTTCCCATCTTTTTTCTGGTAAGCTGCTCCAAATGATACCTCTTTGGTATGCAATGAAGCATTCTAGAATATACAGAATATAGAGACACCATATAGCCTTTATACCATCTATATGCCATGTTGTCTCTTCTGCTGTTCACTTTTTTAAAACAAGGTTGGAAAGAAGATTAATCCTATTGAAACAATGCACAAAGGTTCCAACCTTGGACAAGATCCCAGTGTCACCTAACATTAGTTGTCTGTCAGCAGATTTATTCTAAGAATTAATTTCTTTTGGAAAAAAAAAGGTATACTACAGCCACAGGAATTTACAAGTGGTTTTAAGACAATCTGCATCAAACACACAAAGCAAACAAGAATGAGATGAAAGTCAGTAAGATTCTGAGACTAGTCACATGCAAAACTTAATGCTGCTAGAGCGATTTGGGTTTTTTGTATAAACTTATTAGTAAGAAAGAAGTGATAGGTGCTGTAGTTTTTCTTCCATGGTGAAAGAAAACTCTAAACATAAAAAATTTCCTAATTTTTTGAGGGGAGAATTCATTTGCAGGTAAGATTAGAGATCTGACAAACATTGAAATGCATGATTTTTAGTTTACAAAAATGGACCCTGGAAGCCCTAATGCTTACAGTACCCTTCCACGAGTCTAGAAACAGATTTATTTAATTCAAAAGTGATAGAACCAGAGAAGTTGTCTGAACTCTTGTTTTGTAAAAAAAACAAAAAAATAAATAAAAAAAAATTAAAAAGAGAAAGAGTGAATCCTCAGCCATTCTGTCAGTCTGGAATGTCTAAATTCCTGCAAAGGGTGAGCCAGATGCCTGTTGATCCAGGCTTACTGACTTAGTCCTTGTCCTGGCACTGCCAGCAAACTGCCATCTGGCTCTATCCAAACTGTCTCACCTCAGTCTGTGCAAAAAAAATTGTTTTGTCCTTCTAGGCACTAAGCTTTCCCAGGTGGGGACTACCCTGTACAAAGAGTTAGTAATAAGGGTTCAGTTCCATCTGAGGTGAAGCTGTAGATCCTTCTCTAACACAATGTTTACATTACTAATAATTGAGAAAAGATTTCCAGACAGCTAATTCACTGCCAGCACAAAAGATGCAGAAGTGTGCTTCTGGTGCAAAAGGGCAGGTAGAGAGAGAAGGCATATCCACAGACTGCAAGGGCCTGTGAGCAGCAGCCTGTCTTGATACTTTATAAGCTTCCCTGTTACAGCTACAGAACTGTTCTCAGTAGCTTAATGAGAAGTTTTCTGCTTGTTAAAGCTAGCTATCACTATCGGTGATTTTGCAATTATTCAAGCACCATATATCTTGAAACAACAGATGTCACTGGGTTCATTATAATGGGAAATATACTTCCAGTCTATTAAGTTTCATGTTATTGAAAGGATATTTCAGTGCAGTCATATCAAACTTACTGAGTCTGCTCCATGCAACCACCTGTCAGCATTTTTTAGTTATATATAGTACTTAGATTTTAATTCAAACACAGCTCACATTTTACCAATCTCCATTTCCATCCATGTCTCATAGGTGTCACATAATGCTGTGCTTCAGTACTTTTCAGTTTGGTCAGCAGGGCTATTAATGCAAACAAAGAGAATTAATTTTGAATGACTAACAGTTTACTTCCATGCTTGCCTCTCCTGAATTAAAACACTTTACACAACTAACACACATAATTTCCCAAACCGTTCTTTGTTGGTGCTTGGATTGTGTTTTCAGTCAAAAGACTTTTTAGAGAACACATGCAATCAGCAACCCATGCAGTGCCTATCTTCTGCTTCACTACCTGATTCCAATGCCCAGCCTAAACAGGTTTTTGTAAAGAATATGAAAAAAATCCCACACCATAACATTTTTGTACAGGGGAAAACTGAATAAAACCATTATTCTTATACAAGCCTGGGAAAAAAAGAATGCAAAATATTCCTTATCATTATACAGTTTAATTTCAAAAAATCTCCTTTATTCCCTAGAGTTACCAGGTCAAGTGTCTTCCAAAAATGTTTCACAGAGGTCTCTGGAGTTTGATTCTTATCTTCTACATCAGGCCTTCCTCAAGGTGATGTGGTGAGAAATATCACGGTTTCCTACTCAGGTTTGTTCTGAGTGTAAATTAATTCCTGGGTCTTCTTGTGTTGCTGTACTGGGTTTGCTTGTTGCTGACAAGGTTTTGGTAGCAGAGGTGGGACTGGGGGAGGTGGCTTCAGGTGTGTCTTCTATGAGAAGATACCAGAAGTTGCCTCTATGTATGATAAAGCCAATGCCAGATGGCTCCCAGACAGACTCGCAGCTGGCCAAGGCTGTGACAACGGTAGCATGACCTTTGTGATAACGCATTTAAGAAAGGGTTAAAAAGCTCTGTTCAGCAGCAGCTGGGAGAGAGGAGTGAGAATATATGAGAGAAAAAACCATGCAGACACCAGTCATTGAAGAAGGAGGAGTAGGAGATACTCCAGTCGCAGAGGCAGAGATTACCCTGCAGCCCATCGTGAAGACCATGGTGAGGCAGGCTGTCCCCCTACTGCCCATGGAGGTCCACAGTGGAGCAGATATCCACCCTGTAGCTCATGGAGGACCCCATGCCAGAGCAGGTGCCCTGAAAGAAGGTACAGGCTATGAAGAGTCCATGCTGGAGAAGGTTCCTGGCAGAAACTGTGGCCCTGTGGAGTGAAGCCCATGCAGGAGCAGGGTTTCTGGCAGGACCTGTGACCCCATAGAGGACCTACACTGGAGCAGTTCATGAAGAACTGCAGCCTGTGGGAAGGACTCATGGTGGAAAAGTTCATGAAGGACTGTCTCAGACGGATGGGAGCCCATGCTGGAGCAGGGGAAGAACATGAGGAGGAAGCAGCAGCAGAGACAACATGCAATGAACTGACTGCAACCCCTGTCCCCCTGCACCACTCAGGGGAGGACACAGAGAAATCAGGAGTGAAATTGTGCCTGAGAAGAAGGGAGGGGTGAGGGGAAAGTGTTTTCAGATTTGTTCTTATTTCTCATTATCCTACTCTGATTTGCTTGGCAATAAATTAAATTAATTTCCCAAGTCAAATCTGTTTTGCCCGTGAAGGTAATTGATGAATGATCTCCCTGTCCTTATCTTGGCCCACGAGCCTTTCATATTTTCTCTGCCTGTTCTCTTGGTGAGGGGGAGCAATAAAGCAGCTTGGTGGGCACCTGGCAATCAGCCAAGGTCAATGCAGCAACAGTTGAACAGTCCGGTGTTTAGGTCCCTGAACTCTTGTCTTAATGTCTATCAGTTGGCTGCTAGAGTTTCACCACTGCCATGCAAAGGAACCTCAAAATTCCTGTTCTGACTGGCTGGATTTTGTCTGAACTTAACCCAAGTTGACTGTAAATGATCAATGTTTGGGTTTGGATTGGGTTTTTTTTGACCTTGTAGGCAGCTGCAGAAATTCTAAGTATAGAGGAAACTCAGTACAAAAAGGTTTTATATCATATAACTTCAAAACCATCAATATATAGACCAAATAAACAGGAATAATGAGAGGCATCCATTAATAGGCTGAAATCTGATGTGCTGTCAAAACAAATGCCTTTGGAAATGGCAGGACGTGTTTGAAGTGGGAAATTAGTGATAGTCACCAAATCAACTTGATGTGCTTCAGGCACATCCGGGACATCAAGCATTATGGAGTCATTTGCTGGAGGACACATTTGTCATAGCTCCACTTGGTTAGAAGGTGGCCTGGGCTTTCAGATGTTTTACTCTCATCTGACCAGATCCTATCATGAGCAGGCAAAGTTCTTATGAATGCCTATGCAAGGGACAAAGTCTGCCAAACTCAGCTCTGGGAGAAAAGTGCCATCCAGGATATGAAAAAACACATAACAAAAATGTCAATTTTTTTTTCATTACCTGTGTGAGCTAGAAACACAACAATCCATGGACCTTACCTTACAAAACTCTTTAGTAGGTGTTTGCTTACTGTTGCCTCTGTGTATACTGTTAAAAGACTTTGATTAAAATTACTTCTATATATATTTTTGCAATTTACAACAAAAGCCTGCCTCTGACAAGTACTGACTGTAAGAAACTCAGGTATCGCCTGTTAACTTTTCCTCTCAGATGGAGCTCTGTATTGAATGCACTCTAGTACTTCTGCAATTATGCCTATTGTGAGAAGAAAAAAAACCAACAGCAACAACAAAGAAGTGAAAAGAAAAGGAAAATACTGAAGATTAATCATATCATACATTACAGAAGATCAATCCTACTTCCCACCCTCTGAGATGATTTTAGGGTTGGAAATGTGCTTATGTTATTTCATAGATCATTTCATAGCAAGCAAACAGATTTGCTTCAACTCCTTCCATGTTAAACGTGGTTGTATTTCATGCCCAGTGATTCCCATGCAAAAGGGAAGCCAAATGGCTTTACTCATTTGGTTTCCATTGCTCCACATAGGAGAACATCTGCTTCTCCTCCTTTTAAGGGAAGGTTCATTTAACATGGAATTATGTGCAACAATTTAGTTAAAGACTGCACCCAGAGGCTGAACCTTGCTAAAACACATAAATCAAGAGGTGCCTTCTTTGCAATACAAAGGTAGAAGGGGTAGGACAAAGCAGACATTCTCTAGTAGACAACAATAAGGCAAAAGGGAGGAGAAGGTAATTATTATCTTAAAGAGAGAGTTTGATTAGCACAGGTTATAAGTAACTTTTTAAAACACAGGGTAAAATTACTTATGTTAAGTGGTAATTTTATTGTGTTAAGATAATTTTTTCTATTCTTCTGCCAAATTCAGTTTATTTCTCTTAAAGAAGGGAGGTAGAAACCATCTGCTTTGTAAAGATTTTATTTCTTTCAGGAACAGCAAATGTATTTTTTCTAAAAGCAGAATAACGATTATTTTGGTGATGTTATCTTGAAAGTTATACGTTATTGTTCATGCAAGTACTGCTAAATTGGAAATAAAAGATCATGCCTTGGTTGTCCATCATGGTGTCAAAAGAAGAATAATGAAATCATGTTGCATTTGAGACAGATACATAGAGCAACAAATATTACATGGGTAGTCTCAGATATTTTTTTTACAGTTTTTAAATTTTATTTTAGTCTGTCAAGATGGGACTTCTTTCATATTATGTGCTGGCTATCGCTTTATTCTGGCCTGTAGAGTTGTGTTTTCCAGCAGTTTTACATTGCACACTGCGTTGGAGCAGACAAACTGGTGGATTACATTAATTGCCGATTTTACCGATGTAAATGACAATGTGTTGCAAAGAGGGTTGCAGGGTGGGAAAGTCTACCAGAGTAAATTACAATTAATATACTGAATGTGTTGAAGGAAACAAGAAGATACTAAAACTGTGGAAAATTTCAAAAGGTATCAAATGAGAAGGTGGACCTGAAAATCTACAAAATACAGAGAATGTAAGAAGATGAGGATGAAAAAGAGAGGAAAATAACATATTTTAAATGTAGATTAAAATAAATGACAACAGTAATTCTCATACATAGGGGGGTAAAGTCCTCCACTACGTGTGAGATGCTTTTAGTATGCCATACACAAATGTTTCAGCATTCTGATTTTACACCAGCCAAGTCCTGCCAACTCTGAGTTTCTGAACAAAGTTCAAATTACCGTCGAAACTGTTCACACTGGTACAGGAGCAGCATGTGGACAGGGGTTCCGGAGGAGGGGGTTAAACTTGTTATACACAGAGGAGAGGTGGAACATGAAAAGCAGAGTCTTCTGATGGACACTTTGTAAGATAAATAAAATAAATAAATAAAAAGAATAAACCTCTTGTGTACATTTGATATTATTCTACCTGATTCTGGCAGGTGGGATTTTTCAAAGATGATGTACTGGTTTTGTCTGGGACAAAATTAATTTTCTTCATAGTAGCTTGTACGTGCTGTGTTTTAGATTTGTGTTGAAAACAGTCTTAACTTATGACGTTTCAGCTATTGGTGAGCAGTGTTTACATAGTGTCAAGGTCTTTTCTGCTTCTCACAGTGTCCTGCCAGTGAGTAGGCTGGGGAAGAAGCTGGGAGGAGACACACTTGGGACTGCTGACTCCAACTGACCAAAGGGATACCCCATACCATATGACATCATGCTCAGCCATAAAGACTTGGGGAGGAGGAAGCATGCCTGGGCTGCCGTTGATCAGGGACTGGCTGGGCATCAGTTGGATGGTGGTGAGCAATTGGAGGAGATTTTTTGCATCATTTGTTTTTCTTGGTTTTGTTTTTCTTTGGCCTTGGAGGTTTTGTTTGTTGTGGTTTTTTACTTATTAAACTGTCTTTGTCTCAACCCAAGAGTTTTCTCACTTTTACATTTCCAGTACTCTCTACCAGAGTTGAACTACAATAGAAATAAATGGAGTTTCAGTGTCCATCTACTACTGAGAGACATTGAGTTAAGGTAGGATTGAGGGCCAACAAATAAAGACCTCAGAAGAAGAGCTGATGAAACAAACAATGAATGCTGACATTTCTTCTGCATTCACAAATAAGTGGCAGGAGAAAGTTTTATCATGAAACAGCTATGAGACATTTCTGTTCTGTCACATATCACAAAATAGATGGTGGAGAAATACTTTTTCTTGCATGAAGTACAAGTTGCTTTCTTCTCTCCCTACTTGAACCAAGGGATAAGTACCATTTATCAATTAAGACTGTCCAGTGAAAGAAAGTATTGGCTTGCCAGGGAGACTGGACCTATAGTTATATTTTGAACAGAATAACAGCCACAGCATTTTTAGTTGGTGCTTGATTTAAATATCATTGTTTTCTTTTGCTTTACAACTAAGCAAAACATTCTTGCTTATAGGCACATCAAATCAGCTCTGAATGGCTTAGTTTCAACTGTTTTGTTCCCTTGTGTAAGGCTCTTTCTGTCAATCATTTCTTTATCGCCTACAACTATGTATAAAATATATAGAGCGTTATATGTCATGGGAAGGACTGCTGCTGTAGCTGCAGCACCTTTGGTTTTGAATAGTCCTTCCCTTGCAGGGTGGGTATGTGCCTGCACATGTAATTGCATGCAGTTTAAATGACCAAGTGATTGCATCACTCTTCAGGTGACAGAATCCAAGGCTTTCGATGCTGGTTTTCATTCACATTTAAAAACTTATTCCCCTAGGTCCTTGTGCTAAGATATTTATACCCAATATATAACTGCCCATTTGTCCTTTTTCTATTAAGTAACAAATAAATGTCAGCTATTGGACATTTGATCACCACACACACAGAAGAACATGGATGCAAAACTCCCAAAAGTTTTGCTTCTGATAAATCCTTTTCTTCTTGTCCTCATAGATGAGATCTTTTGAGACAGGGTCTATTGATCATGTCAATAGATGGTCTTATTACAGCAGGATTGATTTCTTCCTTTTGTAGATCTCAGGTAATGAAAATTTTAAGTCCTTTTTTAATGAGATCTGACAATGAACTTGAATTTATTAAATACTCAGATTCTCCCAGAAGATTTTGTTTTTAAAACTCTGATGGCTTGTCAAAAGATCTCAGTGACAGTGGTCTACCCCCCAAAAAAACCATTATTCATATCTGAATGTTGTTAATTCAAAATGAAAGAGGAAAGTGAGGTAGTTTGAGGCAATTGTGAAATCTGGGCTGAAAATAAATTATTTAGAACGTAGGTGTAAAGTACTCTTGGGATCTCTGGAAGGCAAGGGTCAGGCTGTATAATATCTGTATTAGACGGAACTCCTACGTGGTACTTTTCAAATAAATGTTATGTTAGCTGAAATTTTCCAGCTCCAGTTTTATTTTGGGCTAAGGTGAAGACAAGGGTCAAGAAAGGTGGAAAAATCATGCCAAATCTAATTTAAGAGGTCAGAGAATCTAATTATTTGGATAACTGCCTTATGGTCACGGACAGAAAGAAGGTGAATGCAACAATGAGATAATTGGTGATCTGCACTTGTAGAGCTAAGGTAAGGCCAAGTGGCATATTAGAGTACCATACAAGGTGCCAGGGTTGATCCTAAATGAATATGGGTGAAAAGTGGACAAAGTTTGTTAGATTTCTTTAGCAGCCTGTTGTTAAGATTGTTATATTACTCTGAGGACTAAACATTCAAGCTTACATTTTAACCGCGAAAAGCCCACATTCTTTTTTACCCACAGACTATGATTTTCAGCCTGGACTACATATCTGTTTAATCTGGACACTATTAACCTTCTGTCTTTTAAAATAACACTGTTCAAAACCCTGGCTGCTTTGTGTAGAGCTATGATTTTTATCCAATAGAAAAATTGTTCACTGTTCAAATCTTCCCTTGACGTGAATCTTGAATAAGCATATATCTTTGTACTAGATGAGATATCTTTCCTTTGCAATAAAATTTTCCACTGAAACAATATTTTAATTAAAAAAAAGACAACAAATATACTTTTATCTAGGTAAACATTTTGACAATAACACCCATAAAAATTTTATTAAATTAGTTTTAAAAACAGTTTAAGTACTGTAAACCTTACTGCATTTGACATATCACTCTAAAGCATGGAACTTTGCAATGTTTTATTTCCATATCGTTTGTTACCTAAAGGAAACACAGAGAAAAGTAAAATAATGGATCTGGAATTATATGTTTCACTTTGTGTTTTGAGTCATTCAGGTTGTCTCCACTCCTCATTCTCAAGCTCCTTAGTTCAGCAAATCCGAGAAAAAGAAACAAAAAACATATTTATCAGGAATATAAAAAATATTTTAAATCATTATATTCCCCAAGAAACATGCTTTGCGACTGCTTCTATTCTTATGGTCTAGATACTTTTTATCTATCCTTGCAGGTTCTTTTTCTGTATGTAAAACTTGGTTTTACTGTCCAAGCGTTATCCAGCACATCACAGTAAATGTGTGACTTGCAGGAAGATTTTCGATCAAAGCGTCTCTATTAGTAAGTCTCTAGCATAGGAAGATCTGTTTTGGAGAAGTCAGGGGATTCATTACTTATTCTTTCCATATGGACACACTTGCTTTTTTTCATTACATTCTAAGTGACCTTTTGGGTTTTCCTCCATCACATGAGATTATAGTGTTCAGAACCTGGGCAGAACTATGTGTGTTTGACTTTAAAATTTCTCAAGGGACAAGAGATAAAAAAACCTCCATGAATGAAGTAGAGAAAGAAACTGCAAAGCTAATACTGTTCTCAGTATTCTAATAAAGTTCCCTGTTCGTTATTAGAATAAACAACAATTTCCATGGCACAGGGATGCATATCCAAAGCTGTCTCATTCTGAATCGTGTCAGTAAGACAAAAACCTGAATGTAAAGAGTGCTGTCTCCACAGCCCTTCAATTTGATGAGCCTGGAGGAAGTCCCAAGCATGAGAAGACTTTGAATGGCAACAAAACTTCAGATATGTGTGCAAAATGTTTAATTTAGAAAAGGAATATAATAGTTGATTAAAGCCAATGTTGTCCAGGAACACAGAGGAAATCTATCTAAAACTGTACTTCAGGAACATAATAATATGAAAAAAAACCTCTAATTTTTGTTCTTTAGAGCTCTTGCCCTTCAAAATATGTTTGTTGCTAAATTCCAGATGATGAGACTAAGATAACTTTACACAGGTGAAGAAGGAAAAAAATTTTAGAAGACAATAGATTTACTGTGAGCTTCTTGGAGTGGTAAACCTGTTCATCATATCACACTTCCACAGAGCAATTAAAGTGTTAAAATGTAAAAAAAAAAAAAAAAA
>VUYV01000023.1:1622355-1698642 GCA_008711295.1 Anarhynchus alexandrinus | reverse complement strand
AAGGGAAGGGAAGGGAAGGGAAGGGGAGGGGAGGGGAGGGGAGGGAAGGGAAGAAGGAAAAAAATTCTCAAAGTTATTTCCTGTGGTGTGTCCTTCCTTACAGTCACTACGATGGCCTGAGTCACTACCTGGGCTGGATAAGTTTCAAACTGAAATTTAAGCCAGAGGTACAGCTAAGATGGCAGATCTTGAGTCCTTCATTTTGCCACACAGAAACCCCCCAGGTTCAGTGGGGGTGAATAGTCATTCAGGTGCTCTAGAAATCTGAATTATCTGTTCTGTGGTAATCTTGCTGCAGCTGAACTGAGGGTGAGTGAATATTCTTCAGAATATCCCTTGGACTTTTCAACTTCAGCAGACCTGAGAAAGCAGATGCAAAGAACTGCTTCTGATGCACACTTCTTAGCAGTTTAATCATCTTTGTGGGGGAGGGAGAAAGGGACAAATGGGAAAGTGAGGGATACTTCTTCATAGCTTTCAGCAAAAAATCCCTGAGAACCCCATGCTGTCATTTATAGGACAACCCTCAATGCAACTGCCATGCAATTAGAAAAAATTTGAATTTCTTTGTTGCTTTTGTATAAGGTCACATATGGAGATGAATTAATCAGCAGCAGCATCAGACAGTTTTCATGCAGCTCCTGGACATATTAAACTGAGTTAAAATTATTTTACTTCTATGAAAAAGATAGGCAGCCAGATCGCATTGTATCAGTTGAAAACCTGAAAGATGAAACAAAGGAAAAGCAAAACATTCCTTGGATCTCCTCCAGAGTGTCCTGCTATTAGAGTTTAGACTTGTGCTCATGTGGATTAAGAGTGGATTTGGAATTTCCTGACAGATGTTCACCTTGGAGACAAAGAGAAATCTTTTCCTAATTCTGTCCCTCTCTATTTTGTCCACATTCAGTATTTTCTAATTATAACACTCCTCAAAACTTTTCTCGGAAAATGGAGAAAAAGGAGCCCCATATTTTTTTTTACTGTAGCTTCAAACAAAGTATTTCCTACACTGCTCCACAGAAAGAACAATGAGTGAACCCACACTGCCTGCTGTCCCCATGCAGATCACACTAAGACAGGGTAGGAGTTTTGTTTCTGACTGGACAATGGACCTCGCCACTATATAGGTTTAGAATTAGATTTCCACATGCATGAGCAATTTTTTAGATGGAGCAGTATCACACAAGTAGGACTCTAAATAGTGACTTAAAGAAAACAAAATATACATCCAAACCATTGGGTGTGTTTCTTTTAGAAGACTGGGTGTTTATTACTGGGAGAATAAATGGGTAACTATTTGCATTTCTACAATAAGTATGATCCATGGTTTTATGAGATACCAGCAGGACCATAGTAATGAGGAAAGTAATAGCATTGTGACTGATAAGAAAGAGAGAAATATTAACAGAATAAGAACTGACAGAAAAGATTAAAAGAAAAGAATTTATATGGGAGATATCCTGGTGAACAAACCATGCAAAAATACTCTCAGCAAGACACTGAATCAGGTAACCTTGAAAGCATGAAAGTAAAGTTATCATTATACAAGCTGAAGGGAAAAAAAACAACCACATTATGAAGGAAGAGATCAAGCAGGACTTCTAATAAAAGCAGAAGTAAAGGAAGAGAAAAATCATAATTCAATAATAATTTAAAAAATAGCTTGAAAATCTATTAAGCTAAACAGCATTTTGACAAAACAAGAAAAAATTATAAGATACTTCCTGAATTCTAAAGGAAGCTCCATAAAATACATTAAGAAATAATGAGTGCAGGATTTATTCCACATGCAATAAAACTAACATGCCCAGAAGTTACACCAAGAGCAAAATGATTAACTTTAAAATGTAAAGGAATGAAATTATTGAAGCTGTACAGAAAGTCTCAAGTTATGATCAACATGTTCATCTACTTAATACACACAAAGCATATCTTGTTCAGCTTCATTGTCAAAAGTACAAGCGGATAAAGAGAAGAAACAAAATGGAGGCAGAGAGCACACAATTTGAGAATCAACAGCATTGATTGAGCTAATAAAGAGAGCTGTTATAGTGGACCTTGTTCTCACCAACAAGGAGGGGCTGGTGGGGAATGTGAAGCTCAAGGGCAGCATTGGCTGCAGTGACCATGAAATGGTGGAGTTTAAGTTCCTTAGAGCAGCAAGGAGGTTGCTCAGCAAGCTCACTTGCCTGGATCTTCAGGAGAGCAGACTTTGGCCTCTTCAGAGAACTGCTTGGTAGAGTACCATGGGATAAAGCCCTGGAGGGAAGAGGGGCCCAAGAAAGCTGGTTAACATTCAAGGATCACCTACTCCAAGCTCAGGAGAGATGCATCACAACAAAGAAGTCATCAGGCAAAAACCAGGAGGCTTGCATGGATGAACAAGCAGCTCCTGGACACACTCAAACACAAAAAGGAAGACTACAGAGGGTGAAGCAAGGACAAGTAACCTGGGAGGAATACAGACAAATTGTCCAAGCAACCAGAAATCAAATTAGGCAAGCTAAGGCCCAGATAGAATTAAATCTGGCCAGGGATGTCAAGGGCAGCAAGAAACACTTCTATAGTTATATCGGTGATAAAAGGAAGACAAGAGAAAATGTGGGCCCTGTCCAGAAGGAAATGGGAGACCTGGTTACCAGGATATGGAGAAGGCTGAGGTACTCACTGACTCTTTTGCCTTGGTCTTCACTGGCAAGTGCGTTAGTGACACTGCCCAAGTCTCAGAAGGCAAAGGCAGGGACTGGGAGAATGAGGTTACCACCCACTGTAGGAAAAGATCAGGTTCGACACCATCTGAGGAACCTGAAGGTGAACAACTCCATGGGACCTGATAAGATGCATCCATGGATCTTGAGGGAACTGGTGGATAAAGTTGCTAAGCCACTATCCATCATCTTTGAGAAGTCATGGCAGTCCAGTAAAGGTCCCATTGACTAGAAAAGGGGAAACAACCCCCGTTTTTAAAAAAGGAAAAAAGGAAGACCCAGGGAACTACAGGCCAGTCAGTCTCATCTCTGTGCCCAGCAAGATCATTGAGCAAATCCTCCTGGAAACTATACTAAGGCACATGGAAAATAAGGAGGTGACCAGTGACAGCCAACATGACTGCACTAAAGGCAAATTGTTCCTTACAAATTTGGTGGCCGTCTTCGGTGGCGTTACAGTGTTGGTGGATAAGGGAAGAGCAACTGATGTCATCTACCTGGACCTGCGCAAAGCATTTGACTCTGTCCAGCATGACATCCTTGTCTAAGTTGGAGAGATATGGATTTGACCAATGGACTACTCGGTGGGTAAGGAGTTGGCTAGATGGCCGCAGTCAAAGAGTTGTGGTCAATATCCAAGTGGAGACTGGTGACGAGTGGCATTCCTCAGGGGTCAGTACCGGGATCGGTGCTGTTTAACATCTTTGTCAGGGGCACGGAGAGTGGAATTGAGTGCACCTTCATCAAGTTTGCTGACAACACCAAGCTGTGTAGTGCAGCCGACATGCGGGAGGGATGGGATGCCATCCAGAGCGACCTGGACAGGCTGGGGAGATGGGCCCATGTAAACCTCATGAAGTTCAAGGCCAAGTGCAAGGTCCTGAACATGGAGCAGGGCAATCCCAAGCACAAATATAGGCTGGGTGGAGAATGGATGGAGAGCAGCCCTGAGGAGTAGGACTTGCAGGTGTTTGGTGGATGAGAAGCTCAACATGACCCGGCAATGTGCGCTCACAGCCCAGAAAGCCAGCTGCATCTTGGGCTGCATCAAAAGAACTGTGGCCAGCAGGCTGAGGGAGGGGAGTCTTCCCCTCTTCTCTGCTCTTGTGAGGCCCGACCTGGAGTACTGCATTCAACTCAGGGCGCCCCAATATGAGAAGCACATGGACCTGTTGGAGTGGGTACAGAAGAGGGCTGTGAAGATGATCAGAAGGCTGGAGAGAGTTGGGGCTGTTCAGCCTGCAGAAGAGAAGATGCCCAAGAGATCTTATAGGGGCCTTCCAGTACTTAAAGGGAGCCTACAGGAAAGATGGGGAGGGACTCTTTGTCAGGGAGTGTAATGATAGGATGAGGGGTAATGGTTTTAAACTGAAGGAGAGTAGATTTCGATCAGATATTAGGAAGAAATTCTTTACTGTGAGGGCGGTGAAACACTGGAACAGGTTGCCCAGAGAAGTTGTTGAGGCCCCATCCCTGGAAGTGTTCAAGCCAGGTTGGAAGGGGCTTTGAGCAACCTGATGTAGTAGGAGGTATCCCTGCCCATGGCAGGAAGGTAGGAAGTAGATGATTTTTAAGGTCCCTTCCAACCCAAACTATTCTATGGTTCCATGATTTTCCAAGGTTGCGTATGCAAGAGCCAGATCTGCCAAAGGGCTTATGGTAGTTATAGGTAAAAGGTCTTAATGGTTTTATAAGTGTATAAAATCAGGCTGGGTGCCTGATTTGCTGTAGTAGTCAATTCTTTGCAATCTGTCTGTACGTGCTGGGAAACTAGAGCAAAGTCTGCATACCCAGACTGTGACATGACTTCTCCCTTCCAAATCCTTTTGCTGTCCAGGAGACACACACACCGTTGTCACAGGCTGATAGCAAAAGTTTCATAACAAGACCTTATGACCTTATTGGAGAAGGCCTTCGGTTCAAAACCTGCTGCAAGTGCAGGTGATGTCCAAGTCTTCCCATTATTTGCAATTATTTAGAATATAGCAGGATTTTTGCCTGGTGGACCGGATACCTTACCATTTCTACCAGCCTTCTAATCACTTCAAAATTAGAAAGATTAGTGTTTAAGTGTTGTTTTACAAACAATCTTTTGACAGCAGTCATGGCATAAACTGTCATTGCTTCTCCCTGATAGCTCATTTCACCACTGCAATAACTCATGCTTTGTGCTCACACAAGAGTTTTGGCAGTGATATGATAAGTTTATTCAATATTCAATTCAATATGTACTGACTGGGGAAGTAACAGGGAGGGAGGGGCTGTGACTTCTTAAACCTGATTACATCGTGCATAGAAACCTGCTGCAGACTCAGGGAACAACCCTGATTTCTCTCTTTGCTTCCCATTCTTTACATCTCACATATCATTGCACCATGACACACTATTTTTACAGCTGTCGTGGGAACTAAGTCAAGCTGAAGAGCTGAAGTTCTATCTGAAGGTGGGCCAAACCAAAAAACTGCCCCACCCCAAGCAGCCCCCTCTTTTTTCTTTTTTCTTTTTTCTTTTTTCTTTTTTCTTTTNTTTTTTTTTTTTTTGTACAGGAGATATGCAACTAATTGCAACAGCTGAACACGTGACTGTTACAGCTGAATGTTGAGGCAGAAATTTTGAAAGAAGGGTGACTGTGAGAAACAGGTCAGTGGAAGAAGAGAGGCAGTGACACCTTAAACCACTAATGATACTGTCAGTCACAGTGTGAACCTGTACACATTTAATACGTAGTTAGGTAGAGCAGGTGACATTCATTTGAGCAACAGGAGACTTTGGGTAAGTACAGGTTATGAGCGTACATAGCCAAAATGAAAACATTAGCTGTGAAAGCTCTGCAGGAAAGGCCATGGTAAGTGTAAGGAGAAAAAGAAATACAGAGTACAAGATGCAGAGATAAAAAAAGGAGGAAGTTTTTCTTCTTTCTGCCTTTGAAATACAAAATGCTGTGCATTTTGCAGCTGCTCATCTGAGTACTAAAATGCACTTGCAAAAATTACTTTTTCTTGGTTATTTTACCCATTATAAATTCTGTCAGAATATGAATTTCCTGGTACATACAGTTTCTTTAATATTACAGTGACATCCTTTGTTTAATACATCAAACAGGCAGCATCACTTCACTCTTTTTAAAGTCCTCTTTTTGTGTGTGCTACTGCAACTAACATCTTTTAGAAAAGAGCTGTTGACTTGGGCTGACTCAGTAACAAATGAGGAAAGCAAACACATGGTTCAGTCCTCCAGAAAGGTAGTGGAAGATAATTTTAAAGGCTTTTTTTCCTGGTAGCTTTTACAAATAGATGATTTTAGGGCTACATTAGAGTCTAAGAACTGTATCACACATGCAGTTACATCCACTGTTTTAACAGTGAGGAAGCCAAAAAAAGTGATATGTGAAGGCAAATCTGTGGATGAATAGAGGACAGATTTTCCATTAGAAGTACAAAAGAGGGTAAAAAAATAACAGCTGAGGTGATTAATAAATGTTCATATCAGGTGAAAAAGAGTGGATCTCACAGCATGATAGCATATTTTCCCTATGGCACCAGGACCCCCTTGCTTGTAAGCAAGGATGATATCAGGCCTCAAGATATCTAACAAGCATTCAAGACTCCATGGGAATTTGGTACTTTTCCTGCTCCCACCTCAGCTGGCTTGAAGATACCCGTCTGCATCATGGCTGAAGTTGCATATCCTCTGGTCTCTTGGGTCAAATGCCCTGCCTGGAAAATTGTAGGCCTTGTGAAAAGTTTATGTGAATATTGAATTCCTTCCACTTGGTGCATAACTTGACTGTGTCAGGTGTGCATAACTTGAATACTATCACCCTGGACCTTTTACAGAAGCTCTGTGAGGCTGTTGAGCAGATCTTACCCCAAGCCACCTCTTCTATCTTGGTATCTCAGTGATTAATAGAGGGCAATGATTTGAGGTGGAATAACAGCCAAGGATATATCACCTGTGCCTTCTGAGCTCAAAACCAAACTGCAGCATGATCACAAGTGCTGCATCTGTATTATACAAATATATACACATATATATACACATATATATACATATAGATATATTCCATCCTCCTTGACCCAGTAAAGCAAATCCTTCATGAAGACAGCTCCTCCTCCATCCCCACAATAATACCTACATGAACCACTAATTGAAAGAAATGTACAGATCCTTGATTGTACTGGTCCTTGGAGCCAATTTTTCCTTACATTAAAACAGTAAACTTCTGGTGGAAGTTTGTCTGCAGAAAAGCTTCTTCTGCTTTCCACAGACTATCATCCTGCATTTCTGTTGTGGTTTAACCCCAGCCAGCAACAAAGCACCCCACAGCCACTCACTCACTCCCACCCAACAGGATGGTGAAGAGAATTGGAAGGGTAGAAGTAAGAAAGCTCATGGGTTGACATAAAGACCGTTTAATAGGTAAATCAAAAGTCACACATGCAAGCAAAGCAAAACAAGGAATTAATTCACTGCTTCTCATTGGCAGGCAGATGGGAAAGTAGAGCTCCATCACATGTAATGGTTACTTGGGAAGACAAACACCATAACTCCAAATGTCCCCGTTTCCTTCTTCTTCACCCAGCTTTATATTTCTGAGTATGACATCATATGGTGTGGAATACCTTTGGTCAGTCGTGGTCAGATGTCCCCATTGTGTCCCCTCTCAACTTCTTGTGCACCCCCAGTCTATTCACTGGCGGGGCGATGTGAGAAGCAACTTTGACTCTGTGTAAGGACTGCTTAGCAATAACAAAAACATCCCTGCATTATCAACATTGTTTTCAGCACAAATCCAAAACATAGCCCCATACTAGCTGCTATGAAGAAAATTAACTCTAACCCAGCTAAAACTAGCACACTTTTTTACTTTCCTATTGTGGGCCCTGGATGACATGCTGTCCCTCAATGGAAGAATGGGAGAACAGTTATAGTAATTCACCTCTAGCCAGGGGAGTAACTGAAGGATGCTAGAAGTCCTTTGAGACAGATGTATGAATTTAATAGTCCAAATAGATTTATTCTAAATGCACACGGTGGGGAGGAAAGAGCGGGGAACCAAAATGGTTTAAAAACTTGATTATCTGTAGACCAGTTTCAGAAAAAAAAAGGTATTTTTTGTTGGGTTTGACACCACGTTTTGGGCAGCCTCCAAAGATGAGCTCTAGATTATTAACTTTTCACATCTTCTCTGCTGGACTTTTTGTATCGAGGTTGGTGAAGATATTTTTATTGTCTGGGGTCTCCTCAGCAAGTAATCTTAGCGGAAGGAAAGGACTGCCTGTCTTTGCCATAATCAAGAGACATAATGTAAAAGGGTAGAATCGTTAAAAATGCTAGACATCAATATGGTGAAATACTGCTAAATCACATCACAGAAGTAGAAGGTGTCACAGCCACTGACAAAGTTCCACAATACAAAAGCACCTCTCCCTCTTTCTGGTAGCCTACCCCTCCTTGGCAGAGCTTAACTTAATAGTAGAGCCAGCAAGGCATTGACAAAACCATTTTGCAGTGAAGGAAGTTTGACAAAGACTAAAAAAGTTACTGAGTTAATAACATAGGTAATAACATGACACTCCTTAGCCAAGAAATGTGGAATAATGGGGATATTGTGTCAAAATACTTTTAAGAATCAGTTAGGAAAACTGGAAATTCAAAGGATATATTCAGACTTATGTCAAAGATTAGTAAGAGTCATGACTAGACAGGTAATCATAATTTAAAGTTGAGAAGATCTGACCTTGAGTTTTCAGGCTAAGAAAGCATTTACATATTTGATTTTTGTTTATTTGATTTATATTATTTTTAGTAAACCTCTGAGGCATGCGTTTTTATAACAGTCTGATTTTTCAGGTGCATTTATAGAAGGGGGCAGAACTGAACTGCCAGAGACATTCTCACCACATAGGACAAAGGCAACTTCTGTAACAGCATACAACGTGTGCTGTCTGTTAAGTGTATGACAAACTGAATTTCTTATGGACCACCAAGGTCCTGGGGATCCTGGGGATACAGAGACATAGAGCGAAAAGGTATTGAAGATGGAAACCCAGCACAGTCCAGGCCTCCAAGTTGCCCTTCGTAACATCCTCACAGTCTTTGCTTCACTACTGCCAGATCCAGACTGCCCAGACCAGACCCCACCCTTGGACGTGTATCACCAACAGAAGAGAAGCACAAATGTCATCCCTACCATAAAATGGGCTCAGTGCTTACTCCTTGGTACTTGCTCCCTCCCCCTGGTCCTCAGGGCAGACAAATCATAGAATTGCAGAATATCTCAAGTTGGAAGGGACCCCTAAGGATCATCAAGTGCAACTCCCTTCTCCTCTAAAGACTACCTAAAATTAAACCATATGACTAAAAACATCATCCAGACTGTTTGAACTCTGACTGGCTTGGTGCCATGAGCATTTCCTTGGGGAGCCTGTTCCAGTAACTCTGCATCTTCCCAGTACACTTTTTCCAGTGTGCAATCTGAATTTTCCCTGACACAGCTTCATTCCATTTTCTTGTGTCCTATCACTGGTCACCAGAGAGAGGAGATTGGCACCTTCCTCTTCCGCTGCCCCCCTTGAGGAAGTTGTAGAATGTGATAGGGTCACCCCTCAGCCTTCTCTTCTCCAAGCTGAACAAACCAAATGACCTCAGCCACTTCTTGTGAGTCTTGCCCTTGAGGTCTTTCATCATATTCATCACCCTTCTCTGGACACACTCTTAATAGCTTGATGTCTACTTCTATTGAGGCACCCAAAACTGCACACAAGACTCAAAATGGGGCTGCACCAGTGCAGCGCTGAGTGGGACAATCACCTCCCTCAATTGGCTAGCTCAGCTCTGCTTGATGCACTCCAGGACACAGTTAGCCTTTTTGGCTGCCAGCACGCACTGTTGACTCATACTCAACTTGCCATCAACCCAAACCCCCAGATCTCTTTCTGCAGGGCTGTTCTCCAGCCTCTCATCGCCCAGTTTTTATGTATAACCAGGATTATCCTGTCCCAGCTGGAGAATCCAGCACTTGCTCTTGTTAAATTTCATACAGCTGGTGATTGCCCAGCTCTCTAGTCTATCCAGAGCTCTCTGCAAGGCCTCCCTACACTTGAGGGAGTCCACAACTCCTTCTAGTTTAGTATCATTGGCAAACTTACTTAATGTGTATTCAATTCATGTGTCCATATCATTTACAAAAACATTAAAGAACACTGGCCCTAAAATCAAACCTGGGGAACCCCACTGGTGACTGTCGACCAGCCTAACATAACCCCATCTACTACAACTCTCTGAGCCTGACCTGTCAGCCAATCGCTCACCCAACATATTATGGACCTCTCTAGCTGTATGCTGGACAGTTTATCCAGAAGGATATTGTGAGAGACAGTGTCAAAAGCTTTTGCTGGTCAACTAGATGGGTGACCTTTCATAAAATGAAATTGAGTCAGTTAAGCAGGACTTTCCCCTCATGAACCCCTGTTGGCTATGACCAATGACTGTGTTGTCTCTCAAGTGTTTCTCAATAACTCCCAACATAACCTTCTCCATAATTTTACTAGGCACAGAAGTGGGACTGGCAGGCCTGTAGTTATGAGGGTCTTCCTTCTTATCTTTTTTGAAAATTGGGACATTTGCTAGCTTCCAGACACCAGGGACTTCTCCAGACTCCCAGGACCATTGAAAATTAATGGAGAGAAGTCCTGTGATAACACTGGCCAGTTCTTTCAGTACCCTGAGATGAATCCCATTGGACCCTATAGAATTATGTGCATCCAGCTGCAGCAACAAGTCTTGAACAAGTTCAGGGTCAACTGAGAGTTTATCATCCCCTCAGTCATGGTCCTCCAACACAGGGCTCTGGGGGTCCCAGTATCCATCATCAGTGTTGAAGACAGAGATTAAGAAGTCATTAAACATCTCCACTTTGTCTACATCCCTATTTGTGAGGTGACTGACCTCATCAAGCAACAGACCAATGTTATTTCTGATCTTCCTTTTGCTGTTAACTTTTAAATTTTTTTTTGTTGTCCTTCACAGTGCTGGTTGGCTTGAACTCTAATTGAGCTTTAGCCACAAATATTTTCTTCCTGCAGTGGTAAACAGCATCTCCATAGTCTTCCCACGTTGCCTGTCCTTGATGAGTTGGAGCTGGGAGATGTTCATAAGCGGCAGCACATTGACTCTTGCTTTGTAGGGCAGATGAGACAACAAGAGCTGCTTTGACATCTGTGTGCAGAAGGGGTTACTTTGGAAACCAGGGTGCTTCTGTTACCTCTGGACTACTGGTTAAAACTAATTTGTCCTCTAATAATGAGCAACACTTGGCAGTTTTTAGACAGTGTTTACCTTTTTTTATTCTTTTTTTTTCTTCTTCTTCTTCTTTTTTTTACAGGACTTACTTGGTCATATATTACTAGCAATGCAGGTATATGCTACTCTGTCCCCACCATTGCTGAAGTCAATGAACACCTACATTTATACAGTCATGGGTTCATACACAGAATACACTTTTTCCCATTTCAGGCCTCTTTCTGACTTATAGCAGAAAGTGACTTGCTTTCTTTTGCTGACCCCTTTTCAATATTTTCGACACTTTTTACGTGTTCCATGTCTGTTTATTTTCTTTGTCATTCATATTCTCTCCATGTTTGTTCAAATAGTTCCCCAATAGGACCTGTCATCTGTTCTGTACAGAATGTGCACTCTTCCCCTAAGTGGCATGTTAATTAGTTTAAAAAAGAAGGATTTTTATTTATGGACAGTTATAGCAGGAATGTAAATGGACTGCTCTTTGTGTTTTAAAAAGAAGTGAGTGGATTAAGAATGAATCACTAGCTCTTAAAAAAAACAAAACAAAACAAAACAAAAAAAACAACCAGAATTTTAACAGTTCTCGAATAGAAATTTCATTTTTCTGTAAACCTCTGCACTCTATAATTCTGTAGGGCTCAAGGTGCCAGGCATCTATTATTCCTAGAAGTGCCAAAAATCTTCTTTGAAGGGTAAGAATATTTCTGAAGGTTAAAAAGGATGGGATTTCTTCTCCCCCAAAACTTCCCACTTCTCCCTTCTCCTATCCTTCCATTCATTTTGCTGGTGGTCAACATTCTAGGTGTTTTTTCCCACTCTGCAAGGAGATAAAACATAAGCACTTGTTTTCACACAGACAAATAGAGACGTCTCAAATTTAAATAGCATGTAAGTTACATGTGGTGGCATAATATAAATTGTGACATTTTGAATAATTATCATTTTACCTTTTTTTTTTTTTTAATGGGGGAGGGGAGTGGGAGGAGAGAGAGATCCTGAAACACTGTGGAGAAAAGGGAGGAATATCTGACTTCTTTCATGAGAAGATGACATGGAGTGCTCAGCCATTATCGTTTTAGGAATAGGACTGTTGCTAAGCAACAAGTCTCACATAATCTTGCTCAGCTTTTGTATCTGAAGAAAATAGAGGCAAGGAAAAGTTTGGAAAGCTAATGAGGAAAAAATAGCTTCAGTGCAGAACAATCAATAATGCACCTGACCAGAAAATAAACTATTAATGGGGACAGAGAAATCAAAGCTACTTATAGATACTTAAAAGCAAATTTATTATTATCAGGTATGTTTAGTTGGTTGCATACTAGTTCTCCTTTATCTCTATGTCCTTTAGGGAAGGGAGTACTGCTTCCTCGGATGTGACTGCAATAACACGCACAAACCTTCCTGCTCAGTAAGTTTTACCAGTAGAGCAAATAATGTAGTATTTCTTTAATGCTATTTAAGCATTGAATTAACTGTACATAGCCTACACAAACACCAAGAGAATGAGTGGCATAACTTTTCAATTTTGCATGGATGCCTAAAATAAAAGCTTACAGCAGGGAATAATTCCCAGACACCTTTTTAAGTCAATTGACCTAAATGCATACTACAGGTACAAGAAGGCACCATGCCTGCCAAAGTACATGAAGTCACCAATCTTATTTTCATCTTCTTCTTGAATTCAGCTATACTCAGCTCGGTTATATTCAGCTATATTCAGCTCAGTATTGAGCCTGATTTATCATCATACTATTCTTCGTCAGGTGTAATGGCCTAGAGAACCCAGCCTGTGGCATTCAGTGGAAAAGCATGAAAAGTGCTTTGCATGGGTAACCTGTGAAACATCATAGGTCAGACGATTAGCTTCAGTTACTAGAATTATCAATTGTAATTATCTTTTGTTGTTTTTTATTATTGTTATGGTGAGAGTAGTGTTGTAGATGCAAGTTAGCTGACTAAATTAATTCTGTTGACTTGCATCAGTCCACTCTATTACTAAAATTAAGTAAATGTAACATCAGCATGATATATGCAACTTGAGAGTCTGACAGGCAAGTGCTTTTATTTTAAACGACCATATATAATTCGTAATGTAAAGGAAGGCAAAAATTGGGAGCCAGATTTTACTGATCCAGAGAATGACTTCTGCTACTTAAGCATAAGCTAAAGCAAAATCTGTTATCCTGCTTTAGCAGACAATGTGAGTAAAAGAAAAAACATAGGAAAATAAACACAGGTTGTCATTAATCCTGACTTTATACTTATTATAGGAGAAAAGAAATAGAAAAAAGAACATGGGCACATTAAAATTGCCTTAGTTATAATCTTTCTTATGTCTTCCTGTGTGGAAGTCTCTGGTAGAACTTATACTTCAATGCAGACTTGCTTTTGGAAACAATTCAAGAACCTTATTCCCAAAACTAATAGAGGCTCCCACTTAGAAGCACAATTTCTAAGACTAAGG
Source organism: Anarhynchus alexandrinus (assembly GCA_008711295.1). Lineage (NCBI taxonomy): Eukaryota > Metazoa > Chordata > Aves > Charadriiformes > Charadriidae > Anarhynchus > Anarhynchus alexandrinus. Next base: position 1,685,163 of record VUYV01000023.1, on the reverse strand, counting down.
TTGAGGGACATGATTTGTCCTACTTTCTCAGAAGGAATATTTCAAGGAAAAGTCTTGGAACATAAATGATCACTAAGAATGCTGAATCCCAATCAATCATATAATTTCTTTTTATTTGTCAAGTTTATTGTAAGCTTCCCTGTCCACACAACTAAGTCCATGACAATTTCCTAACAGGGTAAGCCATCAGTATACTATAAACAATTCAGTATCAAATTCAAGTGATGATAATCAAAACATTAATCTGCTATCAGCAGTATGGCAAAATTCATCTCTCTGTGGTGCTGAAGTGGAAGGCTGCTTTTTCTTGATGTTCTCTGCTTCAGTTTGTTTGGTCTGTGCTTGCTGGCAGAGATGAACAGGAAAGAGCTGTGCTGTAAAGTTGAGTGATACGATCAGAGCATGCCGCTGCTTGTTCATTGCTGAACATTTTATATTCTTTTCTTCTGGAAAGAGGAAAGGATATCTCTGTCATGGCTTACCAAATTTAAAATATCTGTGGCTGTCATAGTTTCATTTTCTCAGTACCTTCATAAGATTGCATGGCTAGTTTTATCTTTTGAATAGTTGCTATGCTTCTACGTATGCAAGCACAGGATTCTTCTTCAACTTGAAGTTTTTCTACTTTTGACTTTGTGACAAGAAATTCCAGAGTACACTCAAAGGTATCTAATCTCCAAATTAAACTCAGATTTCCTCTTAGGTTTGTCAACAATTAGTAGGAGTTGAAATCTTAAATTTATCTTTTTGTTCTTGTTTTGTATGCAAAGCTATTCTGACCTCAGGTCCTTTGCAATGTAATCCTTAAATAGAATCTTTAGTCTTTGTCAGTCTTAAAAGAAGGTATCGTCTCTTCTTAATTACTTTTGTAGAGGAGGTTTTTATATGCTTTTGATAGAGGAATTGTTAAACCACTGATAGATGACTAATTCATTTTCTTATTTAATTTTTATACTTTATGATGAAACTGGCTACTAAAGGAAGGAGCTGTTCAATTCATCCGGATATATTTGTGTGTGTCATAGCTACAAAAAGAGTAGATGTTCACGAGACACACAAATTATTTTACCTGGGAGTTTCTTTTAGGTAGGCTGATCCTTGCTGCACAGCTCCACCTGCACAATGTAAATTTAATTTTCTCAGTACAGTTTGACCAACTGTGTAAGAAAATACTCTGTCAGAGTAAGAAAATACGATTCAAAACCATGCTTATGCCGAACTACTCATTCTGAAGTGTAAGTTGTTAGTCGCAACAATTAGCAATGTTTATCCAAGGGGCAGGTGAGGAGTCTCAAAAAACTTGATTTTGGGAACAGAATGGTTTGTAGCCTTTGTACAAGCCCCATTTTGCCTCAAAAAACACCGAAGAATAGTGTTCAGTACAGTATCACAAGCCTGACAAGGCATACAGGCAGGCAGTGAGTGTTAAATCCATGTCACCATGCCTTCATTGTATCTGCACCAGACCTGGTCAAATAAAAGGCATCCTGATTGTGTCTCCTGTCTTATACAGGTTTCCATCTTCGTTTAATGAATGGTTTTAAATATTAAGCAAATGCATTTAGTCTTGCTAGAAAAATGACCATCAAAACTATTTCCATTTTGCCTTTTGTTTAATTCACTTAGTATGATCGCTATGACAGTAATTTTTGGTGTTTCCTGCGTAATTAATTGGTTGTAAATTCCTAGTTGAAAGATTTTAAATTTTTTTTGTGGTCATTACACCTTGGAAATGTATGCAAAATTGCAGTTTTTGACTAGTGTTAGCTGGAACTTATTTTTTTATGTATTTCTGAGGTGAGTGAATTAAGAAACCTCTACAGTCTGATTTTTCCACACAGATTATTTCCATCTCGAGTGTTATGGCAAGATGATGACCATAAGTGACACAGCTGGGAAAGAAGGAAGATGTATCAGAGAAGAAACATCCACTTCAGAATTCCTCAGAGGTCCAATACTGGTGCCTCCAGCAGAGCACCAGTGTTAAGAGTCATATGATATAGATATGAAAAGATAGTTTTGTTACTGAGATCTTCTCTTCTCAGTATGACCCAGTCTGTTGTTCATAAAAAGGGGATTAAAAAAAAAAAACACAAAAAACAACAAACCAACAATTTATTGGTTATTTGAAGTACTGGACAGCTACTGGACACCTGAATTGGTTTCAATCTTCAGCTCAACCATGCTGTGTGACTTTGGGTACTCAACTTGCAATGCATTCATCTGACACAATTAATCTTATTCCAACGTAGGATGTTTGGGTGCTGATTTTAGGCTAGTCTAGTGTTATGTCTGCAATAATATTAACAATATAGTAATCTCCTTTACCCTGCAATTCAGTCTCTTTTTCTCCTCAGTATCATCAATTTATTAAACTGAACATAGTTCTGATTTGTTAACAGAGGGAATATTCAAGGCAGTTAAAAGCAATACAATAATTATAATCATTAACTTCTCTGAAGAGATAAAAACTTTGTTGAACCAACTAAAGTCCCAGGCCAGAGAAGTTCTCCATATATCACTTTGGAGATGCCACACTCTACATATTTTCATTTTATAATGTGTATCTCTGTGCTTCTTGTCTTAATCCTTAAGTTATGTTTAGATATCTTTTGTTATAAATATGCACACTTCTGTCTTTCCAAAAGAAAGTGCATTTCCTTCTGTAAATATATTTCAGTCTACTTCTGTAGTTATAGTTCAACAACATCTGGTTTTTGTCAGCTGACCCCCTCAGATTCTGAACCCTTAAAGATGCTACCTTCTAACAAACAAAATCTTCCAGTGATAGTTACATCATAAGTACTAGTCCATGATCTGCAGTTTGCCCGAGACACATTCACACACCCACCTTTTGGTTGAAGGCCAGAAATTGTTTAAGGGGATGCTAGCTCACCCTTGGACCAAGTGACATGCCTCTCATAGGGTGAAAAGGCAACAAAAGCTTTTCTTCACTTTCAGTGTTGTATCTAGTATTAGAACGTAAAAGCCAAAATGGTTTTCAGAGAACTGCTGCAGAGAAATTTTATGATGAGGCAGATTACTACAGGATCTTTAAAAATAGTTATCGCTTTTTTATACCATAAATTGTAGTCTGAAGAATCCAATACAAAAGAAGCTTAACATATTCTGTTTCCATTGCAGTGGCAATTTGTACTGCCATCCAGTGACTAAGGCTGTGGGGGTCAGGCAAAGCCACCCAGGGCCACCTTCACACAGGAGCCATTGCCAGAAGGTCCCTGTCTTTCTGACTTCAAGGTGGTGTCGGGGCAGTCTCACCTAGGGTGAGCAGTCACAGGAACCCAGCGCAGCGGCTGTTGCATCACAGCCGCGCAGCCAGACTCCCTGGCCACCATCCCTGCTGGCTGCCAGCCATCCCCAGCAGGAGCCACCACAGCCCCTCTCCCTTCCCTGCACACAATCTTCGCTGTTGCTGTGATGCGGCTTTTCTAGTACACATCCACGTACTACATGTATGACTCCTGAAAGTGAGAAACTAATAGCACTAATTAGAGCTTAACATGCCACAGACAACTGTGCTGCGCGTCTCCCACATGGCCCTGCCAGTATTCCTTGGTTTTGGACTGTCATACTCCTCCTATTCTGATCCTGTGCTACTGCTAGCCCTCTGCTTCCTGTCGGTCATGTCAAGTAATTATGCCAAATTTTTTTGATTGTTTAATGGTGGAAATGCTAGCTAAATGGGGAAATCAGAGACCACCATTATTAACTTATTATGTGCTTTCAATTCAGGCCTCCAGAAGTAAAAGGTTATTGTTGATTCATCTCAGGAAGGAAGGTATCTCAGTGGCCACCTACTTCCCTTCGGTTTTAAATCCCCATCTCTACTTATTCTACATTCATTTACAGTGGTGTGACTTCTCAGAAACACCTCTTTTTATTTGCTTATTGTTGTTGTTTGTTTTTTTTCCCTGGATTTAAAAATACTGCATGGATGACTAAGGAACTTTTTATTCACCTTGTATATTCAATCATTGAATACAAAATGTAAAGTAGCCTTACTGATAATGATTCGCAATTTGATATCTTTTTTTTGGGGGAGGAGGGGTTTCTCAAATAAAGCAGTCAACAAGCTGTGTTACTGTGTCATGGCTAATAAATTTTAAATTCCAGGAGCCTTTAAAACCTTACACATATTTAAAAATCTTTTGGTAGAAAATAGATTCTTCTCAGCTTTTGGTGAACTTGTACTTTTTATGTTCAACTTACAAACTACAGTTTTAAATTTTTGCACCAAAACCCCCACAGTTTTATTATGTTTTTTTTTTTCCTGCTGTACTTGCAAATACTCTCCCCCTGCTGTGCAAATGAGCTACACAGAGACTAAATAAATGAACTTTTTCCAAACAGGGCTTTCACCTCCAGGATCATTATCTGTAATGCATGATTCCTACTAATGCTCTGTTTTGCAGTTTATTAAGTCATTGGTGGGCAGTATTTTATTCAACTGTGTCCTATAAGCTGCTCATCTGGTTGGTTCAGCTTCTAGCAATAATGTTGACATGTCTGATAAGGATTGCACTAACAAGCACTTTAAATGAATGCTTTACAATCCCGTTTCAGATAGCATGTTTCAGGCTGGAATGGGACACTGGGGCTCTGGAAATTGAGGACGAAGTAATTAGTAAGGTGGAAAAAACTGGGAATGTGGGGCAGTTGAAAAAAAGGTTATCAGGGAATTAAACATGTTTTAGATAATTATCCAGATAATAATGAAATGAGGCATTCATTGATCTCAGGTTCTGTGTTGCTTTTCCAGCCTTTTCTGTGCAATTCCCATGGACCTTTTAGTCTAGATCAGAAGGAAGAAATATTTATCTTATTTTACTTCCGGAGTGATCATCTTTCTGGTTATTTTCCCTGATGATCTGCTTTACTCCCTCTTGGGCAGGATGCTGGATCCATTCCAACTTTGTATGTTTGCTACAAGATTTTAATCGTGCAAGTACTTTTTGAAAACTTGGAGATGGGTTTGCTGGCTTGGAGAAAATAAGAGTGTCCTGCCCTATTGCCCCAATAAACACAACATTCTGATTTGATCTGAACTGTTTACACTTTCCTTGTCATTTTACTGAATTTTTGGCTTAGCTGGAATTTTGAACTGGGAGTAGAAAATTGAGAATACAAAAAATACTGGAATCTTAGAGGCTTATTCTGGTGAGATTTCCAGAGCAGGTTTGCAGTCTCAGGAAGTTTGTAATGAATCTAATTCGTATTTTAGTATGCTTTCCGGGAATACCTAGATCCACAGCATAAAAAGTAGGTCTCTAAAAGCGCTGTCTACTGAGTCTTTGTTTTGTTTTTCCTTCTCTTTGCATGGGGCTATAATAAAGTAGGAACCTCCAGACAGAAAAGTGGGAAAAAGTTTTTCCTTCATGGGTCTAAATACACTCTTTGGACAGAACATTTCTAATTTTGTCTAATGCACTATACTTTTCAACCTCACATGTAAATTCTTAGAAATCAACAAAATCTTAAGCTTTGTACTATCAGATTGACTACACTTGTATTCTCAGCATAGGCAGGGACTTAGTTTGGATTAGTGAAAATAAAGAAGACTGTGGTGCTCTGACGGTATATGTCTGCAATGCATCCTCAGAGCACTCTGTTGCTATGGTAAGCTATAATATTAGTATAATGTACTACCAATAGAGCTATCACTCCAGGAATGTTTTAAAGTAATAGATCATTATTAAACAAAATGCTACCCTTCAACCAGGTATTAGTTAATGTTATCCTGTTACCAATTGTCAGAAAAGTAATTCCTCAAATACATAGGCTGTTAACATATTTTAAATTGCCGTTGCAGAGAAAGAAACTGATTGGCAATGAAACACAGCAGAAAGATGTTTTCCATATTCCTTCTTCTATAAAACTAAAATTTTGAAAATCATAGAATCATAGAATCATAGAATGGTTTAGGTTGGAAAGGACCTTGAAGATCATCGAGTTCCAACCCCCCTGCCATAGGCAGGGACACCTCCCACTAGACCAGGTTGCCCAAGGCCACGTCCAGCCTGGCCTTGAACACCTCCAGGGATGGGGCCTCAACAACCTCTCTGGACAACCTGTTCCAGTGCCTCACCACCCTCAAAGTGAAAAACTTCTTCCTAATGTTCAATCTAAACCTGCCCTCTTCCAGTTTGAAGCCATTCCCCCTTGTCCTGTCACTACATGCCCTAGTAAAAAGTCCTTCCCCAGCTCTCCTGTAGGCCCCCTTTAGGTACTGAAAGGCCGCGATAAGATCTCCGCGGAGCCTTCTCTTCTCCAGGCTGAACAGCCCCAACTCCTTCAGCCTCTCCTCATAGGAGAGGTGCTCCAGCCCTCGGATCATCCTCGTGGCCCTCCTCTGGACACGCTCCAACAGGTCCATGTCCTTCTTATGTTGGGGACTCCAGAGCTGGACGCAGTACTCCAGGTGGGGTCTCACGAGAGTGGAGTAGAGGGGCAGAATCACCTCCCTCGCCCTGCTGGCCACACTTCTTTTGATGCAGCCCAGGATGCGGTTGGCCTTCTGGGCTGCGATCGCACATTGCTGGCTCATGTTGAGCTTCTCGTCGATCAGCACACCCAGGTCCTTCTCCTCAGTGCTGCTCTCCAGCCATTCCCCGCCCAGCCTGTATTTGTGCCTGGGATTGCCCCGACCCAGATGTAAGACCTTGGATTTGGCCTTATTGAACTGCATGAGGTTGGCTTGGGCCAACCTATAAGGTTATAGGTTAAAATAAGGGAATTATCCCTTATAAATAAGGGATAATTATCCCTTATAAATATATATATAATAATAATAATTATCCCTTATAAATAAGGGATTTGAGATAAATGGGCATTTTGGCAGGTATGTTGGTAGTGATTGTAAGAAAACAATGATCATCGCTGGTAGAACCCTAATGAAATAACATGCTCCATTTCTCTGGGACCTCTTCCATATGGTACCCCAGCCCCTGTGTACCAGGAGTCACTAGGGAAATAGCCAGACTGTGACTGAAGATGTGAACTAATATTTTACTAGGATGAAAAAGGGACTATTGCTTCAAGCTGTCTGCCTGCTCGGGTAGACATCAATACTTTGGCGCTATTCTGTAATTCTAAAATGGGATTTTAGAGAAAATCGGCTATTCACAGTCAAAAACCACTAGGCTCTGGTCTATGAGCAACAGGTGTAGAGAAAGCTGCAGATGACAGATTTTCAAATTAGATATTGTGTAGCTTGTCTGCTTTCCTAACCTCCTGTGGAAAGTGTTCTGAATATAACATTACCAAGAGAATTTGCCTAGTTTTCATCAAAAAGATGCAAGAATATACTTTCTTTACATACGTAGCTGAAAGCCAGAGATGGAAAAACAGTCTAAGTTCTAATGAGAAATCCTACAACAGAACAAAAAATGCGATGGGGTTGAAAAATGCATTTTTTAAAAATCATTATAGTCTTTAACACCACAGGAAGATGGCTTTCTGCATTTATTGATGATCGCAACATTAGCTCAGATACAACAGTTTGTATTCCCAAAATGAGACGGATTGGTTGTACTAGACTTCTTCCAGTAAGGTATGTGTTGCAAACCTTATTCAAATGCTCAACTTTGTAACTTACACTGACTGACTTCACTGACATGTTTGAGGTTGAACATATGGTGAGCCTGCACATGGTAAAAGCTAACAGATCCCAGCATGGAGTCAAATGTCAAGATAAAACCTTTTTTTTTAATTCTTTACTAATTAAAAAAAAAAAAAAAAGAAAAAAAAAAAAGAAGTTTTGAAAAAGTAAGAAGGTCGGCACCCATATATCCCATAAGTGGTTTGTAGCTGTATACACATAAATGTAATTGTATGGGAAGCAAATCAACGCCCATCCATCAAGTTTGTTTCTAAGCACAGCAGTTCACTCTTTAAACAGTCACTGTTTTGGGAGTGTGGAAAGTCCCACTAACGTCAAGTGCAATAAACTGCATTAGTACCCTAATTGAAATTTTAGTGTAGAAGAAGACTGTACTTATAAGGACAAAGTAGATTAGTGGTTTGTTTTTTTTTCTGTAAACAATTGCTATAGGTATATAAATTAAATTACCACACAGAGGTTTGGAAAATGTCAATGGTCCCTCCAGGGAAATGTATATAATAAGTTCTGTTTGGCTAAATTACATGTAAACCTGGGACTCATTGAAGTCAATAGCAAAATTCCTGCCAAATATAAAAAGACCAGCACTTCGCCTAGAGGAGTCTTCTAAGCAAGGAGAGATACTAACTGCATTTGTTAACTAAATTTCTTCTTTAATGTTGCACATCCTTTGCATGGAAAATGAGGCTCATGAGGTAAAATGAAGTATTCCTGGAGCTGGATTAGAGTATTCACTTCATTATTGAGTTTATTTTCCGTCATGCAATACGATAATGGAGGGTTAAACCATGTTGTTTAAAAAGCTGTATGTGTGTCAATAGGCCAACATCTAGCTGCCATATAAGCCAGTAGTTTGTTCTGATATCCGTTCACTTTATGTTCTGCCTCAATGTCTCAGTTAAAATCATCTGCATCGTATTTCTTCACTAATCATGCAAAAACCTCAGTCAGAGGTCTAAGGACCACTTTGGGCAAACACTGAGGACAAATCTGGTTTGAGGCAATAGAAAGTTTTCTTTGTCAGTGCCTGAATCTGTAAAACCTCAACTGTGGAGAAATGATGGGTTCTTATTTTCAGGGAAACATGCAGGGACAAAGGTTGTTTTGTATGCAGAGATTTCTAATCTAGTATTTTTTTTGACATATAGCTGATAAAATATCTATGCTTGCATGAAGTTTGTAGGATGAGAAGCGTATAGCCTGTACAAAATGCATCTTTTAAAATGTATACTAAATAAATAAGCAAAAGCTCCTTCCCCTAATAGTCCGAGGAAAGTAATTTAATCTTCTGAAAGTAATTTATGGACAGGATCCTCAGCTAAGATTAACAGGTATAGCGTCAGTGATATAGACCAAGACATTTTAACTGACATGAGCTAACTATCCATGTACATCTTTTTATCTAAAGGTTTAGGAGTTCATTTGGACATTTATGTATTTATGTTTTTTTCTCTCGTCTCTCAGCTTTCTATTAGATTGTAAATTCTAGTTTTTAATTGGACAACATGGATAATAAGATTACTTTTAAATGTGAAAAATGAAGAAATAGAGAGGCTGATACTGAAGTTTTCCTATGTTATTTGAAAAGTGAAGCCTGTTGGTAGGTGCCATCTAGTATGAATATAAATATGTATATGAATATATGTGAGATTTATGACTGGACATTTTGTCCACATGTTTGGTGCTTCCAAAATCGTTTCTAAAATCTAAGTCTACCCTATTTTTTTCCATACATTCATCTCACTCCAGTCTCCCTGGACAAATGTAGGATTATGATTATTCAGTCATCATTTGAATGAATTCTGGAAAACAAAAAAGAAATCATTTTTGAATATAGTTGGAAAGAAATTCAGACACTTATGAATAACATGTTTAAGCTCATTTAGAAAACCCTGCAAACTCACTGATTCTTCCTGCTAAAATACAAGTATGAAAGCTCCCAGTATTGATTCATTTTATGCAGTTATTTAATCTGAAAATGAAAGTATGCACACAAAAAAGGAATAATACTTTGTCAGCCAAGACAAAATAAAGTATCTTGGCTCATCTTCTTTTTATTCTTGGACATTATTCTCTTGTTCCACTCTTCCAAGCCTAACTACTTTAGAAAGCTTTTGAATAATTATCAAATAAGTGGGTTTTTTTTTAGTTCTCTAGTTCTTTAACTATTTGCTGGCTTCACCAAATGGTGATGCATAGAGTATTGTAGTGCATATACAATGTGACAAGTCAGGTGAAGTGCAATGCTGTCATGGAAGTTCACAAAATCAAATTTAGACAGGTGATAAACTTAAAATAAGCTTTATTCTAACCAAAAATTCTTTAACAGAGAACCAATTGGAAATGAGGTAAATCAAAATTGTTTAACACTAACATTAGTAAACAAAATGTTCAGAATGTATGAGATAATTAACACTGCATGACTTAAGAATCCTTAAACTTTAGAAATGATGATTCAAAATGTCCACACTCACTCACCTATAAGATGAGGGCTCTCAACCTGCACAGGAGATGAACCATGGATTTGCGTTCCAGCCCACAGGGAGAGTCCCCAGCCAAAGACCCACTGCTCTGAGAAGGACCATCTCAAAACGGTTCTCTTATGGGTCCCTGTTTATACCCTATTCGAATCTGAACTGTGGTCATATGTGGTCATGTAGCCCCCTCATTGGCTGAAGACACCAACCCTTCAACCAAAAGGAAGAACAAATATTTAATCATGGTGAAAACTCTATGAATATATTAAAGAGAAAAGCTCGCATGGAAGTGTTTATAAAACACTCGGTTCTCTGGAGATTTCTGGATAGAGTTTTACAAGTTTGAAGAAAAAATTAGCAGCTCTGGTGTGAGTCTTTTTCACAGCGTTTATCTGACACACAATATGATCAAATTTGGTGAACACAAGCTGTCAGTTTGGAAATCAGGCCTACAACTTTCTGATGACAAAAATCTTTTTCATACTTTTTTTCCATAGTACGATAAGTTGAAGTAGCTTTCAATAATACTTTCACAGCTATGTGTTTATAAATTAACCACTTAGAGAGCAATTAACCAGATAAATAGTTATACAGTGCAAAGGCAGATGCAGTGAGAGAGAATTTCTAAGACTAGTAGCACAAAAGACTTGCTTATCTTCTTTCATATTGTGCTATATAGTAAAGGCTCCGATTCCTATGTGTTTTATGACTTGGGGTCTGAACATAAACACAAAGCTATGTGTTACCTTATTTAATTCCAGGATTAACATTTTTCAGAAGAAAATACCAGTCTTTATAATGTAAAATGCATCACGAAGCACAGGGACAAAATAGCTAACAAAAACATGCATTTGAGTAAACTTCTATGAAAACACTGTTTTCAAAAGAAAAATGGATTTTTACTAAGTGTATTTTCATAGATCCCTCAAATATTGTTAAAGCAGAAGAGAAAATTAGACTTTATAGGGTACAGAGTTTTCTGCATTGAAAGACACGTAGAAACACATGTATTTTTTCACTGTATTCACTCTTTGCAGTTGAAACCCAAACTCTCAAATAACCTTGAGCCCGTAAAGACCTGAGAATGTAAACTCTACCCAGAACTAGCTGCAACTTACCTTGACAGTAATTTTTCTTCATTTCTTATGATCGGTCTTTGCTTGGCATAATGTCCAAGTGTAAGAGCCTGATATAGAGCACATGGAAGTCAATACCTTTAAAGACTATGTGTCTTAGGATTCTTCAGCAAAGAGATAGAATATGACTGGCTTGTTTTCTGGTAAAGGATTTTGTTCTTTAGCACAGACTAAAGGTATTCATATATTTTAGCACAGAAGATCCTATTAATCAAATGTGACCCATAACCCAATACAGTCAATTAAATTTATATGATTGTTTCATGCTCCAGCTCTTCCTTCTCTGCTGTTTTCTTGCCATTTGTCATTGGGGGAAAAAACAAAACCGGAGTCTTCATTTTTATGCCTTACTTTGAAAACTATAAAGTTGTTCAGCCCATGAGCTCCACAGTATTAGTTCTATTGCCAGGAAGGTCTACACTTGAAGCTGACAATTTCATATACACAAAGAACACAGCTTGGTCCCTCAAACAGATGTGTCAGAACAATGACGCGAATACTGACAAAGAGACAGGAAGGCAGCCAAGGGCAAAAAAATCTCAGTAAGGATTCCACATTGTTGAAAACTGAATCATGAGCTGCAACTGCAAAAATCCATTTGAAAACCTACAAACTACATAGGACTGTAATGAAACAGGTAAACCAACAAACACTAGATGAAAGAGTTTTTGAGAGAGACTTCTTTTCTTGCCCACTTCTCCCTTACCAGTTGAAAAACTGAAGGGTCCCAACGACAGTGCTTGAGGCAAATAGTATTTTAGCTCATATTTATATATATAAAATCCATCATTCCTTATCCACAGCCGGATTTATTCTTGCTGCTGCTATCCTTAAGCATCCAGACAACACTATAAGAATTAATAAAATGTGAATTTCTTATAAAGAAATGAATTTTTCATTTTAATTTCCTCTACAGTTTCAGCACTGTCATGTAGAAAAATTATTTTCTGTTTTGCTTGGGGTTTATTTATTTTATTGTATACAGGAAATTGCTATTGCATTTAGAGTTTTTGGTTTGCATCTGTTTACTTTTATACAAATTATAAATCAGAAGTAATCAAGATCTCTTAGCTGCAAAGCTAATATTGTGTGACGTAACAAAATCAGAACCCATACATACAACTCTACATTCTGACCATATCTGTTGTTGCTTGCACAGTGTGTCTTTTGGCAATCTGATTCTTATTTTTTTTGAAATATAATAATGCTTTTCCTGTGTCTGTTCTGTCCACTCATAATATAGTAAATCTGGACCTTCAATCCATGGTACACAAGCACCTAAATCCACAGTGGAACTTATACTAGGTGTTACAGAGAGCGAGGGCTACAGTTTGCATATCCTGAAATATTCCTTAAACAAACTTATAACAGAATAATCATAAGATTTAAGATCTATTTGATTCTAGTGTTAGCACAGAGCCAGAACATCCATTGTTTTAAAATATAAAGGAAAAAACAAAGTCCAAAAGAAAATTAAAAAGCACCTGCCCACACAGGTTTTTTATGGATATAATACTTACTTAGAAGATTTGCACATTTTAGACCAAGTCAAGTGAAAGCTTTACTGAGTTTTCAGTTTTGTGATGGTAACAATACATTAGAAATATATTATTGCCATTACAATGTCATTTGCTTGAGCAGGCAGATGCAAGAAAACATGTCATTAGTGATTTTTACTTCTCAGGGTTGCAAAATACATGTTAGACTTCTTTATACTAATATTTTTAGGAAAGGTGACTTCAGCTTCCATTTTAAATTAATTTTCGAATGCTGCTTAGCTAAAACAGCATAATAACAAGAGACAGATTTTTCCTGCTCACTCAAATGATGCTTCATCACTGTACTGTAATAAACCACGTCCAATTCACTTCAACATGGCTGCAAACATCAAGAGCATAACGACATTCAGAGCTGCTTGTCCTGGTATAGATTCCCTCTCCTATTCTCGTTTCCTTGTAGATATATTGAAAAGAATGACTAGTACTGGTTCTTGCCCGCCAGGTGTATTTATGAAAAACGAAAGAGTTTTGCGGATTATTTGCATATTTAAACCAACATGTACACCATTTCAAAACCTTCACATTCAAACACATGGATTACTAAAACTCTTCTTTTGCAAGTTCAGGCTGCTTTTGTCAGCTTTTTCATGAAAGCAGTCAAAATGCCCTGACAAATCTGAGCTTCTTCCTAGGGAACATATGTATAGGGTTCACTTCCACTTCTACCGCTTACCACTGTGGACTTGGCAATTTCCAGCTACCAGTGTGAATATTGTCTGTATACATAATATATTATGTATAATGCAGTATATACAATGTAAATGAGTATTACCTGAACAAAGACGTGTTACAAAGACATCCATCCAGCCTTTATCCTCCCTCCTTGTTTTCAACAATGGCATTTGGAGCTCTCAGAAAAGGAGAGAGAGAGTGAGACACGGAGACTACGTGACTGAAGACTAACTCTCCTACAGGGATGGTCCCGAAGCACCTGCACAAAGCAATCTGGTTCACAGCTTCAGACACTTCTGTGGCTACACAGGATTCCAGTAACAGGACTATACTTCAAACAAATGTACGAACAATTAGTGAAGTTCCTTTAAAAGTGGTGCTAAAACCCATCAACAAAACACACAAAAAGCATACCCCTAAAACTCATTCTTTACAACTATAAGATACTATAATAACATATTCCTCTCTGTACTTTACAAAATGAATCTGAACTACTGTTAACACAATTTCTTCCTTGCTCCACATTCTTATGGCCCCAGGTTTCATGCTAAGAGCATTATCTTGTGCTTTCCATGCCCATTTTTACCTTTCAAAAGGCTACCATCATAAAGTTTGTTTCATTAAAGCATGTCTGTTGTAAAGACCTCTTAGAAAGAAAGCTTTTGCATTCATGTTTTTAAAGAAAAGGGGGAAAAAAAGATTAGCAGTTTTTAATATTACACAAATATTTGAAAAGTAGCTACAGAAGAGGCTTTTATTTCACCTGTGTTAGTCAAAATGAGTTTAACTTGGAAGAGATGGCATTTTGACAAGGCATTAGTCATAAAAGAAGAAAATTATGAGAGAGAGTGAATGCGTCTCAAATACTTGAAGTGATAGATGAGCACTTTCCGTATCTATAGGAGAGTATCTTATGCCTCTGTGGCTTGCTCTCTTGGCACCTTGAGCTTAGATCAAAGAAACTCAGTCCCTGGTCAAAAGCTTACACAATGAAATTTTTCTTACAAATATTTCCTGAAGAAATCAAACCATTATTCATACATGGAGAAAGTGAAGAACAGTAGCTAAGGTACATTCAAAAAAAAAAAAAAAAGTCATTGACAAGTTTAAAAGTAAGTAGTTCTGAATGTATTTAACACATCAGTAAATTAAAATAATAAATATGATTGTTAGTACAAACAGATGAGGCGCTGGCAGCTAGAAAACTATTACTATGTATTAAGAAAATAGCAAGAAAATAACATGTGTGTATCACATATATAAAGAGCTTTATACTCTAACAATGAAGGGTCAAACCCATTTTTTTTTTTTCTCAAGATATTTCACAATACAATTTAAAATTTATAGCAGGAACTATTTCCCTGAACACTTACAGATAAAATTTTATACCTTCATTTTACAACCGCTTTTCTTCTCCCAACCACTTCTGTCATTATTTTTTGCTCCCAAATCTTTCCCCTCAATAACTTTCCTATTATGTCAATAAGTTCCAGTTATCCTCTTCCTGAAGGACTCTCTCCTGGGCATTTTGATCTTCTTTCATCCTAAGGTTTGCTTTTTGTTGTCCTCCAGGAACATCTCTCTCTCTTTCATGCTCTTGAGATCCTTATTTACAGCTGCCGTCTTCTGAGTTAGAAGCAGCACTTGCAGGTATAGAATAAGCTAACTACAAACAGAGAAGGCAGCTGTTTCACAGATTATCACATGATTTTGTAAAAAGGACTCCGGTTTCCAGTTCATAAATGGCAACCACAAGTCTGCAGTCCTGGAAAGTAAACTATCACATTGGTAACTCAACTATTATACAAGTGCCAGAAATTTCTTCTAATAATAAAAAGCAGAATGCTTCCTCATGGCTGGATTTCTACACTTGACCACAAAATGAGAAAGGGGGAAGTGACACAGGCTCTTTTCCTTACCCTATCAGTTCACACACAGTGTTTATACAACTAGAGAATTAAGATTTTGATCACTCTAAGGTTCTGTTTTACGGGTACCCTGAATCTTAACTAGGGTTTGCAACTCAATTTTGAATTCTGTAAATGAAAAGTGTGATAAAAATGCTGAAGGTTATTAATTATTATTAAATCAGTGCAATTAGGGGAGACAAACGAGCTGAGGATTCCCAGCTCTCTTATTCCGACTTACATAATAATTGCCTGTACTGTTTCTACTGAATACATTCTCTGTAAACTTGAGACATCACGAATAGATGTGTGAATACGCTTTAACCAAAGAATAAATATCCCTTAAAATTTTTAACTCTTAATTATGCTTCAACGAACAGGCATTGCGGATCATCTACCTCATTCCCAGGCTATGATGCATTAAAAACAGGTGGCCCCATTCTCAGCAGATGTACCCAGGCTTTTCACATTTCTTGACTGAAAAATTAATTGCTGCTCTGGGTAGGTTACACCTTTGGGATTCTCACAGAGAAATGGGTAGAGATAAGATGTACAGCAAAATCAGGAATATTGCCGTTCTACAATCCACTTGTCCTACAACTCTCCTCGTTCTGCCAGTATGTACCAGGACACCCCCAGGTTTACTCTTTCTTGCAGAGAGTCTGTCACTTCTGGGATAAATTTCTGGGATAAATCCTGTGTCTCCCCAGAATAGTCATGCTGCTTGTGAAAGAAGCCAGGAGTGAGGGCTGGAGCTGCAGGAGAAGAGATGGAGGAGAGTGTGTAAAGGGAGAAGGAGAGAGAGAAATCCTTATTGCCATGCCAAGATGTTTCATGATATTATGCGCCCTTTTGCAAGATCTTTCTTTAGATGTGGCCTATGTAAAAGGAGGAAAAAAAAGAAAAAAAAAAAGATATGTGTTTGTAATTAGAATCATAGAAGGTCTGGGTTGAAATGTACCTTAAAGATTATCTAGTTCCAATCGCCCTGCCATGGGACTTCCACTACACAAGGTTATTCAAAACCCTATCCAACTGGCTTTGAACACGTCCATGAAAGGGGCCTCCACAACTTCCCAGGCAACCTGTTCCAGTGCCTCACCACCCTCACAGTGGCAAATTTCTTCCTAATATCTGATCTAAATATAACCTCTTTCAGTTTAAAACTCTTACCCCTCATCCTATTGCTATACTCCCTGACAAAAAGTCCCTCCCCATCTTTCCTCTAGACAACCTTTAAGTACTGTATGGCTGCTATAAGGCCTCCTTGAAACCTTCTCTTCTCCAGGCTGAACAACCCCAGCTCTCTCAGCCTGTCCTCACAGGAGGGGTGCTCCAACTCTCAGATCATCTTCATGGCCGTCCTCTGGACTTGCTCCAACAGATCCATGTCCTTCTTGTGTTGGGGGCCCCAGACCTGAATGCAGTACTCCAGGTGGGGTCTCATGAGCACAGAGCAGAGGGGGAGAATCACCTCCCTTGACCTGTGGGCCACACTTCTTTTGTTACAGCCCAGGATGCGGTTGGCCTTCTGGGTTGCGAGTGCACATTGCCAGCTCATGTCCAGCTTCTCATCAACCAACACCCCCAAGTGTTTCTCCTCAGGGCTGCTCTCAATCCATTCTCTGCCCAGCCTGTGTGTGTGCATGGGATTGCCCTGACCCACATGCAGGACCTTGCACTTGGCCTTGATGAAATTCATGAGGTTTGCACTGTCCCATCCCTTCCCTTCAGTGCGTCGACTGCTCCACACAGCTTGGTGTTGTCAGCAAACTTGCTGAGGGTGCACTCAATCCCACTGTCCATGTCACCAACAAAGATATTAAACAGCACTGGTCAACGGATAACAGTTGCTGGATTTCCTATACACACTGAATTTAGTTCAGGCCATGTATAGTAAAGCACATGCATGATCTATAGACTCGTTCTGGCATTAGCTTTTCATCGTAGCAGTTGGATATTTTGGGCCTACGTGCAAGACCAAGCCTACATATAAGATCAAAGCCAGATTACAACATATATTTTTCCTCTGTATTGGCTATTGCCTTGAGAATACCAGCAGCATCTCACACAGGAGGCTGTTCTTCACCTCTTCTCTGACCTTGAACACAGCCTTTTCTTTTGCTAAGCTAGAGGTAGAACTCAAACATTTTAGTTGTTCATAGCAGCAGATATTTTAATATTAATGTATTCATAAAGGGGACATGGAAATGCAGATCTGGAAAGCGAAGAATGGCACTTGGGAACTGGATTCTGTCAAGGACTGAAAATACCAATCCCATGACAAGTTGAAGGCTTTTTTATCCTTCATGAATGAAGCTTATGATACATGTAATTCTTCCCAGAGCACTTTTTTCTATGTCATGGCTGTCTTGTAACTGTGCTCTGGATCCTCCAGAATCTTAAATTCAGTATTGCAACTATAAGATTCTGTCACAGTTAACATAACTGCAAAACATCAGATGGAAAAAGTGTGTTAAGACTGTTATAGGTTTGTTGAAGGGTGTATTCTCCTTTACACAGTTTATTGTGTCTTAAGCCAAGTTGTTTTAACAGAGTTATAATAATTGTTTAATTGTTTTGTTCTGGACAGGATATTTTGAACTAATTTCCTTAACCCAGAGAATTTAAGTGTTCTCTCCCAGTATATCCAATTTGGTCATCAAGGTAGGTGCAGATACTTTTTCATGTTAAACTTGCTTTTCTTTAAAAATACTTATTTGACATATTGGCTTTTCTTTTATTATGGGATTTCAGCTTTATCATTGCTATTTCTAGAGCAACATATTCGTATCTAGGGCTAAGCCACAGGATTACCTAATTAAGATGCAGCTCAAGTTATTTCAGCTACTGTGTCGGGTGACTACCAGTCCTGGATACAGCTGGTGGAAACAAACAAAAGCAAAAGATGAAATCAGAAGTTCAGCTCTTCAGCCAGTAAAAGAGACAGAAAAAGTAATACAAATAGATCCAGAAATATTGTTTCTTTTTAAAATAAACAACTAGTGTTTCACCAAAAAAACCCTGTCCCCTTTTTTGTACACAGAAGTGATTGTACATTGCTTGTCATCATTAGGAATATTGTTTTTATATCTGAGCAGGCTTGCCATCCTATGGGTTATATCTTCTTTTGGATTTCCCTCCTTCCTTCCTGTCACTCCCCTGCCCCATCTACTTATCTTTCTGAGGTATTTGGATTTATAGAAGAGAGGGAATAAAAAGGCATAATGAATTAAAGGAAAAAAAAAATAACAAGAGAAGAACCATCACTCAGGAGCCAGCAGGATGATTGCATTCTACATTCAGTTTTAGCAGGTGACTTGCTTAATAACAAAGACTAGTTGCATAATGTTTCCTCTAAATCAGCTTAACTGTGTGTAAAATAGGGGCGTATGAAGGTGTTGTGAGTGTTATTGTAATTTACTGACGTGTGCAAAGCACTTTGAGGTGAATAATTAGAACTAGTCTAAAAGAACATGAACTGACGTCAAATACTTCATCCCCATTCTGTACATGGATGTCTCCTTGAAATACTTTGTCTAAAACAATCACTGAACAGACAGATGAAGTGCAGATAAGGCACAGGAAAAATGAAGATCCATATAATATGTACAAAGAAAGGATATGAGAATGTGCCTTTGATGGAATTAAGGAGAAGGGCAAAAAATATTGTCAGCTGTAAACTGATCCAATTCTACCTACCAAAAGAGAATTTTTGTCGTTTACATCTGTGAAAGACTTGGTCTGTTTAAAATCACTGTACAGGACTCCAAAAAGAAGCTGAGAGCAATTGGGTATTTTCAGCAAGACAACATTTTCCATATGAATAAGAAATTTTCTGTTGTTGCTGATCTTTGTGCAAAATAAATGTTAATACTCTCTTGTGACAAACAGAATTTTTTCAACACAATTTCAGGTTCATTAAACAAGACAGTTAAAGAGAACATGGCATATCTGACCTTTTTTTTTGTTACTGCTTCTATGTTAATGTAAACCTTGAGGCAATCAACACAAGTTCTGCAATCAAGCCTGTACTGTTTTATTCTGTTTTTTAAATATAATCCTTTGTGTCATGAATCTTGGCCATAGGCTTAAGAGTTGCAGAGGTCAGGAAAAATTGTTCTTTTAAATGAAGGTTTATACTTTTACCGCATCTTTTCAGAAGTATTTGACAGGAGCATCTTCAGGGGTGCCCTCACATGGCCCATCTCAACCCCTAAAGACAATCAGCCGATTTTCCTATGTGAGTGCTGACAGAATGCTGCACCTGGCATTTTGCAGGGATGCAGGTGTCATCTGTCATATCTCACAGAAGTTCTTAATATGAAAGAGAAAGAGTCCTAAGAAATTAAAAGCGTTGCTTTTGTTTTTCTTACCTTCCCATTGACCTTCTGTGCTTTACACATTCCAGAACACTTCCTCGAAAAATTTCAGTTAATAGCACAAAAAAGGAGGTCCAACACCTTGTGTGTTTCTTTGGTACTGTCTGCCTTCAGCCTCCCTCAGTTCCAGACTGTCCAAAGCTGGTTTCCAAATATTTATATTCCCATTCCTTTATGAAGTGTATTTTTATCTTGATATCATTGAAAGAGAGGAGAAAGAAAAAAGGTACACCTATCTAGACAAAAATTCTCTGTTCTGGTTTCATCTAGGTTGTCCATCCAGTCACAGGAAAGGGAAAGGCAGGAAAGGATGGCCATACAGCAATTTTTCCATATAGTGATTTGACTGCTCATCATAAGCACTAGATACTGTTTTGTGCCATAAAATTCTATTTCTATGACAGAATTATGTGTTGTATTGTATTATATCATATTAATAGTAATAATGGCAATAATAAAATAACAATACATACACTGATAACTAGAAAAATAACTATAATAACACAGTTCTGTAATAGAAAGTTATATGAAAAATTCATTTTTCCAAGGATTGTGAGAAATATTTTTAAGATTTACCTTGCATCTTACCTTCCTAAGCATTATCTTGCCTTTTCAACTATGGCTGTGGAAAGAGCAATGTGATGACATGTAGGGAAAAAGGTCAAGCAAAGTGGAGTTTTCTTTGCTATCTTTAATTTACTGCTATGCTAAATTTATGGCTTTTGAGGAGAATTGACTACAGCTCTTTTAAAAAAAAAGGTCAAATTTCTCTTTCTGTAATAGAAATAAGGCAGGTTCAGAGCATCACCTCTCTGGTTTATCCATTGGGGACCAGCAGTTTTATAGAAAATGTAGTTAGAATTAAAAAAGGTTACAATCCTGAACTGAGTTAACACATTCTGGGATATAAAAATATGCAAACATTTCTCCATTTGCGAAGGAATAATACCAAATATACAGTAAATTCCCTGAACTCTGGGAACATTGCCATTTGCTTTAATTTGTTTGGTTCATTTTTTCTTTTTTTTAAAGAGCTTTGAGATGAGTTTGACCTATTCTGACTAAACCAGCAAAGGAGGAAATAGAGAAAGGGGAGTGTATTTTTCTCCATTGAAGAGGCTTTTATTTTTTATTTATTTCTTAAAGCTACTGCACCAGGTCTTTCTTTTCAAAAGAATTTCAAAGTTCTCTGTACCTCATCACAGCAGATAAGAAGGATGCACATTTGTTTCAATTATATGGAGATTAGAGTGCAGTTAAAGAGAAAGAAAAAAAAAGTTAACATGTGATATGAAAATGTGACCTGAACAATTGTGTTTTAACTGTGAAATAGATTGAGCATTAATGCAGGTAATGTAAGGTCGTCAGTGAAAAGCTTCAAACCATCCATACTTTCAAATCCAGGTGANAAAAAAAAAAAAGAAAATGGAAAGATGAATATGATAGGAAAATCAATTTTAAAAATAAGATGGGAGGGCAGACCCTCAGCTTGATTTTCCAATATTTTTTTTAAGATGTTTAGTAAGTAGTTACACTCAGCGTGACCAGCTGCCCTGTGCATATAGTACAGAAATCAATTAATTTCAGAGCCTACATTTTCAGGGTTTTTTCTTGTACTTTTGGGGTTTGGTGGCTTTGGTTTTGTTTTTTTTGTTTGTTTAGTGGGGTTTTTTTGTGAAACCCTGAAAATACTAACATGCATTTTGGTTTTTGCTTGGGTTTTTTTACCCACTAAAAATTAAAATATAACCCCAAGGCTTCGGGACATGTTGCTTTAACAAAACATTATCAACTTTTCTCTAAATTCCTGAGTGTAAACAGTACTACACTGACCATAACTCTAATTCTGATATCCTGCTTTTGTGTCTGTGTCTGAGCTTCTGTCTTGTAGCTGCCCCTTAAATACTGGAATACTATGTTGAAGTCCCTCCTGAACCTTCTCTTCTCCAGGGAGAAAAGACACAGCTCTTTCAGACTTTCCTTATGTTTTCCAGCCTTTTGATTATCTTTGTGGCCCTCCTGTGGACCCACAGTCTGTCTGTGCCTTTCTTGAATTATGGGGACCAGAACCAAACACAGTTCTCCAGGTGCAGCCTGACAAGCACTAAGTAGAGTAGGATGAACTCATCTCTATCTCTACTAGTAATATCGCTGCAGATGCAGCCAAGGATCCACCTTGCCTTTGTTGCTGCAGTGACTCACTACTGACTCATGTTCAGATGGTTGTCCACCAGGACCCCCAGATCCCTTTCAGCAAGGCTGTTCCCCAGCCACACAGCTCCTAGCCTGTACTGGGCTCTTTGGTTATTAGGTCCCAGGTGCAGGATTTTGCACCTGTCTTTTTGTTAAATTATTGCACATGATTTTGACCAATGGACCACTCGGTGGATAAGGAACTGGCTGGACTGTCGCACTCAAAGAGTTGCAGTGAACGGCTCCATGTCCAAGCAGTGAGCAGTGACGACTGGTGTTCCTCAGGGGTCAGCACTGGGACCAGTACTATTTAACATCTTTGTAGGCGACATGGCTACAACAGTAGCTGGCACATAACCACTGCACTGTTTGCTTGACAAAATAATGGCCTGGAACACCAATAGAGTGTTGCTCTTAATGTTCTGTGATTGCTGAGGTCACACACAGAACTGCAGCACATTTACACATTACAGAGATGTGTATGAACACACAGACAGATGATCTTGTCTAGAGAATTATACTCTCCTCAAATCCTGAACATCAGTAAGCGTGTTGTTTTATTCAGAAACACAAGTCAATGGCTCGATGTCCAAGTGGTGACTAGTGACGAGTGGTGTTCCTTGACGGTCGGTACTGAGACTGGTGTTGTTTAATATCTTTGTTGGTGACATGGACAGTGGGATTGAGTGCACCCTCAGCAATTTTGCTGACAACACCAAGCTGTGTGGAACAGTCAACGTGCTGGAGGCAAGGGATGCCACCCAGAGGGACCTGGACAGGCTTGAGAGGTGGGCCTGTAAAAACCTCATGAATTTCATCAAGGCCAAGTGCAAGGTCCTGCATGTGGGTCAGGGCAATCCCATGCACAAACACAGGCTGGGCAGAGAATGGATTGAGAGCAGCCCTGAGGAGAAACACTTGGGGGTGTTGGTTGATGAGAAGCTGGACATGAGCTGGCAATGTGCACTCGCAACCCAGAAGGCCAACTGGATCCTGGGCTGTAACAAAAGAAGTGTGGCCCACAGGTCAAGGGAGGTGATTCTCCCCCTCTGCTCTGTGCTCATGAGACCCCACCTGGAGTACTGCATTCAGGTCTGGGGCCCCCAACACAAGAAGGACATGGATCTGTTGGAGCAAGTCCAGAGGACGGCCATGAAGATGATCTGAGAGTTGGAGCACCCCTCCTGTGAGGACAGGCTGAGAGAACTGGGGTTGTTCAGCCTGGAGAAGGCTTCAGGGAGGCCTTATAGCAGCTTTACAGTATCTGAAAGGTGCTTACAGGAAAGCTGGAGAGGGATTTTTTGCAAGGGCTTGTGGTGATAGGACAAAACATAATGGTTTTAAACGAAAGAATTTATATTTAGAATAGATATTAAGAAAAAATATGTCACTGTGAGGGTGGTGAGGCACTGGAACAGGTTGCCTGGGAAGTTGTGGAGGCCCCATTCATGGAAGTGTTCAAGACCAGGGTGGATGAGGCTTTAGGCAACCTGGTCTAGTGGGAGGTGTCTCTGCCTATGGCAGGGGGATCGGAACTAGATGATCTTCAAGGTCCCTTCCACCCCCAAACATTCTATGATTCCATGATTCTGTGATTCTTTTGCTTCTGTTTGCAAACAAAGAATTAGACACTGTAACACTTGACTTTTTAAAAGATTGGAGTTACATTAATCTGAAATGTGAAATATTTTGGTGGCTAATTTTTGTCTTGACTTTACTGAAGCTAAATCCAACAAACTTCTCCCTGATAGAAACTAATAACTGTGACAAAACGTCAATACTGACTGTTGCCATTGCTGACTTCATAGTGTAACTAAAACATTCATTGAAATGGAGTCCCCTTGAATCATCTCAGAACAAAAAATGAAGAGCTTGCACTTCCCTTACCAGTGACAACTTTGCCAGTCTGTCTATCATAAATGCAGCAATTTTATTAAGATGTGAATACTACCTCTGCAGATTACAAATATAATATCAGTGGATCTGAATGTGCTATAGCTTAAACCTTCTTAAAAAATCCTAATACCATCTGTTTGTGTTTCACAAAAGGCAAGCTGACAGACAAATATTGACTGCAACTTGGCAAAAGTCGTGCATATTTTGCTGAAATTGGAAAAAGGTACTTCATCCAATGATCTTCAGGGTTAAACCACCATTGACTTCATGTGTTTCAATTAAGCTGCTGTCAGGTATACACCTGAAGCAAAAAGCCATTCTTAAATCTGCCAACATTGCAACATTTTTACTGTTTTATGCAAGTGAAATCATACTATGAGACATCTAATCCTTAGTACAGATCCTGGTTTTTGCTGCTGACCCTGGGTGAACGTAGATAAATCTCTAATCTCCTACTGTCACAGTTTCCCCTACCATACAATAGGGTGATGGTACTAGTCTCCTTTTCAAATGTGATGAGCCCTATTCATGAACACATCATGTAAAAGTTGAATATGTACTATTCATCTGCACAAAAGCCACCACAGTAAGTGTGAAACCTTCTCTGATAAGATCCTCCATAGTCATTCCCATAATTCCCTGGTTCTCCCCTTTTTCAAGACTTTCTTTTTACTGTTAGAAAAAGTTATATGCTCACTGTGTGATAAAAGTGTTCTACATTCTCTAGGACAGCATGCATAGTACCTCCTCTCTGTAAAACTGGACCTTTTACATTAACTCACTAAAAATATGAACACCAACATAACCATTTCTCATACTTTCAACACCTGAGAATTCAGTTTCAGAGTTGTTGGCTATGGTATTGCTGATTAAGGCTGTTACTAAAACCAGGCAATCTTGAGACCTGAGTGACAATACAATTGTTCCAAAAAAAACCCCAATAAAATATTATGCAACAAAATATATAAACCTGGTCTGGGAAAACAGTTTCATGGATTTTTTCTACTTTAGTCTTAATTAAAAATGGAGATACAATATACCAAAACATTAGGTAAACACCTAAATGTTGTTCTAATTTTTTTTTGTGATGAGTGTAGGCTAACTGTTGAGCTGCACAGGACCCATTTCACAGCAAAAAAAAATGAAGGCACTTCTTCATTGTTACCTGCTGAAGGATGAGGCTGTTAAGGCAAAACATAACTAGTCCTTTTTTGGTGCAAGTAGAAGTACACAACGGTTTATGAATAGAAGACGAGATAAAAATGCAAGTGGACTGGGAATTCAAACTGTGTTCACAATTACCTTGTTGATAAACTTACTTCTTTCTAATTTCTCTTAGCACAATAGGGTGCAGGGAGTGTGGGAAAAGAAAACAACAAGGTAGAAGTGTATCAAAACTGGGAAAATAAAATAATATTTTTTTCTCATTCCCCAAGAATGCTACCTTTCAGTAGTTGATTTCTTATGGGATTTTGTTTCTCACATTTTTAGTACAAAATTTAATTAATACAACTTTTGATGTTAATGGCTTATTTTTTTCTGCATCAATGTATTTATATATCAGTTGTAATAGTATTATTAGCGTAGCTCTGACTCACAGTGGTTCCCAGAGCTTGGCACCAGATGAAGGGATAGAAATTATAAACTAAACTTATCAATACATTTCTTTTCCTAAAGATAGGGAGATGGACCTTGGGTGGGGTTTCAAAACTTTTAATGATGGTGTCTCAGCTGTGTAATGGAGTTATTGTTGTCCCAAGCTGCCTTGTTAGATATGTTAAAAATTATTCCAAGGTTTAGAAATTAATTGCTTAGAATATAGGGAGGAAACTGAAAGTAGTGCAAGGCCCAGAAGAAATACTGGCAGTGCACTGTTCCCCCAAGAAATACAGACTGAACAGAGCTCCCTTCTATATTGGGGTCTATTGCTGGACTGCTGCAATGCAACCATGACTGCAGCTCTTCTGTGGAGGTGCAAAGGTGACTATGCAGGCTTAGGTCACAGTTCAACGGCAGTCAGGACTCATTTGGTGGCAAGTCACAGATGTCTGGTTTGAGAAATCAGCTTGAGTTTTTGAACCTGTTTCACTATTACAAGCTTGGACATCATCTGGCTGACTGGATTGAGTCCCTTTTTTATGTGAAAGATTTGCTTAATCTCATCTTGTTTCTGAAAGATATTTTATTAATATTCATCAGTATATTGTTTTGTGAACATGTCTTCATTGTAGAGTTGTTTTCCTTCACAAGCATTTCTTGTCCTGAAGTGAGTGATCGTTAAGGGGAAAAAAGAGTTAACATATAATAATAAAAAACCCAGATATTGATCATAATGTACAAAACCCATAACAATATTCACGTTAGCATTCCAGCCCATATTTGTATGAGTCCCAGTTTAACTGGAGCACAATTAAAGTAGAGAACAATAACACTCTTGGAGATAAAGGAACAGATGAAATCTACAGCTCCTTATATGTCAGGCATTCAACTGAGCTCCCATCTATCAAGCTACCAAAAAAAAAAAAAAAAAAAAAAGCAGGGAGTAAAAGCATTTGGATTAAATTACAGAAATTACGAAAGACAAAGATGAGAGTGATTCCAATGTCTGGAGTATAATAAACTAATTTGAGGCTTTGGTTGTAGTAACAGAAGGACTGATGGGAAAATTGCTCAGTAGCTGCAAAAGAACGCTTGCAGCAAAACTCTGTCAAATAAAAAGGCAATAATGGGAAAGCAAGGCTCTAAGAGGAAAGAAAAGGTGTCAGCTTAAAATAACTTTCTTTTAACACTTGGAAATCGTTACTTTGTATATGTAGGGTCTGGTACTGCAGTAAGGAATATCGCCATTGGTATCAACACCACAACATCAGGCCTGTTGAGAAAAGCTTCATTAGATAGCTCAGATATTCTCCATGGTTACAGTACTGAGAAATCTGACACACAGCTAGGGGGTGAGATTGCAAATTTAGTCCTTCAAAGGTGATTTAAAGTCCAAATACTGTTCCACCAGGTTAACTAGAGAAAAAGGAAAATGTCAAGGACTGAGGAATATTCAATACATTTGTGAGGAATGTTTGAAAAATGCATAAAACTTAAGAATATTTATCAAAGGAATGTGTGTTACACAGGAAAGTGTAATTAAATTTATGTGGGATAAGGAAAGAAGTATCTGACTTCCAATATGCCTTTGCAGGCTCTACATACGACTGAAAATATGTTCATGCTGCACAATACAGATTGCATAATTTTCAGTCTAGATTTGGAATGTCCCTGAAAGAGTTAATTGGAATAGTGAAATTCACAAAATATTTCCCATCTATACTGAATACACTATGAAAAGGTATCTTTGGAAAGCACGTGCAGTATCTCCATTAGGCTTGTTTAGTTTGTTGAAACTTTTTTTCCCTGCTTTTGAAAGATTTTGATTATCCTTGCTTTTACAATTTTGCTTTTCAAAATGCTGCTGCAGCCACTTATTTGGATATTTCTTAAGGCTTTTTTCTGCATCAAGTTCTTTTTTCAGATATGTGGATAACAATACCGTGACACAAACTTCACTGACATGAAGCTAATCACCCAGTGCAGTGACAGACAGTAACGCAAGCCTTTTGCACACTCTGAAGGGCTGGTAGGTATCATGGGGTAAATCAGCAAGGACTGGTGGTGACCAAATCTGTGTTTCCATAAGAGTTGGTACCATACCTGAATGATTTTCATCAATGATTTAGAAGATAATATAAAATTGCAGAAGAAAAAAAAAATAGTATGGCACAAACATTTCTCAGAATTATAAGCAAGAGAGATATGACATTGAAAGAGAAGGTGAAAGCTTGCTCAATAGGCAGTGTTAGTGAAAAAAATATTCATATACATGCAAAATCATTATTGTTGAGTCTGAAGTCTTCTATATGCATAGAAGTGGAGAAAACATACAGAAAATGGTGACTCTGAAAATAGTCCAAGGGTCTCCTTAATATGCAGCACAGCAGGTTCTCCTGATGAACTGCTGTGATAAAAAGGACCACAAAGCCAAAGAATACTGACTAGAGTTAAGGAATGGATCTTGCCTCCAAGTAAGGCATTCTGTCTAATGAGGTATTATTCAGGTAGCTACATGTTAATAGAAACTGAGGAAAAGAAGGGATGCAAAAGACCTGATGGCTCTCAATATCTTCAAGGACTGAAGATACTGAGAGACATTTCTATGATAAGAATATTAAAATGAAACTTGTTGGTAATTGATAACAAGGAATAACTATTCTCATAAGAAGAATATATAGGGCTTGCAAAGGCCCTTTGATCAAGCAGAGAAGTGATGGTTTAAAGTTAACATTGAACATGTTCAAATTATAACTGAGGAATAGATTTTTAAATGTTAAGGGTGATTAACCCTGGAAACAAAATATCAAAGGCAAGGTTGAATTTTTTCTATTTCTGGTAACTTCAGACTAAGCTAGCACCTATGCAGAAATTACCCTTTGGTCAAAAATATGATGGAGTCAATGCAGGGGTAATTGAGGGAAACTGAAAGTGTCTGAAATGCGGGGTCGGAGATTGGATGAGCTATAGCTCTTTCTTGATCTTCAGCTCCGTAAATTTCTGATAACACACATCTTGTTTGTGAGAGACCAAAGGAGATTGCTTTATCTTTCTAGCATATTGTCACAGAAAAATATAGAGAGGTTATATTAGGTTTTAGAAGTTCAGTTCTTCAAAGGCTTATTTTCTCCCAGTTTGGCAATATCTTTCTTGTTTCATTGCTTTTTAACAAGTTGAAAATGTCACAGCCATTTCCTGCAAATATCACCAAATGTTTTTTTGTGTGGCACTGTTTCCATGATAATTTAGACTGGATGATCTCCACCCTTCTGAGTGAGTGTATGTGTGTGTGTGAGAGAGAGAAGCAGAATATTTAACTTCAATTTTTTTTAAATCTTATCATGTTTCTGAAGGAGAAATATTCCTTTCCTGGTTGATGTGTATGTCTGTGAGTAGTCAGCAGACGTGAAAAATACTTCTGGCATGGCTCTACAGCTAGATTCTCCTAATACTTTTTTCTGTGTGAAATGTTTTGTGTCACTACAAAATGTTATTTATTGATTATACTGACACCATCAGTGAATCCAGACCCACTTTACAATTTCAGAATAAGAATAAGCCTTTTATGAAAACATATTCTTACAATTTTAGCCCTTAGCCCTTTGCTGGACCGTCTCCAGCAGTTCCCTGTCCTTCTTGAACTGGGGAGCCCAGAACTGGACGCAATACTCCAGATGCAGCCTCACCAGGGCAGAGTAGAGGGGAAGGATGCCCTCCCTCGACCTGCTGGCCACACTCTTCTTGATGCACCCCAGGATGCCATTCGCCTTCTTGGCCACCAGGGCACATTGCTGGCTCATGGTCACCCTGTTGTTCACCAGGACTCCCAAGTCCCTTTCCACAGAGCTGCTCTCCAGGAGATCAGCCCCTAACTTGTACTGATGCATGGGGTTATTCCTCCCCAGATGCAGGACCCTACACTTGCCCTTGTTGAATTTCATAAGGTTTCTCTCTGCCCAACTCTCCAGCCTGTCCAGGTCTCGCTGAATGGTGGCACAGCCTTCTGGTGTGTCAGCCACTCCTCCCAGTTTTGTGTCATCAGCAGACTTGCTGATGGTACACTCTATCCCTTCATCTGGGTCATTGATGAATATATTGAACAGGACTGGACCCAGTACTGACCCCTGGGGAACACCACCTGTTACTGACCTCCAACTAGACTGCACCACTAACCACAACTCTCTGAGCTCTATCTGTCAGCCACTGTTCAGTCTACCCTACTGTCCATTCATCTAACCCACACTTCCTAAGTTTGCCTGGGAGGATGGTGTGGGAGACAGTGTTGAACGTCTTGCTGAAGTCAAGGTAGACAACATCCACGGCCCTCCCCTCATCCACCCATCCAGTCACACCATCATAGAAGGCTATCAGATTAGTCAGTCATGACTTTCCCTTGGTGAATCCATGTTGACTACTTCTGATAATCTTTTCCTCCCTACCAACAAAGTTCAGTTCATCCAGTATTCCAAAGGCAATTTGAGGCAAACAGAGACTTGAACTCCCAATTATTTTCTTAATTCTAGCCAAGCCCCACATAGCACCTTATTGATATACATTTCCATTTTGTAAAATTATCTTCCCCGTAGTTATTATTATTAATATGTCTTCAGAGTAAAACTTATTGGTAAAGTCATTGCATGGGTCATGCAACACAATGTGGAAAAATCTTGTGTAATTAACCATCAATAAATAGATATTTGAGCTGATAAAGTGACATTTGAGAATAAGGATGACAGCCAGCCACAGCAGATGATGCAACAAGGGACTTTGTTAATTTATCCAAATATAAATAACAAGTATCAGCACTAGTTTCACTGACATAGCTTTCTTTGAGATACTTGCTCTTACTGCATTTATTCAAAACAGTAGGAGGAACAGACTTCTTCCTGTAGTGGTGGACTACATTGAAATTACCAGATATATGCACTGTGACTGTCAGTACTGCTGTTGTTTGTAACCTCCTGGAGCAGAGCAGTCCGGCTTTTCAACATACAATACCAGATGCCGCGAGACATTGTCTTAAGACGAACATGAAGTTCAGTTTCATTTTGTAGAGTAGTTCCATCCAAAGCATCAGAAAACAGTCTGCAAATATACATAAAGCACAGAGGGAACACTTTGCAGTGTCAGTTTCATCAGTTACAAATGCACAGAAATAAAAAAGAATAAAAGAGTGATACTAGAAGACAAAAGCAAGCAGTGGTCTAAGGGGATGTGTTAGTTTTATGCAGTGAAAGGTAAGAGGTGATTACTTGGGAATCAAACGTTCATTGTGATGGTAACACTCATTGCTGATGCTGACCATGAGAATTCAGACTCAACTAGAGGGAATTCATAAAGAACCCATTTTCATTCCAATTCTTTTCCACAGCCAGCAGTAGCAACATTTAAAGGAGCTTTGGAGGAATAGATTAATATTTTTACAATCTCTGTAACTGTGCCAAGTGGTTCTTCAGGGGCAAAAGGGGTCAACGTGTAGGATTATCTGAGCAAAAGGGAATTGGGAGGGGAGGCACAGAATAATACCTGCTATGCTATGTTTCTGCATCTCTACTGCAGACAAAGGAAATACATGGAGATAAAAAATTACAGGAGAAATAGAAGAGGAACATTTGACTGGCTGGACTGTGGATTCTGTAGCTAGAACATCTTTATCATTCAGCATCAAAAAAACAAAAATAAGAGATAATGCATGTTGAAATAGAGATGGCACTCATACATCCAAATATTATTTCTTTAGGTGACATGATTTTGTGCCATTACATGAGGTAACCAAAACAATGGCCTCTAAAATTTATGAACTGTAAGTACATTTCTCAATATTGTCAATATAATTAGTATTAAGTTGCTTTGAAACCAAGTGTAAGTGCGTTAAAATAGTGTAACAAACAGCAATACACAACACTGTGATAACAAAGTCAAACACCAGGTATAAGCACCATGTATTTACTTCTGAGAACAACGTTACCACCAAGGGGGTAAACAAATGCTTGTATAGTGGCACTTAAGCAGTGTTAAGAAGCAGGCCAAGTAACAAACTTTACAAGAGGAAAAAGCAGAGAAAGACAAGCACAAGTAACCACAAACAGGAAGGACATCCTCTGAGCAAACAAGAAGGAAGAAGCAAAATCAAGGTAAGCAGGTCAGGAGTAGACCCGATCCCCCTTTCTGGAGAGGGTGCAAGTAACACAAGAGTATCAGGTAGGAAGAGTGAAAACATAGAAGGACAAACCCATAACCGTTCGGATTTCCCTTGTTGAGGAGCTGTCAAGCCTGATCATCTCACCCTCTGTGACTGAGGCCACCAAGGACACAGTCATCAGCCCTGACCATCTGGCAGCAGCTCTGTGGTACTGCATGGGTTCAGCTGATTTAGGATATCGGGACTGTTAAGGACAGTTTTGTATATGCAGTGATAATGATTAATAATGTGGAATCACTATCAACAAGTGTGTTGTTAATCATTTCTGTCTCCCTGATTGATAAATACCTATATATTCAGTAGCAGCAATGCTTACTTTGAAATCAGAACTATGAGTGCAGCAGAAATTCACAGGCCTGAAAAAGAGGTAATTAGAAGACTTCAGGTTCTTGTAGAAGTGAGGCTGAATAGTTGTGACTTCAGTAGCAGGACATATAGCCAGGACTGCAGATGAATTTGCACGACTCTTACAGGGAGCATTTGCTACAGATTCACAGCTTTGGATTTCCATCTCAGCCAAAGAAATATAAATTTTAACACGTCTGTGTGCCCTGCCTGAAAATAGCAACTTGTCTTCCAAGTGCAGAACAGAGAGTGTACTGAGGGATCCTTAGATGAGTTATTATTCAGTCACTGTGCAGGGCTTCTGGTTAATGGAGGCATAGAATAATCTGCTTATTTTAAAAAGTCCTTTATACCAACTGAGACCTTAAAGTGGCAGGGGTATAAATGAGAGCTGAAATAATTCACATTCAAAGAGAAACCCCTGGAAAACATTGTGACACTGGGCATGGGCTAGAGGGATCATCAAGAACAAATTGACAAATAAAAGTCCGAAAGTGCGGCCTACTATTTTAATTTAAATAAATCAATGCTAACAGATTTCTTTCAGGCTTTTGGTCATCTTTATTTCTCTTCTGCATTGTGAGTAATACTGTATTTATACACTGTGTCTTCTATATCAGGATCAATTTGGACCTACTGTATTTGAGTAAAATGGCTCACCAAATTTAGGAATTCTTGAAGCAGTCTAATTACATTTTACTTTGAAACCCTTCACTGTTTGTGCTGATTCTACATGGACTCTCACTGGTTTCAGTTTTTAATATCATTGGTAATACACTTCTTTAAAACAGAAATAACTTAAATTTGTAGATTCTGAGTAGCTAAATTTAGCTTTCTGGAAAACAAGGATCATAATACTCACCTGACTTTATAAAATGTTGTGAAACTTGTGGATATGAAATGATACTAGTACTGCTAACTTGTTCAGAAATTGAGCATAAAGCTTGATGACATCACATGCCAATAAAAATGACAGTTCAGAGTTCAGACTCACATTACTGATCTTCTGAAAGCTCTTTAATTCTTCTAACAAGGTAAAAGTTTTTCTTCATAAAAGTATATATCAGATAAAAATTACTCTTGTCCAGAGTTATTTATCAGATGATCTTGATATACATGTCTAAATGGCTTGGAAATATAAGTCATTTATTTCCAGCCAGCTCACACAGCTAACAGAAGGGAGGAACTGCCACCCTGTGTCTCTGGGTGCTGAACATACAACTTCCCAGGGAGATCCATGAGAGCTCCGTGGCTCTCAAGGGCATCCTGTGGAAAGGGGAGACAAAGTGTTAAGCTAAAATTGGAGGATTACTCAATTTGGATGGCACAAATCAACAGGTTTTATCATTAAATCTGATGCCAGTACAGGTTTCGTCTTAATAAACCATGCTTCAAATGCTGGGGACTGGCCATCAACCTCCTGCATGGTCCATCTGCCCCTGCTTTGGAGAGAAGATTGATTAGAGAAAGGTGAGGTGGACAGTGGGTAGTAATTGCTTCAGTGATCTGACTCTAATCCCCTTTTATGCGTGAGTTTATACCTGTAAAGTTTGTTCATGCAAACAGAAATAATGAATTACCTTCTTGAAAGGAATTTCCATCTCTTAACTGTGATGCAGTAACAAACAACATGCCCATTGTTAGGCACCACAATTGCAAGGAACACCTTGAATCTCCACCAAATTAACTAATTTTACTTCACAGCTTGAGGAGACTATAAGTGAACTCACAGTCTGCTATTGCCTCTCAGTGGCCAGGCAGTAGCTTCTGAAAGCACACTAAGGTGTTTTTTTAGGAGCACATGTTTGAATGTTCTACCCTGTGAGGTTTTGGAGTATTTCATGATAAGTCACTTGTTAAACCTAAGTGACACACATTTAGCTGATGTAAATCAGCGTAGCTTTATTAGCTGGGATCAAACTATATCTATTTGTATTCACTAAGCATCTAAACCAACAACAAAAAATATGTGCAAAGGGACTAAGAAAAATTTGTCTGAAACTCTAATGTTAAATCAAGCTTGCAAAACACTGGTGAGAGCTAAAAAACCAGTCCAACCTCTCTGGTATAAAGAAAATAAGGCACTATACAGAAAGACTTTCTAAGACAAGGAAAATCACTTACTAAATTATTGATTTGTTATGTTGAAGTAGGAATCCTTACTTTTAATCCAGGAAGCAATCATCTTTTCTAGAAAACACTGCTACAGCTGAAAACAAATTTGTTGGTTTTCTCCAGGTAGCATGAGCAGCTTTTAGGACATAAAGCAGCCAGCAGAGGGGCATTTGTGTCTGCTTTGTATTGGCAGAGTGCCATCAACCCATGACTCTGGTCGAACTGATCATGTATCTCCTGACACTTTATGGCAAAGATATATATAAAGCCACCTGCATCTGTGCAGAGAGCAACCATACCATATATGCTGGAAAGGATGAACTGGAAAACTTTGGACTATAATTCATAGTTTATGGACACTGTCATCAGCAGTTGTGACCTTTTCATCTAGCACTAAATGTAAGTGGAAAGAACATAATTTTTCTGAGAGCTGTAACATATCAGCGATCCATCCCTGTGATGTCAGTCCGTAGCCTCATGCTTCACAGAATTCAGCGGGGCAATGCAGTGTTACAGCTTCCAAGTTGGTGCTGAATCTTCCCATTGACTCTTTAATCAATAACTCTTGAATTATTTTTATTGCTACGTACTGACCAAACTTAAAAAAAAAAAAATTCTGGTTAGAATGTAATAATCTTTGAGAGATCTTGTTATTATGAATTATATACTTTAAAAAGAAATAGTTTTGTTTCCTATATCCTATTTGTAAGTAAATGTACTGGTAATCCCTGCAGATGGAATTATGAGAAACATCAGTCATCAAATGTAACTCTAATTGGCATGTCAGGGGGAAAAAAACAGATGACAAATAGCAAACTGCCTGGCTATTTAGAAATACTTCTAAACAGGCTTTCAAATTGCCTTACTGTATTTTTTCAAAAATAAAAATAAAATAAGTGGGCTGTTTTGATATATTTTTGTTTTAAACAAAATTCAACCCATCTAAACCATTAGCCCATGCTATGAAGATAAGATAGTTCCAACTAAACATCTTAGATGTATGAAGTTGGAAATTAATGCTGAAAATCCATAGTTTACTTAAGCAATTTTGAAAAAAAGAAGAGGAAGACTACCAATAGAATCAGTGTGCCCATTTTGAAGCTGAATTCGGCTTTTCTGTGATTTGCCTATGTTGTCTCCTTACTCCTTTGCAAGATTAGAAGATGTCTAAGCAGTTGTAAGATTGTCTAATTCCCCCATCTCTCAGCTTCTTAGCTGTGGAAATACGGAAGTGCACTGATGGCTTAGCACTAGAAAGCATGGAAGCCAGACAGAGGGGGTCAGAAAGAGTATCCTCATTGTGTGTGATATGCTTGTGCATGAAGATCCCATATAAGATACTCTTGCCCTCTTTTACTTGTCTGCAAGAATGAAAACCAGAAGGAATCAGTGCAGGTGTCATAGTAACACAGTCCTACTTTCCCTCATTCTCTTTTTTCTCCTTCTTTTCAGACTGCAAAAAGACGAGGGTGTGGTGGGATTTTTTGCAATAATTTTAATGATACTGCAATAGTCTCTGACAAGGTGCCATTCTGTTGCCATGAAAATGGCAGATCTAACTGAATTAAATGCATGTGTTCATGACACTGTAGCTCCAGATATAAACTCAGCAGGCACCCCAGCACAGGTCAATAGTAGTACAGGTATCACTGTGAACAAGGTAAATAAGGTAGGCAAGATGATAAACTAAATAAATCAGTTGACTGAAGAATGACAATATGTGTCAATGTTCTACTTAAGTTTAACAAAATCTCACAAAAATGTAAAAAAGTGAATATAATACTTGGATTTTGTCATTGCGTAATGTTGGCCAGAAAGAAGTAAGTTTTCATTAGTTCCCTCAGTCCTATATTACTGAATGGATCTGAATCTTTGTTTGTTGTGACTATCTATCCTTTAGAGTATGTGGCCAGCCTTTCAGTTACATTTCATTTTACTTTTGCTAGTGAGATGGGGTTTTTTTGAGTTCTAAAAATTAATTCAAATGAACATTCTAACTGCATTACTGAAAAAAACCCACTAAAACACACAGAGATCAATTGCATTTTTATTTATAATAGAACATTTCTACTGATTTTTATGGTTAGCTCCAGTTGTAAAATTACGTTACAATTAAAAGACACTCACTGTTAATGTCCTGCTGTTGTCCGATACTGCTTTAGTTAACACATCCTTTTTCATTTATGTTCTAGAAATTGGAGTAAAGGAATAAAAGTCAGAATATAAACCCCCACAAATTTTAATTTCTGTAAATTATTACTTTCAAAATTTATTAAGAATTATTTTGATAATTGGGGATTTTCACAAGCCATTTGTGGTTTTAGACAAGAGGAAGAAGGCTGATAAATTTCAGAGATCTAATACTTAACTTTTTTAAAGACGTGAACTTTGAATTCTTTCAGATGTCTCAAACTGAGCACTCACTGATCAAAAAAAAACCCTGAATATCTCCACTTGCTTTGGCTAACCTCTGTTGATTTGGGCAAGTTGCTAAATTAAAGGTCAACCTCCATTTGGCGAAAAATCAAGCAGGTGAAAGGCATGCTCGACTTATATTTGGCAGCAGGCAACAGATTGTAGGCAATAATTCCCAGTAAACAGTGATGTTATTTTGTTTATAAAATGAATCCCTATAAAGCAGTCAGTAATCCTACAGCGCAGACTCTTGGGTTGCCCACACTGTATGACATTTCAGGGTGAGGTACTTAATCATTATGGTCCAGAACACAATCCTTCCAGCTCTCTTTGCAATTTTGACCTCCTTTTGTGGTTGGAAATTATTTACCTCAAAGGCTTTCAGATTCACATAAGGCTTTTTAAATTTGTTGTTGGGCTGCAAGGTTTCCCTTCCCTCCACTCCCGCAGCAAAATTTAAAAATCTCAGTAGGATAAAAGAAATAACTATTTCTTACTTGGATCATACAGACTGAGTGTATTCCAGGAGAATTTAATGGGATTTGCTGTCTTCATTTAAATGGGCCTCAGAGTAAAGGATGTTGTCTTAAAAATATTGGTGAATCTAAATTGGTAAGAGTATGTAGGAAAGGGGAAAATAACTTACTAAAAAGAGAATCTAGTTTTAACTTACATGCCTTTATTTAATATATATATATATAAACTCAAATATCTTCCTCAGTTATTCAACATTAAAAATATCGATATATGTTGTAAAATTACTGCTTTAAATTTTATGCACGTCACAGAGCAATTAATTTACATTATAGGTTGTAAAACATGTGAAGCATGTCTGTGTACTAAACAATAATAGCCAAAAGAATCAGTGATGACTCAAACGCAACAGAAATTGAAATATGACACAAGTGCACAAAATATTTTTTCAGCTTTTTTTTGTGCACAACAAGCTTTGCTGGTTTGTATTTAAGGGTTGGCTTAGAG
Source organism: Anarhynchus alexandrinus (assembly GCA_008711295.1). Taxonomy (NCBI): domain Eukaryota; kingdom Metazoa; phylum Chordata; class Aves; order Charadriiformes; family Charadriidae; genus Anarhynchus; species Anarhynchus alexandrinus. Next base: position 1,647,645 of record VUYV01000023.1, on the reverse strand, counting down.
AATATCCATTTGTTAATTTCAATAGATCTTCAACTCCCAGGGAAGTTCTAGAAAATATTTATGTTTTGACAATGTCAAACAAGGTAAAAGAAATCTCCCAACAGTTATAGAGGAAGAATGAAAAGGCTGATAAGAATTAAACAGGTATATGCAAGTTGCACAAATGTATAGCTCTAGATTTTTACAAAGAAATAAGATTTTGGTTTGCATGTTTAATTGCGAAAGAGAATTCTACAGGTATAAAGAAATGAGATTTGTCTACAAGAAGCCACTGCAGTAATTATAGCTTATGCACACATTATTAGGCTATTTTTAAACTAGCTAGCTTGGTTATTGCTGCTGCAGTGAGATGCTCTGAGGGGTATGCACACCGGATACCTACTTGGATTCTGTATCTCTTATTATCCAGGGTTACACTGCACACTAAATATATGTAAGAAACGTCCTTTTTGCCACAGCAAGAATAAACTTCCCATTCCTTTCCATGCCCATTTATTTATATATGTCTTAAACAAAACAATCCATTAGTGTCAATAATGGTGATCAGTACATTAGAAACACCAGAAAATCTGCTAAAACAGAAGGAATAAAACCATCATGGACTTTTGCCAGTTTCGTATGGGTTTGGGTCGTTGTCAAAAAGATTCTGCCGCTCATTATCAGCTCCTAAGCAAAGTACATTTTATAATTAAATGATAGGTCTCAGATTCTCAACACTTTCCATAAACTACTAGATAAGATCTTCAGAGTTTATACTCACAGCTCTGACTGATTACTGCCTGCGATCCATATCCATTGCATAGGAAACAGTGTGATTAATCCTACATATCTTTGTTTGGAACCCACAGTCACTATTTAATGTAATTAATTCCCCACTGTGGTTTTGTTTGAAAGTGAGTGTTTGCTTGATTTATTTATTTATTTTCATTTTGATTCTTTCTGTTGTGGTGTGCATGCTGGAAGCATCTAGAAGAAGTAATTTCTATTCAGCATTTTCTTTTTTTTTTTCTAAAGATTTGGAAATTTTTGTTCCCTCCTTACTTTAATTTGTACACTTGTTAAGAGGCCCTTTGTTGGATTTATCTTCCACTCCATATTTGTATCATAGTGTACCATATAAAATATGTAGCTGGTTGCATGGCTCAGCTATATCAGCTATTGGAGAAGAAAGTTAAGACTTTTAATTCCCACATTTCTCTTTTTCTTCAAGGTTATGTTTGGGGTCTTACATGTGGGTTAAAACAGCAGCAATAAAGAGCAGGAAATACTTTCAAACTTAAAAAGCAAAAATATCTCCTGATCCCTTCTGCCACTTTAGTACCACCTTAATGAGAAGTTTACTCTGGTTATGGATGCTTTTTTTAAAAACAGCCTTTCCTATTAGTTTTCTATATAATACACTCCCTTTAATATTCTTAGTGTTGTGCTGTGGTTTAGCCCCAGCTGGCAATTAAGCACTGAACAGCTCATTCCCCCACAGTGGGATAGGGGAAAGAATCAGAAGGGTAAAAGCGAGAAAACTTGTGGGTTGAGATAAAAACAGTTTAATAATTGAAATAGAATAAATTACTAGCACTACTAATACTACTGATACTATTGATACTACTACTGATACTACTGCTTTTAATACTGAATTTTAATGAAAAGAAAAATAGCAAAGACAGAGAAACAAAACCCAAGGAAGACAAGTGATGCAAATAAAAACAACTCCTCACCACCGACTGATCAATGTCCAGCCAGTCGCCAAGCAGTGCCCACCCCACCACCTTCCCCCTCGTTTATTGCTGAGCATGACATTATATGGTATGGAATATCCCTTTGGTCAGTTGGGGTCAGCTGTCCCAGCTGTGTTCCCTCTCAACTTCTTGTGCACCCCCAGCCTACTCACTGCTGAGGCAGTATGAGAAGCAGAAAATGACTTGATGCTGTGTAAGCACTGCTCAGCAATAACAAAAACATCCCTGTGTTATCCACACTGTTTTCAACACAAATCTAAAACATAGCCCCATACTAGCTACTATGAAGAAAATTAACTCTACCCCAGTCAAAACCAACACATGTTGTCACCATTCTTGGTAGCAATAGTAGGACAAATGTTGAAACAAGAAGACCAAAAAAAGGCCCAATAAAAAATTTAATTTATTTTATTAAAGTCTTGATTTCTTCCCCCTTGCCCTTCTTTCTGTGAGGATTCAAAACAAAGAACAGATTCTGTATTAGCTGCAATTTGCTATGTCATCAAATACTAGCATGTATCACTTTATTTTATTTTATTAGTTTATGACTATCTATTAGTACTTTGAGATTTTTATGATTAATTAATTAAAAAATGCAAGACTGAGTTTTTTTCTGTCATTTCAAGATATTCAGATAACTTTTCTCCAAAAGATTTCCATATAAATATAGCACTGCAGTTAATAAGAAAATGACACACTTGATTTCATCTCTTAAACTGAAAAAGTTGAATGAATCTACAACAGCTTACCTCAAAGAAACACATCCAATGATATTTGCTTTCAGGGTAACTCAGAAAAGCATTTTTCAAGCATGTACTATTCTTTAGTCACACATCTAAACTCTATTAAAATGAATGACACAATTAAATGCTAGCTTAGGAAGGAAATTACTTAACTTTGTACTTCATTGTTTTCTCAATGGGGCTGTATTTGATGCAAACCAGCATTTTGTATTATTTTGATTAAGCAAGTTACTCTTTCAGATTCCTATACCATGTTACTTACTTTAGGAGAAGACAAATACACCCAAACCCCACTGAAATCTGTGGAAGTTAGATGAAGAAAATCTGTGAGGACATTGCACTTTATATTACCAAATTTAATGACTGTCACACTCAGCTTTCATGTACTCCACTGCCTTTAACTGAAATACACTGCACCTGGTTGCTGATTGCTGGAAAAAAAAAATAATCTCTGTGTTTCTTCAGCCTGTTATGTGTATGTTTGTATTTATACGTGTTTGCATGTAATATTTAGTTTGCCTATAATTGAATGTTTCAAGAGGGAAAATCAGCTTGACCACACTCTTCTGAACTTAACCCACACTTTGGTCTGTCATCATGTTTTCTTTGTAGATAACATTTCACTTTTCCTGATACGCGTTGCAATAACAAGAAGAGATTTTGCAAGGCTGTATGCTAAAAGACCTGATGAGAAATAACAAGTGCTGTTGATGCTGTTTAAGTATGTGCTCCTGTGGGTTTATTTTGTAGGTTAGGGCAGGGTTGGAGAACTCAGCAGTACCTTGCAAAAGTAAGAACAGTAAGGAAGGATGTTACAGACTGCAGTGTCAATTTAACTTTTCAATGGTTCTACACAGAAAGGAGCAAAAAAAGGTGTCCTGTCAGTCAATATCTGTTTCCATATCCAAATGTAAGTTTTCATTTCCCTTTTAAGAGTCTCATGTCCAACTATTCAACTATTAAACAATTTGTTTTGTAGAAGGAAATTCTGTCAACAAGCTTTGAAGATTGGCCTGAGGAGGACACGTGCTTTAAGTGTCTCATTCAGATGCAGATCTGCATTTCATTCCTGCATGTTTCAGAATTTTCCATGTGACTTTGGCAGTTTATTTTATTTTCTTCAATCTGAGCTTCCTTAGGTGTAAAATAAGGTTAATAGCACTTACTAGCCCTGGTTTTGTTTTATAGAATGTGAGTTCTTTAGGGCATAGACCAACTTTATACATTTCCATAGCACGTAACAAAATCTTGGCAAAGGTCTTCAAATTCTATTAAAGTGCATAAAATAATAAAAAGTACATTATCTTTAATTGGTTTTACTTTATGTCCTCCTAAATTCAAAGCAATAAGTTTAGGTGAGGAGCAGTATAAAATATGATACCATTAACATTGTATCACAACTTCTGAAATTACTTTATTCCTTGAGCATAAAACCTGCAGAAGACAATGGTTAAAAAAGAAATCTCTGGAAGAACTCTCCCCTCTTGAGGCACAGAAGTGATGGGTATCATTCTGGCTCCATCTTTCTCCCAGCTGGTCAGAGGATTTTCTCTAATCTGACTACTAACAAGCTTTCTTGGGCCCCTCTTCCTTCCAGGGCTTTATCCCATGGCACTCCATCAAGGAGATCACTGAAAAGGCCAAAGTCTGCTCTCCTGAAGTCCAGGATAGTGAGCTATTACACCAAAATAAATATTGGTAGTCCATAAATGTAAAATCTGACTCACTTATAGAGGTACCTACTTTCTACCCTAATAGCTACAGCAGAGAGACACTTTTTACCAGATTTTACTTTCTTGCTAACCCTGAAATCCATAGGAATCTGAGGTAGCAATGAACCTGAAACTAGAATGCAATTCCTGCATAGTTAGTTGCAGAGGCTGATTTGATGAGCTGGTTAGGAACAATTCATGCTTCTCTCTTGAATTACTAAACTAAATGAGAAGTGCAAGGAAGAAAAAGCAAGATAAGAAATCATCTTCACTGTTTGAACTAATATTTTAATTCCCTTCAGAGCAACTGGAAATATAGCCACTGAATACAATTCACACAGTTTTTTAATAAATCATTTAATCTTTCACATATTCTCTACAGGAAGGTAGAATATGAATGGGATTGAGGTGCTGTATTCTGATATGGAAAAATGGGGAAAAAATAGGAGAGAAGATTAAAATAGAACTTTAATTGCCAATTATATTAAAAAATAAAATAAGCAAACCCACATTGGTTACTTTAATTCTACCAGTCAGTTTAATTCTACTAGTCAGTACTGGCCAGTAAAATTTTATAACCTAGAGGTTTTTTTCTGCAGTACACCCAGTTTCTTCCCATTGGCTGTGTTTTTCTTTCTACTTGAATGCCAGAAGTTTTTAGGCGGCCATTATGTATTATAATCACAGAAATTATTCCTATCACATGATTACTGAACTGCCCTAAACACAGGTGTACTTTAATGAGCCTTTGGGGAAGTGGATTTAACTTTCTTCTGGTTCTGACTAGATAAAACTGTTCATTCACACACAGCTTACAGAATCACTGGTTACACATAGATCATATCTGCTGGCAGTCCTTACTTCTGCTCTTTAGACTTTGATCACCGCAGCTATTTCTTCCTTTTTAAGCTTTTTAAAATTTTTTATTTTCCTTATTTGAATTACAGATGCATTTTGAAGAAATTAAAAGGCAAAAATATCGTGCTTTGGAAACACTGTCTGAGAACTGCAGACTGTTTTTCCTGGATGAAGTGGACTACCTCATTTCTCAAGGCAAATATTGCTTATTTAGCTTTTTGTGAAAGGAATTGTTATTTTGTGGAGTCTGTGTACCAGTGTGTTATGGTAGAAATGCTCTGCCTGTGGGATCAGGCTACAGATTAAGTGGGATCAGCAAATATTAGCTTAGTAAGGAATCATGGCAGCATTTTGAAATCTTTAACTTTTAAAAGTTTTGATTTAAAGGACTGGAGGTCTTCCGACCCCAGCCTGCACCTGCTTTCAGCTATATATCCTCCTTGAGAAAACTCTTCCCATGGTTAGATTACCCATGCTAACTAAGTCCCCACTCTCCTCGGTGTTTTAAACAGGAAGCACATATCTAATAAATCATCCTGATCTTGGTTTTTAATTACCCATAAAAATAGGCAATTAATTAATTAGTTAGAACATTTGCTACTTCCTAGAGCCATAGAAGAAATATACATAGAGGTTTGTATACATATGAATTTTCCAGTAGATAGATAGATACGTCTCTAAGCTATAAAATACATTAGTTCAAAGAAGACAGATGAATAATAGCTATCAGAATATTGTATTGAGAATCCAGTAGTGCTTTACCCAAAGGATATTAATAAATTTATGTCACTGACAGAGAAAAAAAGTCTAGCAGGTCATCTGATAAGGTTATCAGAGAGAAAAAAAATCTAATATAAACGTTAGACCACAGTATTTAAAAATAATTCATCCAAAATTATCCACAAATCATATCTTTTACTTAAAAAGTAATGAGAGGAGGAATTATTTTTTATTTACTTACGGCCTTTCATTCTTTAAGATTTGTGTTTACAAGCTTTGCATTGCAACTTTGCTAGAAAAAGATTAAAATGGAAAGCTGATGTTTTTTATATAGCTATTTGATTCTAACTAACAAGTCTGTAAGAAGAAATATTTCTGTACTCACAACGTATCTGAGAGAACTGCAAGACTGTGAAAATTCAATTTAGTTAACAGCACCAACAAAAAAGAATTTTTTCATCTTTTAGATGAATCTCAGGCTAGTACAGCAATCTACCAATTCCAATTCCAAATTTCTGGAACTAAATTGTTGTACAATTTGGTCACAATGTCACATACTAGACTGTCATAACAACATTACTTCATTACTTTTATACTTATATTCCTCTCCTTTTTTTTTTTTTAATGAAGATGATGATAAATTTTGAGGCAAGTCGTACTGCAAATGGATGCCTATCTGTCTTTTGTACATCCATCCTAGAAGAAGTGTAACAAGATCATCATTGCAACCAACCTAGAGGAAGAATAGCAAACCCTGACCCTGATTGCCTTCCACTGTCGATGATAATGTCCTACAGACAAGAACTGAGAGGAACTTCAAATCAAAAAACTCATTAAGGTAGAAACCATCAGATTAAGGTAGTTAGTGGAAAAGTTTATGCCCTATTTGTCACAAAAAGGTCGCATTTAGAATGTATCAGTAGGTTAAACACAATCAGGAAAAGATCAATAGTACAAGAAATCTTAGTGTAAGACTATATCCCTTTTAATGTTACTAATACTAGCTATGTCTTTGAGCACAAAGCAGGTTTTGGAGGATCAATTTTAGTTTTGATAGTGATACAAATGATCCATATTCTCTTGCAGGGCCAGGAAAAGACAGATAAAATAAACTGTTACGTGACTTCTAGTGTGCAAAACAATGATTCTGACTTCAGTCCCAGAGTAAAGAACATGAAAATAAAAGTAGACTTTTGAAAGTCCACTTAAAAATCTCAGAGCCACAGAACATGACCATATGGTAGATAATAACTAGTATTTTGTTATATGAGAAGTAGAAGTGTGGGTTAATATTTTTTAGGTAAACACAGTTTAAGCATGTTCAGATTCTACATTGATGTCATAGATGAGTTTTTAATGCTACCATTGAAGCCTTATAAACTAAATATATATAAATTGTTCCATTCTAATAATGAATCTCCCATACTTTACATAACTTTATCAAATTCGACATCTTCAGCAGACATTTATTAATTTGCCATATGTTGTCAATGAGACAATGCTCTAAAAATTTCAGTGTAAACTCATATTCTTGTTGGTATAATTTATTTACATAGTGTTGTTGGAGCACACAGAAACATAACTTACTTTTGTACAGGAGAATTTTGTGGGATCAACTGATAATAAAAGTCTACAAACAGAGTAGAGAAGTACTGTAGCTAGTGCAATTGGAGACATCAGCTAAAACAACCAGATTTTGGGTCCTACCTTGCAGTTAGGTTTAGTGTATCATGACCTGTAATAATAGAGATCTAATATTTCCAGGTGAAGCTTTTAAGGGTAAAGATTTTATAGTATACTTTCTCACACACGCACAGAATCTGACAGGTTTTGCATAACAAGAATGAAGTTTGTTGTAATAATGGTGACTAATTCTTGGCCTATAAACCATTTAAACATTTTGAAATGAAAAACCACAACAAGAACAAATCAACAAAATGAAAGCAATACCAAAATATTACTTAGCAAACAAAAGGGTGGCAGAATTCAGAGCTAATGGAGTGACACTACAAAATCCTATTTTTGTGGTCAGTTAATCATACTGAGTGATACATCCAACATTAGTGTGACTATTCAGGAAGTCCAGTGTTGTCAGAGTTTGCTTATGTGGAGCTACTGTCTCAGACACACAAACTGTATTGCCAATCTTTATTTATGCTATAGGTACTAATATATAGCTGTAGAAACTAGATGTGCAATTATTAGACAAAGGTACAAATTTTCCTGACAGAGACCACTCTCTGTCCACCACCTTTAGACTACACCTTGAAAGCAACACTTTCACTAAGATAAGAGATTATCAATGTAGCCACTTTGGCGTTGATATAATCCAAGAAGTCACTGAAAGTCATTGATCTGTGAAATACTTACTGAAATACTGATGAAGGACACATTGAAAACATAATCACACCCAAGGCAATATTCTGTGATTTCGTATGACTTTACAAAAATCTCTCAGCAGACATGCAAAAACTTAGAAACATTCTCATGTTAGCTACATTCCTTCTAAAAATTATTTCTCCTGTCCTCTCTTGTAGCTCAGGAAATTTCCGGTCACATAGGCAAGGCAGAACCATTACCTGCAGGCCACTTCCAGGAGCAAAAACAGATTTTTATTTTGCTTTTGTAGCAGATAATAAATTACAGTTCTGTTTTAATTGTTCTTGCCTGTGAACTGGCACTGGAAATGAAGCAAGATGATGGGGATATCAGAGACTTCAAGGTCTTTTATGCATCTGTAAATTAACGGATACTAATTCCAAGTGTTTCAAAAAGTCTTTAAGAACAACTAATAAGCAGCTAATAAACAATGTTTGCATCTGTGAAAGGACATTTCTTTATGGTAGTCTTCTGCTTATTTAAAACATTAGAGGATGTAACATGATCCTGGTCAACAAGTTTTTGTGCTTGAGGGTGTGTTTGTGTGTGCGCTTCTGCCCATCCTATGGAATACTAACAATCACATAAACAATTAAATTAAAATTAAAATTAAAAAATAAAAAAAATGCTTGCATTTAGGAAGTTCATTCCTTTGTAAACATAATTCTACAAAATCTAGTTCTGTAGAGATGGTAGAAAAATGGGTCAACTGCCGACAGATTCTTCCAGCGTAGGAGCTAGGGACCACTGATGGAAATAGTGGCAGTCAAGCAAAAAACAACCAGGAAAGGTGATTCAGCACCTAATGGGCAGCAGACTTACATAACTCCTTGTCAAAAAAGGGTGTAAATGCAAAATATTTACATGGGTTCAAAGGGAATCTGAGAAAGTACTTAGAATTGAAACTGTATCTAATTCAGGAATTACCTAGTAGAAAGTAAAAGTAGAAAAAAGAAGGAAAATGTTTTTGAGAGATACACACACCTGCTCTGCTCTTTCTTTTTCTAAATATTTGCGTAAGACTACTGTCAAAGGTGGGCCATTGTCTAAAGGGACTATTGACCTGAACCAGGGTCCTATTCTTTTGTCCCCCATGTGGAATTATGAAAATGTGCCCTGAGGCTTCAGCATCCCCTGAGGAGATAATCTTCTCCTGAACATCAAAGAAAACGATACAAAGGATTGCGCCTAGAGGATTCTGAATCATCCATTTCATTTCTCCCTTTGAGAAAAAGCACTGCAATACTAGCACCAGTATAGTGCATAACCATTGCTAATTCAAAATTATTTTTCTTGGATCGTGTATTCTATTATTTATTTTTTTTTTTTTTAGCAGAAATGCCTTATACAGAAATGCCTTATACAACTGACATGCAGGAAAGCTTAAATAATCTCAGAGAGGTGGAACACGTGTGAACAGGTCTGCCAGTGAAATGTGTATCACCATGCCTTATTAATATCAACATTTCAACATGGAGTTTGCATCCTGAGTGTCACAAACTTTTGAGCATCTCAGCTGCTCTCTGCACTTGTATGGGTCTAATTCTTAAACTCCTGTACTGTATATTTTTAGCTTTAATCAAAATCAGGACACTTTTAGGGCCTCAGCCAAAGAGAGCGAAAGCTTACAAAAGTAAACATGCATGTTCATAGAATCAGAGAATCATAGAATCATAGAATGAGTTAGGTTGGAAAGGACCTTGAAGATCATCGAGTTCCAGCCCCCATGCCATAGGCGGGGACACCTCCCACTAGACCAGGTTGCCCAAGACCATGTCCAGCCTGGCATTGAACACCTCCAGGGATGGGGCCTCAACAACCTCTCTGGGCAACCTGTTCCAGTGCCTTACAACCCTCAAAGTGAAAAATTTCTTCCTAATGTTCAATCTAAACCTGCCCTCTTCCAGTTTGAAGCCATTCCCCCTCGTCCTATTACTACATGCCCCAGTAAAAAGTCCTTCCCCAGCTCTCCTGTAGGCCCCCTTTAGGGACTGGAAGGCTGCAATGAGGTCTCCGTGGAGCCTTCTCTTCTCCAGGCTGAACAGCCCCAACTCTTTCAGCATGTCCTCATAGGAGAAGTGCTCCAGCCCTAAGATCATCCTTGTGGCTCTCGTCTGGACACGCTCCAGCAGGTCCGTGTCCTTCTTCTGTTGGGGACTCCAGAGCTGGACGCAGTACTCCAGGTGGGGTCTCACAAGAGTGGAGTAGAGGGGCCTTTGACCTGCTGGCCACACTTCTTTTGATGCAGCCCAGGATGCGGTTGGCCTTCTGGGCTGCGATCGCACATTGCTGGCTCATGTTGAGCTTCATCAGAGGGAGCATGTTCTTGCCAAGTCACAAACTTTGTGTAGGTCAATCTCTATAGTCTCTTTTCTTCTGGAAACATCCTGATTTACTTTGATGTTCTATTTATATGGGAATAGTAGTAAAGAATGATGTAAACAAAAGAAACTATATCAGTAACAAATCACCTACTCATGTATCAGGTTCAAGACCAATTTGTACCAAATGAGAGCCGTGGTACTTACAAACTCCTCCTTCCTGCAAACTAAAATCATTGCTTCAGGTTTCATGTAGATTGTGACATTTGTGGTGAGTCATAAAGTTAATAAGAAAATGGAAAAACAGTAGGAATTTTTATACACTTAAAAAATTTATGATTTTGCTTGAGAGGTATGATATAGTCAATTGTTCCTTACTCTTCCTTGCATGTTACTTTTTCCAGTCTCAAATTTCTATTGTAGATTTTACTGTAGTTTGGATTCCATTAAGGAACTGTGTGATAGCTTTTTAATATAGTTATATAGACTCAAAAAACCTGTCCTGACAGCCTGACAAAGATATCAGGATGAATTTTTCCTTCCTAGGTAGCCTCATGCAAAGCAAGAACATTCTTTGCAAGCAACAGATATTTTGTAATTCCATTAAGCTTAAAAAACTTCTGTATGTGCTTTGGGCAGTTTATATATTACTGTTTTATAACCTGCTGGTCTCCACAGAAATTTCTTGCAAGAACTGAAAAATCTCTCTTTATTTACTCATCAGGATGGTACTGCTGCAGGTGGGAGCAGGAATGAAAAGGAGTAGACCACACGCCTGCAGCAAATATTCATAGAAAGTAACCTTCAGTTAGGTAGGCACGCACACATTGCTATTGACTACAGCATGCCTGTGTTCTTCTAAATTGTAATATTGCCAAGTTATTTAATGTTGTACTGGTAGATTTAAAAAAAAAAAAAGAAAAAAAAAGAAAGAAAAGAATCAAAAAGCTGAAATCTGTTCAAGAAATCAGCGCTAACTTCCTGACCTCGTGTGAAATTCAGGCAAGGCCCTCAGAAGATTTAATATCCTAGTCTCAGGAGTTAATTTATGACATTTGTTTTGAACCACAGATCTCTGTGGCTTATGTCAAGATGTTTATTTTGATAAATGTAAGTATTATGACATTTAGCCCACATCTCTAATTTAGGAACTAAATTGGTTAAACAAAATGACTTCTGACTATATATTTCCTGTGTCCAAAGAGATAGATAAATGATGAAACACATGCCTGAGTAACTAGCTATATATTTAATGAGATTTTTTTATTTAAGTACAACATGAAAAGGACCTGTGGAAGCTGTTACAGTCCAGGAGATTATTCAGCTGACCTTGCATTGATTGAGGTCCACCATTTCCACACACCATGGATTAGCCATTGTGTGTTCACACAAATATTACTTTCAAAAAGAAATACTATATGATACTTGAGTGTGTTTCAGGTCTAGACAATGCCAATATGTGAATGTTCCTACATCTCTTTGATGCCATTGAAGTATTGCACAGTGTGCAACAACAGTGGTTATGTGCTGGCACATAACCACTGCACTGTTTGCTTGACAAAATAATGGCCTGGAACACCAATAGAGTGTTGCTCTTAATGTTCTGTGATTGCTGAGGTCACACACAGAACTGCAGCACATTTACACATTACAGAGATGTGTATGAACACACAGACAGATGATCTTGTCTAGAGAATTATACTCTCCTCAAATCCTGAACATCAGTAAGCGTGTTGTTTTATTCAGAAACATGAGTCAATGGCTTGATGTCCAAGTGGAGACCAGTGACGAGCGGTGTTTCTCAGGGGTTGATACTGGGACTGGTGCTATGTCACCAACATCTTTGTTGGTGACATGGACAGTGGATTGAGTGCACCCTCAGCAAGTTTGCCGATGATACCATGCTGTTTGGTGAGGTAGACAAGCTGGATGGGAGGGATGCCATCCAGAGAGACCTGGGCAGGCTGGAGAGATGGGCCTATGCAAACCTCATGAATTTCAACAAGGCCAAGTGCAAGGGACTACACCTGGGTCAGGGCAATCCGAAGCACAAATACAGGCTCAGCAGAGAAGTGGATCGGGAGTAGCCCTGAGCAGAAGGACCTGGGGGTGCTGACTGATGAGAAGCTCAACATGAGCCAGCAATGTGTGCTTGCAGCCCAGAAAACCAATGGCATCCTGGGCTGCATTAAAAGAAGCATGGCCAGCAGCTAAAGGGAGGTGACTCTCTGCTCTTGTCAAACCCCACCTGGAGTACTGAGTCCAGCTCTGGAGCCCCCAACATAGGAAAGACACAGACCTGTTGGAGCAGGTCCAGAGGAGGGCCACAAAAATTATCAGAGGGTTGAAGCACCTCTCCTATGAGGACATGTTGAGAGAGTTGGGGTTGTTCAGCCTGGAAAATAGAAGGCTCTGGGGAGTACCAGTACCTAAAGGGGGCCTACAGAAAAGCTGGGGAGGAACATTCTACAAGGGCATGTAGTGATAGGATGAGGGGGAATGGCTTTAAACTGGAAGAGGGTAGATTTAAAATAGATATTAGGAAGAAATTTTTCACTCTGAGGGTGGTGAGGCACTGGCACATGTTGCCCAGAGAAGTTGTGGAAGTTCCATTCCTGGAAGTGTTCAATGACATGTTGGATGGGGCTTTGAGCAACCTGGTCTAGTGGGAGGTGTCTGCCTATGGCAGAGGTGTTGGAACTAGGTGATCTTTAGGGTCCCTTCCAACTCTAACCATTCTATGATTCTATGATTTTTTGAATAATGGACAAACTTTTTGTACCTGGGAGATGCAGGTGGAATATATAAAACCCATCTAAATAAGCCGGGTAGTTAATTCCCTATATTTTCAAATTAGTTACTTTTTCTGCAGCTACTTACACTGGTGATTGAGAGATACTAAGTTAGGGATCTCATTTTATGATCCAGTTTACCTTTTTCTTTATTTTGACAATTGTTTTCATTGAAAGTTCCTTAAACTGTCTTAGAAAGGGGAGTACTTTTACCTAGAACATAGTATGAGTTAATTGTTTTTTGAAGATGACAATGGCAGAAGCTACTGCTTGCTCGGGATTAATAAACTGCAACAGCATCCACAAATATGTATAAGATGCCATCATGAGTACTTGCAACTAAGGAACAAAATTACCTGGTTTGTCCCTGTTACTTTCAGTGACACAGGCTGTAGGAGTTTACTGTGCTTTTGAAAAACTTCACTTGGACATTTCAGTCATTTAAGGACTTCAGAAAAATTATCTCCTGTCTTAATATGACAGGCAGCCATAAAGAGATACTAAGAGTTTCAATGAGGTGATCAAAATCAATTAGCAGATAAGTTGTAAAGCAAAAGTCCCAGGCATCTTCATTCAGAATACCAACCCACTAAACAACAACACTGACCTCAGCAGCAAAAATGATGTTAATTAGTTGCTTTTAAGCTCACAGAAAAAAAAAAAAAATAAGAAAAAAAAAAGAAGTAAAAGGTAGGGTAACAAAGGAAGAGAGAGAGTATGGGCATTTATCACTTGTAAGCTTCATTTTCAGATCATGAAAAACACACATCAAACAGCTACTCAACAGACTCTGATATCCTTTGAAATTATTTTCAGTACTTCAGTGTTGCTTCTTGAAACTGCTATCACCTGAGAGTGACCATGCTAAAAAACTATATTTAAAACTACTCGCTGTGGACTGACAGACATAACACTCATGAAACACTCTCAGTACTTTTCATGGTGTATCATGTATCATCTGGATACTTTTGTTACCTGAAAGCTTCTATATCTTCTAAAATAAGCAATACATTCACCTGAAAAATTATATTCTCTTAAAGTTTTTAACCTGTGTGTAGCTGTGACAAATATTAACTCTGTTCTTTCTTTGAGCAGGAGGCTCTTGTGAACATTCACACAACATTTGCAATTCCACGAGCACTAAAATTGATGACATCCTCTGAAGGTCCTGGAAGGATGTTGACATAACTCAGGCAAATCAAATACAAAAGAAACACTTGTTGCCTTAACCTAGAAAGCAAATAACATCCTGATATTACACCAAGGGGCTCCATGTTTCATTGACACACGCTAGTTTCCTGAATTCTCCCATTTCTTTCCAAAGCACCTACACGTCCCGGCACTGACTAGCACTCCATGGATGGAGACTGCTATCTGGGGAGCTGTTGCAAAAACTGAAACAGGGTGAGACGGCTTGCAAAACTAGGGAGAGCAGTGGATGGGTAAAAGCTTTTCAGTATAGGTGGGCAGGGAGGAAGAGGAGGAACGAAGTGGTCCTTAGTGTGATGGAGCAGCTCGGACACCCAGGTCTTCTCTATGGGACAGGCAACAGGGCATGATAGCTGGAGGTCAGGGTCAGAGGATGGGACAGTGAGACAGATGACACCATGGTGGGAGCCCGTTACCAGCCAACTGGTCAGGGACGGGTAGTGGACCAACTTCAACAACCTAAAAATATCTCTGGGTCACTGTCTCTCTCGGAGGTTTCACCTTCCTGACATCTTCTGGTTGGGCATTGTGGAGGGACACAAGCTGTCAAGGAGATATCTTGGGGGTGTCAAGGATAACTGCAGGATAACCTGCTGGGGCAGGTGACCAAAGAGAAAATTAGAAATGTTGGCTGGGATTACAGGTGTGGTATTAGGTAAAGCAAAGATGAACTAGACTTGAGACTGGCAAGGGAATTCAAGGGCAATGGTAATAGATCTTATGGCTAAACTAAAGATAAAAAACTGAACAGAGAAAACGTAAGGTGATTTGAGAAAATGGACACAGCTAATTCTAAGGCAAACAGTGCATTCTTTGCCTTGGTTTTCACCAGCAAGTTCTCTCAGGCTTCTGTGTGTAGACACTGTGACCCCATACAATTCAGGCAAGGGTTACTCTGGGCAAGCAGAGCCCCAGCAGTGATGACAATAGGGCCAGAGGCAGCTTTGGGGAGAAGCTTTGGGGAGAAGGCTGCCCTGGCAGGCAGTGAGCTGAGCAGGGCCAGAGTGGTTGGAGGTGAGACCTGTGAGATCAGAAGTTCTGTAAATTATCGCAACATATGAACAAGTACAATGCTTAAGAATGTACTTAATGTTTTAGTTATGATCAGATGTTTTCTTGAAAACCACGTGCTTAGATAACTTCTTGAATGAATGTCTCAGTGCAATCAAATTCCCTGCTATCTCAGCTGCCATAAACATCCCCAAAGAATTAATGTCCCATGGAAATTTTAGAAGTTTTTACACCCATGGCTCACATCTGGATCTAAATTATTTTGTTCATGGAAAACTACACTTTTACTTTCCAGAAGCACTGCTGATGAAGCATTGCTCACAGTATTAAAAGCTTAAGATGTTCAGCTGTCCATGTGCATGTGTGTTTGTTCATATTTTCTCCCGAATGCAAAGGAAATAGAAAGAAAATGTGGGCTGTTTAAATTCTGGGAAAATGCTTAAGACAAAGAGAGGATAGGCAGCACATATGAACAGCCTGTTTGTTTGTTGGGTTTTTTTGTTTGTTTGTTTAAATTCATTACATTAATAGTCAATATTAATTAAACTCCTTAAGAAGAAAAAGCTACCACCATCTACTTTCTTGTTCTCTTTTACCTTCTGTTCTTATAGACTTCTTCAGTCTCTGTTTTGCAGCAGGTCACACATTATTGCCAAGTGAATCTTTCATATTCAAACTGAAAGGAACATTTCCTGATATCTTCAACAATAGTAATTTCCTTTTGTAATTACACTGATCACAGACACAGGAAGAGGTATTTGTTAGAGAGCAACCAAAACCTGTGAACAGCATCTTCCCTGAGTTGTGCATCTGGGAAATATTTTACAGTGTGGTTATGCTCTTATTAGTGATTCTGCATGAAAAAGAATTCTCTCATTTTTTATTCTTCTTTGATTTTAACTTTCTTTTTAAAAATATTTATTTCCCTCAAAAATATAAGAAAATCAAACCCTGCTGTTATCTGAAATCTTAAATTATCATTGAAAATAATAAAGATATTGTTCCCTGTATTAATCCCCTGTAAAATTTCAATAGGAAAAGAAACAAAATAAGCAATTAAATAGAAAATTATCTAGAAAAGACACTAAGAACAGTGAGCTTGATCTTGAGGATTAAGAAAGGAGAATGGAAGATTAAACAGTCTATTACACAAGAAATAGTAATTTATGACCATTATGGAGATATATAGGAAGTAGAAAATGAGATAATATTGGCTAGTTTTCCCACTATAGAGGGGGAACTAACAAAAACAAACCCAAAAACAAACAAAAAAAAAGACAATGTTTGATAAAAGCAAAGCTGTCCAGCACAAATATCAAGCTCCTGACAGTAGCTGTGAGAGCACAGTCATGCTTCCACAGTATATGCTCTCAGATTCTGAAAATATGTGTTCAGGTGCTAAAGAACTCATTCACATTCTCACACTTTCTTGCCTCTGGTAGATTTTTATTCCATTAGATGATTTAATCTTTTTTTTTTTTAACTGTATTAAACTTTTGGTTTCCACAGTGTCCGTGGCAGTGTGTTTCAAAGATTAATTATTCATTATAAAAAATCTGCTTTACTTAACGAGCTTTAAACCTGCTGCCTAATCAAGTTATTTAGTACTTTAATTTGATTCTTGTGTTATGAGATCTATTGAGCAATGTTTCCATCATTCATAATTTTATATATTTCAAATCCAGAGCGCACTAGTTTATTTAATTTCACTAAATGTTTCTTTTACACAATATGTTGGTTATGTAAGAATCTGTGAAGGAGAAAAATAACTTTCAGCCAAGGAGTTTTGTAAATCTCCCCACAGCAAAACTGAGCTAAATGAGCTGTGTCTGGTTGTGGCTATAACTAAATCACTACTTGTTTACCTGACATATGTAAAATAACCCTCAACAATCTTTTAACAGGGGCACATTTGAGAGTACTTCACAAACTCTCTGTTAATTTAGGAAAGCCTTACACTAAAATAATAATGAAAATTTGAGATCTGTTTTATTAATTTTGTTTAGATTTTCTCACAGTAAATACAAATTCTGCAAAACCAACTACAGCTCATTCTTCATGTAGTTGTGATTAAAAGAGTTGAAGACTTTATATTAAATTAAGTAGAACTGAACTGCAGATCCTTCACTAATATTTAGCTTGTTTGTTTTACTGTGGTGAAGGTGAAATATAAATTCCTCTTCTTCCTTTGATGAAAATTAAATGCTTCTAGTGAAGTGCCATCATTTACAGAGTATCATTTAGTGAAATGTGTTTAACAATGTACAGGATGTGTACGTATAAGGTAAAACAACACCTGCAAGCACACAAATACTCTCAATGAACTACTTCAGTCCTAAATGTGGATTTTCTGTTGGGCTAGCATGATATATTGGCTGTCTTGGGGCTTGAATATCACTGGAGTTCATGAAAAATCCAAAACAGTTTGGAGAGGGAAGAGGTGATAAAGCAAAACAGTACACCTGCATTTTCAGAGAGCTAACTTTGCAAATGTGATAAATGCTATATTGTAAAGCTCAAGGTTTTCATACTAAAACTGTCTAGCAAGGTTTATATAGGGGTTGATAGATAGCTTAAGTCATATATTAGAAGGGCATAATGTGTCTTACGCACCTGATGGATGGTTTTTTTACCTTGCTCAATCGCTGGGCAAATAAGAATAGAGAACTACCACAGAAGTGTGACATGTTTTCTGTTTGTGATGATAAGAATATTTNAAAAAAAAAAAAAAAAAAAAGCTCTGATGTCAGAGATTTGTCTTCCATGAAAATACTTACGGTTTGTTGTAAAATAGAAAAGAGCATATGCCCCCCCAACAGGCCTTACAGACCAAATAGACTGGTTTTTAGGTAGATTGAGCAAGAAAGGGATCTCTTTGTCTAGAAGATAAAGTTCTGTTGAAGTGGTGACAAAAATCCATGAGGACGTAATCAAGGTAGTGACACCACAATCAGAAGGAGCACATTGTACTCCAAGTGGTACTATGACTGCTATCGCTGCAGAACATGAGCAAAAAGAAGCTACCTTATACTCCAACCAGGTGTCCAGTCTTGATGATCAAGCACACTACAGACTGATGGATAAGCCTGGATGTGTTGTCCAGTGCTATCACTTCACTCATCCTTGAGGAGCAATCAGTGGGCTCAAGAAGATTCCCTTCATATTCCAAGCCAATAAGAGCTGGCGGCCAGCAAGCTGCATCTTGTCTAGTGGAGGGATTACATCGAGGACAACACAGCTGGACCTTAAACAGGATCCTTGTTTCATGTCTTTTTGGTGGCTTTTAGTTAGCTGTTACCGTATTTGGTATTTGCTTCTTTTTTTTTCTCCTCCAGAAATTAAAGTTAGACATCTAGTTTTAGTAAGTCCATCAGTTACCTCAACAGAAACATGATTGTTTATCAAAGGTCTTTTTCTCCCCTCCCACTTATATCATTTACACTTAAATTTGCACTTAAAATTCTCAGCCAGTTTTATAGGAGAGACTTCTACTGAGGACATGATTAACCTTTGGCAGTGGTGCTGTGTTATCAGTTTAACAAAGTGTTGTATGGGGAGAAGGGATGCAGACTTTTGAGCACGGGTATTTTTTCCTCCTTCATTTAAATATTTGAAAGGTTGATTTGATCTAATTAAATAATTGGTATAAATCATTAAAATTTGACATATTGAATTGAACAGATTCAATCTCCTTGTGACTATAAATGCAGGCTATATAATGTACTGTTTATTGTAATGAATGGAAAAGGCAGTGAAGGAACAGTAATTAAGCAAGTTTTCTAAACCATTAAATTCTCAGGTTAATAGTGGAAGATGAAGGAGCATTAAGAGTCCCTTTGTGGCAGAAGCCAGATATACAGGGAACACAGTGGGGCAGAAGGGAGAAGGTAAATCAAAGTGCAGTGACAGATCCAGAGTAGCACTCAGGCTGACAATATCAGCGTGCTTATAAAGTGAAATATCATTGCATACCCTTGAGAGACTTATAACTATGCCTAATAACAACTAATGTCTAGCATTCATTAAACTCATTTATTATAAATTACTTCTTTTTATTCAATCAATATATTGCACACTGGCGTGGAACAGTCTTCATGTAAAATTGCAACAGTTACAATAGTATGAGACTAGAAACTGTGAAATTTTGGAAAAAAAATAATAATAAACCAACCCAAGGTTTTCATAAAGACAGCACATGTGACACGCTGATTTTTGTCCTTGGGAGCAACTACATAGAAAACTAAAAATCTGAAGAGGTCTCAGGTGGACAGGCAGGAACCTCTGAATACCATCGTATACACTATGATAAAACCGAAGTGAATTATCTGGCAATACTATAATTAAAACACAAACAACGACTAATTCATCAGATTCTGTCACTATTGCAGAAGAGACATTTGCCCACACACTGAGGGGTACTTGCATATTCTTTATTCAAAGTGCAGCTACTTTGGGACCAACTATTCAAACACTGCGTCCTCTTATACTTAGCTCAGTGTGGAACAGTTTTTTGATTGCTTTTATGAGCATGTGGAACCCACCTAGGACAAATCCTGATGTGTTTCATGAAGTGCAAACTTGACCCAAGATGCTTTTTCTGCCCCACAAAAAACAACAGAAATCAAATACTTACAGGTTACTAGAAGAGAAGACAAAAATGCAGACAGATGAGGTAACTTCCCTTGTTTATAGAACAGAATTTGGCTAAGAATAAATAGGTACCCTAGTATTTTACCTTTTCATCACCTTTGGATCATCCTTGGTCATCTGTGGACTGACTCCTTAATTGTGGGCTACAAGTCATTAAGTCAGAATTACATATTTATGTATTGGTAAGAATTAGCGAAGAAATTGGGAGGCCACTGCAAAACAAAAGCAATTAATCCCAGAAGCTGAACTCAGTAAGAGTTTTCACAGGGCATAGCATCGACATTTAATTATCCTAGCTACCTTCCCCTCTCTCTCTTTTCTGCCCTTCGTTATAGGGATTCTAGGAACAGCTTTTACAGTCTCCTTGACAGTCTTATTTTAAACCGTAATACAAAATTATTTAATATATCTTGTTACTAAGGGATCACTCATGAGCACCATTTTTAGTTCAAGAAATTACTTAAACAAGTTTTAACCCCTATAGTTTATATTCAGCATTTGCATCAGTAATTTTAAAATGTTCTTGTTTCCTACTGATTATCAGTCTAATGTCACGAACATTTGAGCTTCAGAAAGACACGTAAGCATTAACACACGATCAAAAATTCTCTATTCAGTGAATGGTAGGTAATCAAGCTGCGTATCAACCTCTGTTAAGAAAAAACAATGTTGTTCTTTTACCTGTACAGGATAAGAAGATTGGTTAAAAAATGAACAAGAGCTAATGGAGTTGCATGGTGATGGGGGGTAACTAATTGACCTACTTGTGGATTATATTTGGAAATTTGTCCATGTCAACAGTGAATACAGACACACAAAATTATCTGTAGACTAACAGCTCCATAACAGGTGGGTTAACTTAAAGTTGGAAAAATACAAGGAACTAAAAGGATTCATTATTCAAGAAGTTCTCTGTCCTTTCTCCCTGGATAATTGGGATATGATACAAGGAAAACATGCTTGCATATAGGCCATGTTTCTGACATTACTTGAAATTACAAAAGTGTCACTTGAGGAACTCGCACAGAGACAGAGGTAGTAGGGGTTTCATCAAGGACTGAGTTTTCTATAAGCATATAACCAAAAGCATTTTCTGTGGCTTCTTTTTATCTGATAGGCATTGCTCTTTCACAAAGACTAATTGCTGTTGCTAAGAGGGTTTAAATTTTTTTTAAGGTTATACCCTGTGAAATGTGACAAATTTTTTTGCATGAAATATGCAGTGATTAATGTTCGTCCTTTTGGCACTGTCCAATGCAACTGCTTCACAGGGCTCAGTCTGCAAGAGCTGCATCCAGACCTCTAAGTCTGAATTGGGGTTTTGTTTCCTAAGTTAGGTGAGAGTTTGGTCTTTTCCATTATAGTACAAGAATCAAGAGAGCAGTTATGTCCAGATCTGTACTGGTTCTTCATGACAAAGTGTATGCTGTGAGATCATAGCCAAAACTATTCCAGAAAAAGTGCCACACATTTTACACGCTGTAAAATTTGACTGTCTATGAGCAAAGTCAAGAGACTAATGCATGAACAGCAATGAAGTTACAACACATACAGCTACACATTTACATGTAAATATCCTTCAATACGGTCACAATGCTCAGTTTCTTAATATTTCCTTCTGATTTAGAGCAAGAACCTTTCACATGGTTTATCCAGTGCCTGAAATAACTTTCATGTTGACACCTAAAGGGGTCCAGTTTCTTCTGTCATACCAAATGACTATTTGAGTCAAGGCAAATGGCACCCTTCTTTCCTCATCATATCAAAACCAATCACTTCTCCAGCTCAGTGTTACAGATTTCATAAACCAACTATTCATAATCCCTGTCAGCATGCAATTACAAGAATTTTTAGAAAATCAAACCAGGAGAAGCTGTGTCCTCTTTACAAGAATGAATAAAAGCAGCCTTCGGCTTTCAAGGTTAAGAAGCATTTCCAATCATGATAAAGACTACAAAAAATATTCACAAGACACTCTTATTTTCCGCTGTGTAACAGCTCTCTTATCAGGGTATTAGTATTTGCTGTAATATCCCATTTTATTCCCTTTAAGAAGAAAAATATCCAACCAAATGTGGGAAATCATGATATTCCTTCTACAAAAATGTCTTTTTATATGCATGCAACAACAGATGTTAATGAATACCTTTGCTGACTTCATATCTACATGTGTATGCTCCTTATAATATCTTGTATTTCAAATCTGCCCAGGAGACTTAGATGTCTAGTTCTCCTTATGTTCAAAATCCTATTTTATTAATATTAGCATATACAAGTATCGCAAAAACCATATTCATAAGCTAAGAACTGCTTAATGTGTTGTTTATGAAGCCAGTATTTGCATCAAATATGCTCAATGTCTTTATTCTCTTTTACATTCCCTGAAGTTCTTGGGTAGCTGGGCATGACTCAGTTAATTAAACAGAAGTAACCTGTTTTCTATTAGGCACAGTGTGTATACCCCACAGCCTCCACCACCAGCTCCAGAAAGGAGGAATGCTCTAAATCATCTCTATCTGCCGGTCTTTGATATCATGGGGCATCTCAACTGCCCCTGAACACTCACGTTTATGTATCTGTGCAGATTTTTTTCCCAGTACTTAGCTAGCAGCTTGTTTTTTGTAGCCTCCATAGTAAATTCCATTTAATACAGTTAATGAAGGTAAATTCTATTTAGCTTACTCAATTAATTTTCTAGGGAAAGTATTTCCTGGATACATAATAACACTATTAAGTAGGTAAGCTTTAGAATAAATTCAACTTTCTCATCATCTCTTCAGAGAGATATATTGAAAAAAAGGAGGTTTTAGGAACTTCCAATAATTGTTTGCTTCTTCTTTAAAAAAATATATTACAAAGCAGTTAAAAAACTTAGTAATTAGGGTGTGGCTTCAGTATGATATAAAGCAGGCCTATTTTTGCAGTTGCAGGCTGTGATCCTCCACCCAGCTGTATAAGCAATTGTAAGCCAACAGTACTGCTCGTGTACATAAAGCAGCTTACAAATGCAAAACCAGCTTTATGCCTTTTTTACACGAAGGTTACTTACTTCCATTAAAATTCAGTTCAATTTCAATTTTCTTGTCAGAAATAGCAAGCTATATAAATAATACAGGAAAGAGTAATTTATTTCTTTTTTTCACAGTGTAAATGATATCACATCATTTAACATTCCTACCCTACCAGGGATCTTTCGTGCACACAGACTAGGACTCTTAACAGGACAGAGTGGCACGCATGAAAAGTAAAATCACACATTTGAGAACTAGAATGTGAAAAAATGAAACTAATAATCAGGCTACTCACACTATTCAAAAGAACTAACATTCAAATACAAGCAATTAGCATAAATTAGGCTTTATTGAGAATCCCAAGTATTTAACAATTACACAGAATTACTTTGTACTGTAATAACAAAAGCAGTGACATCAGCCTAAACTCTTGAAGCTGAAAAACACTCAGTGAGATTAATCCATGTCAGTCACATGGGATAGCTTATGTGAAACTACTCTTCAAATCCCTTATTTGTTATTTTCATAATCTTTTTTGAGGTCAATGTAAAACATTAATTTGGAGTACAAACATTTAAGACCAATATGGAAACTACTAAAAGAGAGGTGGTGTTTTACAGTGACTGAAAAGATGGTCTAGAAGTTGGAAGGCACTCAAAAAAGAAAAAAAGGTAAAGGTATTATTCAAGAATTCACATTTAAATTAATGCAATATTTGCATTAGTAAAAGCTGAGTTTGAACAACAACCCTTACTTCTTTCTCTGAAAACTGGATTTTAGGTAGCCTTAGCCTTAGTTGACTCATTTCAAAGGAGGTTAAAAAGGCCTGAAAAAAATGTGCTTGTTTCCTTGAAAGAGCTATAGATGTGATTTCCTAGATGTAAGAAGTTGTTCCTGCATATCTAGTACAACATCAACAACTGAACAAGGAGAAAAAAAAGTTAGAACTCAGTCTTTCTTGAAATGCCATTCCATACCAGCAGCTCGTGCAAGCTGGCTTCACTGTCAAAAAGAGAAAGAAAAGATGGACCACAAAGCCCTTGGAAGAGCACACAGCACAGCATGTTCTCCACCAGATCCCTTCATGCAGAGCTTAACATTGCTTAAATATACACACAAGACTAATACACTGAACTGACTTAAATGAAAACAATGTTGTCATGTCTACTCATAGAAACAGAATAAAAATATTTCATAAAAAAAAAAGAGAAATCCTAAAAAAACATAAGGAAAAAACAAGTTAAAAAACCCCCTCCCACCTAACAGCCCCTTCTAACCTACACTTTCTCTGTGTTATCTGCTGGAGTGGTCTCATTTAATTGCCTACAATACTGATTGTTGGTGGGATAAATGAGGAGATAGCTGACCATATCCAGAAATGTATCATCCGCTAGGATTTATAATATATTTTACAGAAATATAATTGCTCAAAAGGACAGTATGTAGCATCCTATTTTTTTTTTTTTTTAAAGTATCTAAATGACTTTACCATTCTGAAACTTGATTGGGCAATCATACTGAAATTACATTGGGTTGTTCTTCCACATAAATGTCTTCAGACCATAATGATGGTAACAATATACACTAGTAGTGCTGTTTCCTTTACGAACAGAAATAAGCTTGAGATCATTCCATCCTTTCTGACTAGGTCTACATCATTAACGCATATGAGGCTTTGCCTCCTGCTACAGTAATTACATGGAAGCAAAATATATATTAAAAAGTAAAATAAGATAAAAGGTCAAAGATTCACCAGTGAAAGCATCGTGCACCACCCTCTTTCCATATCAAGTATTGAATCTTGGATCAGGGTCAATTCTGACTGAGAAGAGTAGAGTTTTCGAATTCGATTGTTCAATTTCCATTACCAAGATCTCAGGTTAAATCTGTATTATGTATGAATTAAATTCACACATCAGTGAAGTGATTCATGGTACTTTATCTTTCAAAAGTGAAAAAGCTACCTCTTAAATGAAAAATCAAGCTCTATAAATTTATCATTTTACCCACTGAAATTCAAAGTTTAGCATCCCCCTTTGCTCTAAAGATATAAATCCACCCTTAAAGAATTCTGATAAGGGCAATTCATTTTAAATTCATTGAAAAGTTCTTCTAATGTGATATCTGGTCTACATAAACTCTAAAAAC
>VUYV01000023.1:1509117-1619263 GCA_008711295.1 Anarhynchus alexandrinus | reverse complement strand
GGGGAAGGGGAAGGGGAAGGGGAAGGGGAAGGAAGAAAAACCAAATTATTTGCACCAGCAAATAATAAAACTAGGAAACAAAAAAATAATAAGCAAAATGCACTCCTCTAACCTGTCAGAAAGTGTTTTTCCTACAGTTCAGATATTATTCTGACATAGGCTATTCTACAATGAACATGGGCAGTTAGACAGTTTGGGGTGAGATTGTCTTTTTTAGGGTGATTTCAAATTAACAACTAACAGGCAATACAAAGGGTAAACAAAACTTAAACCTCTCTGAGTGAAATAAGGCATATCTATACAGTTCTAGTCTTTTGCAGAAATACTAAATGGTGCAAGTGGTAGATTGACATTTATCCATATGCATGTTTCTGTTTGCTTTGGACTAGCAAACAACCACTTAACATCATGGAAAGTACTGTGTAAGCAGAGTGTTGTGAGTTTGTAGAATGAAGAGTTCAAAAAAGGCTGAGTCCAGAAAGATGATAAAAGCTGTGGAAGCCAGGTACAAATCTTTATAGATTCAACCCAGAATCAGGGACAAAACATACAATTATTCAGTTGTAACCCAAGATCCTTACTGGAAAACATAAATAGGAGTCTTTTCAATATATCTTCAATAAAACCCTATTGCACAGAGAAAAGGTGGACGTAAACCCTGGAAATATTTCCTAACACCGATGAGTAATAAAATCATTAAAAAAAAAATAAATTAAGATTTCCCTTTTTAGAGAAGCTTTCATTCATTTAATTCATTTTTAGGGAAGCAGCAGTATAGGCTGCTTCTGTCTTGTATCAGCACAAGCCAAGGAAATTAATCCAAAGTACATTTACTTCTTTAACACAATGGCTAATAAAGTCATATATATTAATGCTAAATTCAATACAGTCGGATTTTTACCAACCAGATCTTGAATGACTCTATGATACTAGTTGCCTAAATTATGTAAATATTCTTAATTACTTCAACATTTTTATGAAGAAGAGGAGTATTTTTCATCATTATCTTTTTTGTTGTTGTTCTCTGCATTTAAGACAATGTGTTTGGATTCAAATTATTTTATTATATCTGGTAATTTTTCTCTATCATCAACCTCCAAAATGTATGTGGTTTTCCACTGTGCATCAGTTTAATCTTTGTGGAATATAAAATCAGAGCCTCTACTGCTTATTTTAATAATGCATTTTCAATAACACTGCAGCTCTTCTTCTTGATGTTATGGTAGGATTTTAGGTTTTGGAAATAAATAAGTCACCAGTATTTATGTTACTTTCTCCTGTTCGTGCATATTTTTATCTTTATATTTTAAGCCAAATCATTTGAATATGACAGTTCTTTCAGAATATGTATTCACAATGTGCAGGAATATATATATTATTTCAAAATGAAAGTGATACTCTTCCTTATTTAGACATTGAAAGTTATATTCTTGAGCATTTTCTGGCAAATGTTAGTCCCTAGGAATTCAAAGCAGCTGTAAGTTATTTTTTTCCGGCCAATTACACTTACCCTCACACTGAATGTATGGGTAACTTGTGTCACAGAAAATGGCTTAAAATGCCAAAATATAGGAGTAAAATTGAAACACACATTTTGATTCATGAGTTTTCTGAGTATCTGACTATATAATAATGCTGCATATTTTTGGAGGTCCCACCATTAGATATAAAGGAAATACATGAATTTCTCTTTAAAAATCTATTCTGTGGTGTTTTATTTCTCTTTAAGAAGTTGTACATTCATTTCATACATATTAGAATTCACCTCATTATTTCTCCTCTGTTCATGGAAGTTTTCTTTCTTTCTGTTCCCGAAAACTCTTTTACTGAGTGTATATGCAGATTAATGCTGTACTTATGCTGGAAATAACTGTCCTAGTTTTATCTTTCCAGAAATTGGAATTGATTTAGGGAGAGAGAAGTTTGTGTATTTTTAGCACTGGACATAATTATTTTTCATTCTTGATCCAAAAAAAAGCTACTAAAAGGTCAAAATACTACTAAAAGCTGAGCTGTGCCTTTAATGTTGATCAGTAACTTCACTGAATTCAAATTTCAAATGTGTGGGTTATGGTGACATTCAAAACTTGCAATCCAAAGTTACATTGATGAAGTTTTGTCCATGACTTCCCTTTGACAAGGTTTTATTATAAACATAAGCAACTAATATGATTGCCTCAGAATGGAATATCACTGAAATTGGTTTTTTGTTTTTGTTTTTTTTTTTTAATTAAGGTAATGGTTCACAAAACAATATATTTTCTTAAGCTCTTTCTTTAAAGCCTCCTCCATTTTTCCTTTTTAATTTTGTGGAAAATTTCTGAGATCAGTTCAGTGTCTGAATGTACAGTCATAAGAAGTTTTCTAGAGGTATTTCAGTCTTTTGTAATCATAGAAAGAGACAAAGACTGTACAAGGTCCATTTATGACTTTCCTATACCCCATCAATTACAGGAAGAACAGTTGTACAAAATGCTATGATAGTGTTTTTCAACCTGTCATACATGAGAGCTCCATAAAGTACTTCTTAATTCTGTGAATATTCAGTAGTTTTCTTAGGCAGTTGGTGGGTGGTGGGTGTGCTGGGAGGGCCTGGGAAGCCAAAAAAAAGAATGAAACTACAGTCATAAATAGGGTTTAAGTACCAGAATTACTTTTATGTTATGGTTAATTGGATTATTCTGGTCTCTGACTATAAAAATTTTTTAGCATTTTTTATATAAATAATAGCTTAATCAAATATTAATGCCTATGCAGAAGGCCTACTTGCTTCTTTAAAACGTCTGTATTTATACATGTTAATGCGTGTTGAAGGAAGAAAGAAGTGGACATACAAAAGTGTATGAAAATTAAATTTAGCACCTACATTAGTTTGGACAAAATTTTTGTCTTTAAACAAACAGAAGAACTGAATGGTGGTAGTAGTTTTTGCAGTGCTGTTTTTTGCATTTTTTCCTCAGTTCACATGTTTTTCTTCTGCAGTAGTGTTTCATAGTAATTTCCTGAATAACGGTGAGAATAGTAATCTCATTTAGCACAGATCAAGTTTAAATCTGCACGTGAAAAATTTTGAGATCTGAAAGTATTTGCTGATAATCACCACCACAGACATGTCAAAATTCAAAGAAAAAGCATCAGTGCATTCATTGTCAAAGTGTACCTTCTTCTTCAGGGGTAAGAGGCAGCTTGATGAACAGGATTATTGCCATCTTTCTCTACATACGTTACATACATACATTCTCTACATACATTTCCTTCAGGATCTTGAAAATTTTTGAAAGCAAATTAATAGTTAGACCTCCTATACAAACTTATGAAAGACACAGTTCAATTAATGTAGAACATAACAAAGTTGCAAAGGTGACAAAAACATTTCAGTGTTATGTTTAATTTTGTAAGTTTTAAGTTGTACTATACCATAACTAACAGCTTTATAAATAAGATGTGAAGTTCACATAAAATGTTATAACTGGGCTTCAAAAGTTGCAGTTAGCCTTTGCCTATGTCCTAAGGAGACTGCTCATTAAGTCTGTCTAATTAGGATATTTATGCTTCAATAGAAGCTGTAAAATCTACCTTTTCCCAGAGACAGCTTGTTTTCAAAAATTAGCTATAACTGTCAATTTCGTGAACTGCAGTTGTGATAGCAGATATAGCTGTCTAGGCTACTGTGTTTGATTAGCTATATTGAAGAAAATGTTGCCATGAAAAAAATAGTCCCATTTTAAAAGCTAGCTATGAATAAAGCATTAGCTGAGTGTGCTCAGCCTAGACACTCAAGGGCATAGTCATATAGGATTACGGAATTCCTCCTGAAAAAAAACATAACACTGAAGCTAGTGTTTGCATCAGGCTTGTGTTGGTACCTGGGCCAGCAAACTTCAGTTCATAAATGAAATTCTCTTGGTGATTAAGGAGAACAGGTTTTCAGAAATAATTGGCTCTTCTCTGCCAAGTTGACATTGAACTGAACAGGACCTTAATCCAATACATTTATCAGAAAGTCCATTTAGACAAAATAAAACTTCCTTCTCAGCTCTGGACTACGATAAAAAGCTGTACTATTAACTAAAAGTTAACTAAAGAGCTAATTTTATATCAGATTGTTTAACCTTCATAAGCCAAAATGGGAATGAGAAATTAGCAAACTCGGTTCTCCTTGGAAAAGTGAAAAAGCAAGGGCCGGGAGGCAATGGCCCCTGAAAGCAAATTCTGTATTTTGAAGGCCAAAATATTACAGAAGAAGTTGTACAGCTCTGAGAGAAAACAGAGAGACAAGGTACTGGTCAGAAACTCACTGAAATGACATATATGAGGCTTGAAAAAATGGAAATCATGTTTCTTTTTTTCGTTTCTTTTCTTTATGCTTTTTTTTTTTCCCTGCTGAATGAACAATATTCATATGAAGAATACTCCTATTTTTTATCTCCAGTTTTTCATCAGTCTCCAAAATGGTGAATGCTGGTTACCTCCCTGAGGCAAAAAGGCAGCACAGCTGTGAGCAGCAGCTCTGAAGGAGATACTGCAACCCTTCAGGATGAAGTCTAGTGTGGCTGTTTCATCATATTATTTTTGAGAATAATCTCTTGCTACAGTGGAGGCTTAGACATGTGAATGTGTTTATTTTGGTCAGTTTGGTAATCAGAAGATTTTTGAGGTAGTTACAGCAACTAGTTACTCACAAACACACAGATTTAAGTAAGTTGTATTATTCAAAATTCACCTGATGAGCAAATCTTGCTATAAAAACATCTAGCCGAACCTTCAAAAATGTTATTTTTCATATGTTGAAAGTGGAGTAAGCTCACTGTCAGTCTTTGTAATGGACAAGTCTGATAGTATAAACTTTTAAATCACAGAAACCCACAAAAAAATATTTCTACCGTTTCATCCAGGGAGAACAAAGAGTTCTGCATGAATTAGAGTGCTTACATTTTGGGCTATTAAACTTGTCTGCTTCTACTAGATTTCTGATTCCCAGACACATCATTATACAAGCTCTTATTTTGAATAACACTGATTGAAACTAATGGGGATTTTGGTTATTAGGTCTAAAACCAAATACTTTCTAAAAACAATAATTTAAGGATTAGATCCTGGTACTTTTCAGCAGACAAAAAATAAAATAAAATAACCAAAAAAAACCCCAAAACCAAAAGCCCAACAAACAAAACAAAACAAGCAAACACAAATAAACAAAAAAAAAAAACCCACCCAAAACCAAAACCAAACAGAAAAATTATTCTGCTCAGTAAACTCAAACTCCCCAAACACAATATTGGTCATGCATAGGCTGCAGTTATGGAGGTGATAGGTGATTCTTAATAACTTTTGACATATTAAGGCAACAATTAAGCATCCTACACAAGCATAACAAGTATACAGGTGTTTCATAACGTATTTTTATTCTGCAGGAATCAGAAGGCAGATTTCCCCAATAAAAATAGAAGTGCCCCAAAGCTTCAAAATTTTGAAAACCTCAAAGGATTTTTTTTTCTTTCTCCTGAAATGGAATATATCCATCATTCTTTGGTGAACTGTCTTTGTTCCTATAGCTATATATGTTAAAAAAGAAAACCTAAAAATTAAGTTTAATTTTTTGACCATTTACTTAAATTACGTATTGAACAATAATTGGCTAATAATACAATTTAATTTGTTAATTCATGAAACAACTGCTTTATGCACGGATGTCATTCCTGAACAAAGAATTAGATCATACAGTCATAGAATATCCTGAGTTGGAATGGACTTACAAGGATCATCGAGTCCAACTCTTGATTCTACACAAGGCAACCTAAAAGTTGAACCATATATCTAAGGGCATTGTCTAAATGCTTCTTGAACACCGACAGTCTTGGGGCCATGACCATTTCCCTTGGGAGCTTCTTCCAGTGCTTGATCACCATCCCAGTGAAGAACTTTTCTCTAATACCCAATCTGAACTTCCCCTGACGCAACTTTAAGCCATTCACTCATGTCCTATCACCGGCCATCAGAGAGAAGAGATCCTTCTCCACTCCCCTTTATAAGTAGACAGCAATGAGGTCACCTCTCAAGTCTCCTCACTAAGCACTAAACCTCCAAACACTCTATTTCAAACCGTGTTGTGATATGTTATAAGTTTAGTTTAGTTCTTCCAAGTTTCAATGTTCATCATGAGGCAAATGCATCTGGCTGCACTAAATTGCCTCAGCACGACATTAATAGGAGTACTCTTAGGAACTCTTTCTTCTTTTCAAAAGCTCTAATGCAACATAGGAACACAGTCTGTAAAAGAAAATGAGTCACCTGAGCTACTACAGGAAAGTGCTTCAGATTTTTCCTGAAATATTTTCCTTTTTCGAAATAACTACTAAAAATCTGAATTGTCTTCTCCCCACACTTCTTTAAAACACATTTTTAGTGCTCTGTAAGACTTTATTCAGTTCATTTTCTTGGAAAGTGGGAAAATTATTGTGTGTTTGCCAATGGCTTTTCTCAGAACCCATTTGGATATACACTTTTTTGTCACACTCTCGTTCCAAATTAAGTTTATAAATTCAGATGCATTAGGACTCTGGAAGTTTGTTTCACTGATACATGTGTTCACCATGAATAAGAGAATAACAAAGACAAAACACGAAAGATTACTACTGTAGCCAACTGCTTACTCGGGTTGAAACTCTGGCCTGACAAAGATGAGTCATATTTCCCACAGCAGAACTAGTATTTCCCTTTCTGACGACGTTGGGGTAGACTGGCTGAAGATAGGTGAGTTTGGACTGCAGCAAAAGCCTGACTTTGTTCCTAGGTCATTCTAAGTGAAATCACCTCTTGCTAAAATTCCTTTATGCCTGACTGTTGTTTTTACACTTCTGTTCTTGGCTCATTGGTAATCTGTAGCATCCATTGGTTTGTGAGGAGTTGCAAGAGCATCGCTGAATAAAAAAGTACTCAACCTTGAAAATGAAAATTCATTGTGCTTTCTTGTGCAGGTTTTGGTAGTAGGTCCACTCTTGTACAGCATATGCCCATTGCCTCTACTTACCACAAACCAGTACTGTACCATCTCAAGTCATTGCCTCCAGAAGATATTATCACATTCTACATATCACCTTCTTTTTCTGGTTTTACAGCATATTTTGCTAGTGTTTTGGGTTGTTGGTTTTTTTTTTGTTTTAATCGCTAGGCTGTTTTTTAATGTTCTAGTTTTCAGAATAAGGTACTGGGAGATACACTTAAACAAGGTACAGAGCTTGATATAAACGCTTTTCAACCCTGAGTGCAGTTGATATAGTATTATCGCCATTGCTCCATTGGCAAAAATAAACTACAGAAGTTAGTGGTAAACATGTCAATAATTTGCTTTTGTAACACTGTAGCTTATACTTGTATTTTTGTACTCCTTCTGCATTGCTATTTTCAGATATCTATGTTCTGTACAGACTCAAATAAATAGAACTTTAAAAATTATTTTCAAAAAAGATCTTGGGGAAGCTTGTGCAACCAGAAACAGAATGCATTGTTTAATTTCTAGGCTTCATGTGCAAATTCTTTCAGAATCACTACAGAAATATATTTCTTGGAGGGATGGATGAAATGGAAACTTGAAGCGATGGTCAGACTTTTAGGACATTCAAAGACCTAAATAAGCAAAGGTAACACAAGATAGATAATGAGCCTTTTTTTTTTTTTTTTAGCTCCATAACACTTCAGGTGTTATGCACCCAAACATCACTAAAATCCCTGTTACCAGCCTGTTGATAAATAAAGATCACTGTCGTTCGTTAGGAACTAGGGTGAAGATAAATGCAGGAGATACTCAGTCAAAGATATGGGTATCCCTGCCCATGGCATGGGGGTTGGAACTAACGGTCTTTAAGGTCCCTTCCAACCTGAACCACTCCATGATTCTACGAAGAAATTAATATAGATACAGACCAGTGAAAGATGCAAACATCAAAATAACAGGTATTGGTTAACAGCAATTAAATAAGAGGCCTAAGTGAGGTGAAGTTTCACAGTTCAATTTGAATTATTCATTAAATTAGTTGGTGAAATTTTGAAAAAAAAAATAGTAGGAAAGATACTGAAATATAACCAAACATGTAAATCAGGTATAAAATATCTTTCTTTTCAAGAGTTATCTGCCAAAAAAGGAAGCTCAAAAAGAAAAGAAAATAATCTTTCTTTTAAAACTTTAAATCTTTCTTTTTAAAGCTGTTGTCATATATCTGGGTTTTGGGGCAATATATGAATTTACACATAAATAATTTACAAAATGTTTTTGTTAGTGCTACTCTTAGTTTAGTTTGGCTGCAAAAAACAGTTAATATTTAATGTGAGTGGCATTAAACAACACTATCCAATTTTCTGAGTAGAACAGAAAAGATCTGAATGATCTTTTCAGATACAAATTACTTTCAACTTGTAATACTGATGGTCCTAAAATAGATTTTGAATAGTTACTGGAGTTTTATTTCTTCTGATGATCTATGTTTTCTGTATTAAATCCACCATCTTAAATTTTATATCCTGACGTCAAGAAGTGGAAATAGCTAAGAAATATGACTGAGAAAATGTATTACAGTTAGGCTGGAATAATAAACACAGATCTCTCATGATCTTGGCATGATCTCACTAATGTTAATGGAACGTCCAGAAAAAAGTTGTGGTGGCAGTCAAAACTGTGGTGTTAGAAGTTTGCAGGCATTTTGAAACATTTTCTAAGGTGTTATAAACACAATTGGAAGGCTTTAATACGCAGTTCCCTTTTAATTTTTTCTTCCTCATATCTCAGTACTGCTCACCCTTAAAATAAAAGGTGAACCTGTGATACTATTTTGTCTCTAGGATAAATGATCAAACTGTTACCTGAGGGAATACACTCTAGACATCTTTCCTAACTCTTGTTTGTTTTTAAATTCTTCTGTTAGCAGTGACAGCTGCTGCTGATCATTTTTTCTACTGGAAGGCATCAATCAAACTTTAGTGTTTAAATTAAATTTAAATTTCTAAATTTATCTAGTAGCACAAAACAAAGAAGTCACCCACTGCTTACAGTGTTGTTTTTTGGAGGACTTTGACTTTTTTTTTGTTTGGCTTGGTTTTGATTTGGACGTTTGAGGGACATGCTTGGGTTTTTTTGCTTTTGTTTTTTTTTTCTCAGAAATTGCAATGCAAGCCTTACTAGTTAGCCAAAGTCCATTTTCACTTGAAAATTGTACACCAAGATACGTGCTGGATGGACACCACTTAACCAACAACATAAAGGTCTACCCAAAAGACTGTAACCTACAACACTCCAACCAATTTGTGAATTGATTATTACATTTTCCAACAAAATGGCCTCGACATTTTTCCTCGCAATGTTTGAATTCTCTCCCAGTAAACCTGTGACATGGATGTGTAGAGTCAGTCCTGCAGAATGGTAGAGCATATTTTCAGATCAGATCCTTGAAGACGTAAGACAATAACAGCAACTAATGACAACAAAGCAGACCAAGTTTTACTAGCTGTTTCAGGTAACAGTTTCACTGGGTTTGATCAAAGGTTAGCTTGAACAGCTTGCTAAAATTCACTCCATGGAGGAATTTAGATATATACTTTAAACTAATTTTAAGTATAATCTGGACACCCGAAAAGACATGAACCTGGGAAAAAAATAAAAATTTGAAAAAAAAACCCAAATGCATTCTCTGCACATTTCTCTCATATAGCACCTCTTACTACTCCTCAATAGACGTATTTACAGTCAATACACAAGTAGAAGACAAGTCCCTGTTTTATGTGGAGGACTTTGCCCTAAAGCATGCAATTCATATATATAACTCAGAAAGGGCTGTTATGGTTTTCATAAGGGGGTTACACAGATGCTCCCAGAAGTCATTGATCTTTTGGGTGCATAAATCTGTTGCAGCTTTGTTTCTGCTCTGGTGATTAACTGGAGACAGAGGAAGACGTTTCCTGTAGCTCAGTGAATGGTAGTGAGTTGAGACCCCATCTTCCCTTCCCACTTCCTTCAAGTTTTAGTTTTATTCTATTTTATTTTGGATTTGCAATTTTTCTTCAGAAGTATCATTTATGAGTGATTACTAACGTTTCTTTCATATTTACCCTCTATATGGTAATCCTCAGCAGTGCATACACAGGTACAAACCAGGAAGAACATTATTAAATCAGAGTGGATAAATATCTGTTTTCTGTCCTCTTTTCCAATAATTCAGGTGTTGACAGCTTGGAAGGTAGATCATACTTCTGCATTTCTTTCATATTTCATTAGAGACTAGCTCTGCAATTTATCCTCTGGAATGCAAAAAGGCTAAATGTTTTTTTTTTCCAGTGTAATGATGACAGTCTATCAGAATGTAAATGGATACAGAGCTGCTGAAAACCTGGGCTCAATGAGTTTACAAATGAAAATGTTTTCCTAATAAAATTATAGATTTCAAAAAAATGGCAATCTTACCTCTACCACCAAAGTCCCCATTGAGAATACACGCAGATTTCATTTTTCTTCTGAAGAGAAAAATAAAGCTGACAGATTTAGTGTGAAACAATTTAATTTTACTAGACACTCTAGAAGTGTATTTATGCTAGGAAAATCTAAGATAACATATTTCCATTAAAATTAATGTGTATAATAAGAAAGTCTCTGAAAGTTCTAACAGTAATTCTTACATGTAATATTTGGGATTGAGATGGATTGAAGTGATTAGTTCCTCCAGAGTCTGCATCTTGGGGTCTTAAGTGCCCTCTTTTTCCCAGTGGAAGAAAGAATATGGTACAAAGACATTCTTGTGCTTGTTCTTGAGGTCAGTATTAAGTATTAAGTATAACAGTCAAAGATGGAGAAAACTATATGGCCAAAATCCTAGGAATTGTCTACATAGACAAACATCCTGGACCTAATTCTGTCTTTACTAACTTGGAAGTGTGGTGTAGGCAAAGGCATAAACATATCTTATTGGGCCTTCAGTGTAAATGAGTGCTAAGGTCAGTATAATAATTTATACATTAATGAAATATTTTATTCAGCAAAATATTGGACTCTATGTTCTGAAATTACTTCACTCTGCCAATGTGGTATGACTTTTTGAGACACGAAATTGCTATTATTCCTCAGCCTGAAGGTAAGCATTTGGACAATATTTATCATTAACTTTTTCACAGACCTATTGACACTTTCTTCCAATAAAGCCAGTTGGCAGGACCTTACCTCTTATGTTTTGTGTTGCAGGTGATTTCCCAGGCTTCTGCTTCTATACCCAATCTGTACTTAGTTGTGTAAAGAACATTTTGTTCTCTACGAATGTGATGCTACTACTGAAATCACAAGGCATTAATGTCTCCAGTGAAACTTAAATTTTCATTCTGTCAGAAGACAACAGACTCACTGTCATTCCTGAACTTCAAGGGCCATGAAGTTAGCTTCATGAATTCCTTTCAGCTATGCAGCAGCAAATGTCAAAAATATGTCTGTGAGTTTGCAACATTTATGCACTAAACTATGTTATTCTTTTCAGTAGCTGGCAGCTTATCCTTATTTTAAGGTATCTACTTATGCTCATGTGATTAGCGGCTAACAATTCTAATTAAAAAAAAAAATCACTTTATAAGCTTCCTTTTTGACAGTTTTGACATTTAGAAGGATAAATAGGTGCTGACTTGATAAATTTCCTCTTTCACTTCAGCAAGGGAAATGAGAATGTTCCTGGGCAACTGAGGAGGCAACAGATATATATGTATATTCCAACAGAGGACTCTGCTTCCCTTCCAGTTCCAGTATCACCAAAACAACTAATATGGGTAACTATCTTCCACATTTGACAGTGAGGTACATTTCGTTCAGATCTCAAGGCCGTGGCAACGAGATTGCCACAGGAATTGGCTTTATTTCTAAGTTTTTGCCATCAAAGGAAAGGCAAAGACCTAGGTGAAGATTGCAAAGTGCCTGCGACTTCTTTAAAGCAAAATATTTTTTAACTATAAAAAATAATTAAAAAAAAACCAAAACCAACTAAGCAATAATCTGTTCCCTTTCTCAGTTGCTTATCTCCCACAATGTGTTTAATCCTTCTCCAGAAACATGGTTTACTTTAAAAGTATTCCTACTATCGCTATATGGGCATGCAATGCCTAACCAACATCCTGTAAATGAAGTATACCCACTTTTAAGTTGGACAATTTAGAGTTCCTTTGCTTCTCAGATGAGCCAAATAGGTAAGTTTGTTCACTTTTTAATTATCACTGCACCCAGTCATACTTGTGCTATTTGCAGAAATGAGCATAAGCATAATACAAATAATTCTCCCAAAGCATGTTTTAGGCAATGGAACGGAGCATTCTATGTGTTACAGCTCATTTCTTTGCCATTAATTCAGAACATAACTGTCACAAATTCTTAATTATTTTAGTAATTAGAAAAGGAAATCGACAATGCTTAAAAAAAGATAGCTACTTGCAATTGTTCCTCTAGGATGCTTAATGTAGCATGTGTATATGCCTTAATCTCTGGATGAGGAAGAAAAATAAGGCAGATGGATAAACAAATACTGTTTTATGCACTATATATTTGGCTTCCCTGACTTTCTCTTTTACTATCTGTATATGATGGGAGTACTTATCTCCTCATGCCCTGACTGAACCCAAAGGACCATGTGGCCACCTGCTTCGTGATATGCAATTATGAAATTTGTCTTTGGATGAAAATGTAAACTTGTTGCACATCTTTAGACTTTCAAAGATTTCTCTTGCTTTTTTGTTATAAGGGCTCAATGTTACTCATCAAGCAATATAAAAGATAATCACTGAATATAATCATTGCAGTAAAAATAAATATAAAATAAAAATTGCTCCCTGTACAGTCAAGCAGGTATTCAACACTCATAAGCATATCAGAATCTGACTTTTTGTTAAGAAGACTGAAATATTTTCATGTAAAGATGATTGGAATGTAAAAGCTTTACAGGGTCATATTTTGTCAGTCTTTTCCCACTGTTTAATAATTTCCATCCTGAGTGTTCACTGAGAACAAGTGGAGAGAAATACCAAGCTCTGCTCTCAAACTACAAAATACTGGGCACAAGGAACAGAACATGCCACACCTTTTGTGTGCTGGCAGAGTGACATAGGATGCAGGAAGAACTTTCTATTTCTTATTATCTCCATTAAGACATTTCCCATCACAGTCCTGGATGCTAAGAACAAATATACGGATTCTTATTAGCTGATTCCCATTAAATCAAATGAAAGTGGATTGCTGGAGTCAGAGTCCCATCTTTGGCTGATGGATGAGTTTGGCCTTACTAGAGGAAGAGGGTATCAGTATCTGAGAGAAGCTATTAGTTATTTCTCTCCATATGTTTCTTCCCCTTTCCCAACTGCTGTGTGGTAGAAAACAGCTGACGAAATTTTAGTGTGCTATCTTAAGTCAATATATGTATGGTTTCTGCATTACGCAACCTGAAACTATAACAAAAATAAACAATTTAGAAATATCCTGAAAGTAAATAAAATGTGAATATGCCTTCCTTTCTCATGTGCCATAGCTTGGGCATATAACTTTTTTGGAGTGGACTCGTAGAGTCCATGCTTCTTAGACTGTCAGTAGAGATCTGGAACTGGCTCATGGGGAAGGATCAGAAAATAAAATTCAGAATCTTCCTCTTTCAAAGACTTATGAAATCAAACAAGAAAAATGTTTTCATATGTTTCCCTAATTCACAGCAAATTCTCTGGCCACATATAGCAGTACAAAAGTTGTACCTGCCACAAAAATTTTCTCCAAAGTAAGAAAAAGTTTAATGTAGTTTAATGTTTAATATAAAAAAGTTTAATGTTTCTATATAACAGAAACAAATGAAAGCAGCTAAGGCATGTCCAATTTGAGGTAGTTCTGATGCATGAGAACTCCAGTTTTGTCTCAGATGTCACAGGGTTATTTCTTATGAATCTTTGGTATTAAAGACATTTA
The DNA here is from genome assembly GCA_008711295.1 of Anarhynchus alexandrinus. Lineage (NCBI taxonomy): Eukaryota > Metazoa > Chordata > Aves > Charadriiformes > Charadriidae > Anarhynchus > Anarhynchus alexandrinus. The sequence goes on along the minus strand of VUYV01000023.1, from coordinate 1,605,306 downwards.
TGTACCAAATGTTATGTGAAGTCTATTTTTTTTTTGGAGATGCATATAGCTATCAGTTCTTCTGTGTGCACATCCACATCCATGTAAAGGGCAAAACACTGCCAAGCCTTATAAGAACCTTCTGGCAATTAATGAAACATTTTGGTGATAGGTGGGTGGAGTTTCGTCTTAATTTTCTGGCTTTTCTGAAACTCTAAACATTGTGGAATGAACAATGCTACTTACCTGCAGTCTGTTTTTTCAGTGTTTTAGCTATCCTAGTCACTAGCAATGCTGAAAATGATACTGCCATGTTCCTAAATGCACACTATAACATCCTTAGATAAAAAAAAAATCCCTATCTTTAAAAAGTAGAATAGTCAATTTTCAACTTTTTTTATTTAATGTGGCCAGTTAATATTTGTTGGTTATAGGTGTGAAGGTGTTGGCAGCGGGGTGGCTGCAGGGGTGGCCTCTGTGAGAAGAGGCAAAGGGCTGACCGTGCTGGACACAGCCAGTTCCAGATGGTTCTAGTTGGTTCCAAAACAGACTCACCACAGGACACAGCTGGGCCCACCAGCCACACTGGTGGTGCCTCTGCAGAAACACGTTTAAGAAAGGGTAAAAAATGCTGTACAGCAGCTGTGGGAGAGGGGCATGAGAAAACTGAGAGAAACAGCACTGAGGACACTGAGTTTGATGAAAAAGGAGGGGGAATATGAGGATACTTGGTACAATAAGTAGCAGACTCATCATGACCATCCAGCTTGGTTGAAGTGTTATGCAGTTGTCAAGGCTAAGATATGTTTTAAATAAAGATTTGAATGATGATGATGTATAAGTTTTATGATGGGATCCTCCAAGATGTAGCTGAGTGCTTTGGGTGTCCTTGGAGAGTGAGCCTCACTTCTGTACCAGGGAGAGAACAGCTTTGTGAATAGTTCAGAACGTGTAATAATCCATACATACATATCCATACATGTATGTATACATAGGTTATATTTCAATGACAAACAATAAATAAAAAAAAAGATATCCATTTTGGAATAATTCTCATCTAACTCTAAAGTCTATTTCAGTCCTGAGTTATCAGCAGGTTTACTCCACGTTTAAACAGGACAAAAAGGTAACTTTGCATTACTACCACCCTGTGACTAGTTGTTTAACAGAAAAAAAACCCTTGAATTCCATACATTTCTTTTTGGCATAATTTTATATCCCATGTTCTTACTGCATTAGTAATAGAAGGCAACTGTCATTTCAGTGTGATAGCCTGAAAAAAAAAAAGCAACACAGTAAGATGTCATCTTTGGTAATGTAAGTGTCATATGAGGTAAGAAGATAATAAATAAATGATATTTGATAACAGGAAAATATATGAATGAGGTACACAGGCAGGAGAACAGAAGCATCCTGGGGAGAATGAAAAAAAACAAAAAACACAGACGGGGGCTTGCAACACTGTGACCCACCAATTCCAAGACCTCATCAGAGGCTCAAGCAGAGGAACTGCATCTGCAGAGGCATAAAACTGGACAGCTTGTTATCTTTATGCTACACCTTCACACTTATGATAATCTCTTTTACCCACCTGATTGCTGTTTAAATATCTGATGTGTAAGCACCCTGAACAGGAAAGAACATGTGCAGAAACCATATGGATAATTTGTGGCATAGTACTAAAAAGAGTAGGCTGTACTAGTGCAGCTGGTGATTAAAACACCTTTGTAACTAATCAGACTCTGGCATCTGGTCTTCTGAAATGTACAGACTTCCTGGTGGGAACTGTGGTCCTTTTATTTGATAAGATGTGAGAAACAGTCAGAAATAACTCTGCATGAGGATATGCTATATTATACGCATGTTATTTCTTAAAACTAAAAAACAAAAAAAAAAAAAAAAAGATAAATTTTGAAATATAAATAATGAGAAATAGTTATTGTAAGAAAGAACCAGAGGAGATATCCTTGCTCTCCTTAGAGGCAGGCTCTAATCACCAAGAAGTAAAAAGATTGCATTCAAAACACAAAATTTTGAAAATTCTTCTATTTAATAAGAAAATATTTTCTATTCCTAGATTGCATTTTCCCTCTCCTTGACCATGACAGTTTTCTCTGTGTCAAACAAATAATCAAATCAAAACAAAAATGCATTCCTTAAGAGGCGAAATAAAATCAAGAAGTTTGCCTCTAATAACAATCAGAAAAGTTAGAAGTGAAAGTGATCCACTTGGTCCTGTAATCCGTTTTCTGGCCGAGGCCAAATTATCTCTGGTATTTTGTTCAGTCTACTTTTAAACGGATTCGTGAGCCCTTGGCCTGAGCTGAGCACCAGCAAGTATAAAGAGGAGAATTCAGTTATTCTGACTTTAAAACAGGAAATTTACTGTAAACAGGACTCATGTTGATCAGTCGGGGGCAGCAGGAGGGAAGCTGAGGTACAGATACCATATATGAACCCCACAGCACATATGCCTATGCTGTGTGGATTCTGCTGTCTTTTACCGCTGTACCTATGATGTAGAGGAAGAAGAGATGGCATAAAAATGTAGAAATCACTTTTTTTTTCTTCTTTTTTGCAGAGGCCACTGCATCTCAAAGACTCTGAAGTAACCTCTGCTTAGTCAACCTCTATTAAAAAGCTAAGACAGCTCCTACTTGACTCTTGCTGTAGGAAGCTTTGCTCTCAGAAAAATATGTTTCATAATTAGGAACTTTGTTCTTCAGCTTCCATTTTTACATTCTTAATTTCATCCTATTATCACATTTATACTACACATTCAGTGACATGCAGTGACCCCTGCCTTTTTTAGTATTCTCCGACATCATCTCAACGGCCTTGCAAGTAATACTTTCATCTATTTTTACTCATCAAAAAACATAGTGGAAGGTTCTTGAAAATGTAGTTGAAGACAATAGCATACACTGTATGCTATATACATAAGCCATGTGTCATACTGTATGACATATATGTCTGTTCTGATAATTTGACAACAAATTGCAAGAAAATAAAGTAATTACAATGTAAGTGTCTGTGACAGTACATATATATATAAAGGATTGTATTCAAAGATCTTTCATGCAAACTTTTATATATAAGAAGGTCACATATTTTTCAGACGTGACCACACTTCTGTCTGAGCGCCATTCACATGAGCCATGAAGGGGCTAAATCAACTGCTGTGTTCTTGAAAAACCTGAACCCATAAAGAGAGCCCAAAGGTGTGGAGTTCTGCTGGCCTTGTGTCAGATTTTTAAAAACCGGTGTCTGCTACTAAACATTTTTCCTTGCTAAGGTGCCTTTTTCTAATAACAACTGGTTGTTATTTGTTTGCTTGTATTTTAAGTGAGGAAAATGTCATTGTGTTTAAATATAATGAAAATATTGAAGCAAAAAAATAAGTTCCCAAGAGTTTCTTTTGTAAGTAAGACTGCAGTTCTGTAAAGAAATAGTCTATCCTTCCTCAGGGAAGGAACAAGAAGCCTGGAAGTTCTTGGCTGTCTTTTGCAGCACATCCTCAAGATGACTGCAAATATCTGTTTTGAAAGAGATGTTGAGGTGGGTGGTTTTGAGATTTGTCTGCCAAAGTCTCTTTAAAATTAACCCAGTGTCATTTGGCCAATAACATGACAGACAGATGTAACAGGTAAAGCAGTGGATTTGAAATGTTGAAGCGTGGAGCTGGCCTTAATATATGAAAAATTATACCTCAATTTTTGCCTCAAAGACATCATGCAGGACATTAAGGTTTTGGAGATCAATGGCGCTCACAGAGAGGAATTCCTGTGAGACTTCCTATGGAAGTCTTGATTCAGTTTTCTTAATGCAGTCCCAAATGGATAACGTGGTGGCCTTCAGGCACCCATTACATGTCAGCCACACAAAAGTAATTGCAAGTTGCTTACTAAATGAAAATAAGTACAGTTCAGAAAGCTGCAAGCTGCATGCAACCGGGATGTCTAGCAGGAAGTGGGAGTTGCAACACTAACTCAAGTACTTGGTATAAAGTAAAATTTCAAAATGAAGGACCTCTTTGTCTTCTGGTAGGTTACTAATAATTTAAACAATGCTGTTGTGTCAACTCCAGAGCCAAGGTAGAGAAATTTGGATTAAGAAGAAATCTTTCCTCTAAATTGCTTGGAACTTTTTCAGTACAGGAGAAGTGACTGTCATTTTTGAGAGAGTAGTCTCATGAGGCTGCTTGTGTGGCCAGGTATAAGTCACACGAAAGCTAGCACTGAGGGAAAGTGATAAGTTTAAGAATTGTGCTGGTAATGAAGTCACTTTGTGCTTAAGTAATAGAGGAAATGGAGATGGAATTTAGTTTTATTTTCCCCTGAAATAAATTTTGCCTTGCTCATGTGAACTTTCATAAAAGTAATATTATGCTGTAATTTGCTATTAAACTCTGAAATTATCATTCCAAACTAAATAAATGGTAGCACATTAATATATAAATTTTTGAGTTTACTACTCATGTTTTATCAAGGGAAAAATACCTCTAGTAAAGTATTTTTCTGTTCAATTCCTGACAGATGCTTATGTGGATACTATTGGCAAAAGTAGCACTGTATTAGTCACTGAAATATTCCCTTTGTTTTTTAAATGTATATACATATACATTGACCTAAAGATTTTCTATTCGCACATTAAGTTTTTCTAATACTACTGATATCAATATTACTCAGATATGCCTCTGCAGTCAGTGATGAATTGTTGAGCCATTTGTATGTTACTAGGTATCAGGCTATTTGAAATAATATATTGATTTCTCATTTCTATGGTTGACATATACTGTAATGGTAGCTTGCATAGTAAAACAATTTGCCCGTGCAGAGTTTGAGCCTGAGGAGGAAATGTGCTGCATTGTACACCACAAGAATTTTCATTTACATATGTTAACAATGAAATATAACAATTCCCGTTAGAAGCCCAGAATACCTTTTCTGATTCATTATGCCTGAGATTCTCATAGCCTAATTGTCTGTCACTCAGAAAGCTTACACACTGCAAACCAAAGCTAAGAATGTACAAGCACATGGACTAAACTAGGATGTTATTCCAATTCTTTTCTTCTGTTTGTTAACCAGAGAAAGTAAGTAGCATTCACTCTTTTAAAGGATTTGGGCTATCGTAAGATGTTATCAATTACTTCAGTGACAAAAGGACAGCATTGCTTAATAGTCATAATGCGTAGGTCCAGAATATGAAATGTATATATAATTGTGTAGATAGATAGATAGATACACAACCACGCACTGATATACTTTACGATACACTTTATGTAGTCAATTACTGGGGAGTGCTTCCAGCTCATATAATAAAAAAGTTGAAATATTTTTGTATGCAGAACTGTAATAATTCACCAGACTAGGCTACAAATGTTTGTAAAACTCTTTAACAACCTTTATTACGTAGAAACACAGAATCACAACAGTGAAGGTTGGAAGTGATCTCCTGGTCATCTTTGCCAACCTCCTGTGAAAGTCCAGTGAGATCATGTTGCTCAGGTCTTATCCACCTGACGTTGGAACATCTCCAAGGAGATACCAGCACCTTCCCTGGAGACAGCTGTGATGTTGTGTTACCCTCATAGAAAAAAAAGATGATAATTGACTTCATATTCTTGCAACTTGTGTCAGTTGCATTTTGCCCTCTTACTGTACTTCTCCAGGAAAGGCCTGGTCTCCATCGTCTCTGTATTTTCCTACTAGGTAGCTTTATAAAGCCTCTCTTTCACCTTCTTTTCTCCAGACTGAACAAGCCATGGTCTCTCAGCTTCCACTTGTGCATCCAGTGCTCCCCCAGCAATCTTCAAAGTCCCCTTGTAAGTTACTTTGATGTGTCAGTATCTTTCTTGAACTGCGGAGGCCAAAACTGGATATGACCAAATGACATATTTTGTATACGAGTATCAGTGATATTTATAGCTAGATACATTCACATGACTCTATGTCAATAGTGCAAAATTGTACTTTGATACATATACAAATCAGTATTTTAAAGCATGTCTCTATGACATATATTTGAACAAAATGTCCTGATTTTCCACCATGCTGAGTATTAAAATATTGTTCTAACCAAAAAGATTAGAATATTTTTAACTTCTGTACCTATTTTGATAACTGAGTAGCTAAAACTCTAACATAAAAGTATGAAGTACTAAAATGGTAACAAAAGCTCCAAAGCTGATGTTCACTTCTTAGTTCAGGTGAGAAGTATATTTAATTAAGGCTAAAAGCAGATTTCTTTGATTTGTTCTTTACCAATAGAAATTGAAAGTCCTGTTAAAAACCATCAGTAAAATCATGGAAACCCAACATAATTTTCCCTTCTGTGACAAGGAGGATATCAACATAAATACTTAGATCTTGTATTTTGCAGGAACTTTACAAGACTTCACAAACTACACTTTGAGTATAAAATGGAGGCAGTTAAAACAAAGTATTTAGAGGTCATTTATGGTGATATCTCTGAAGTCTGAAAATCCATCATGAGAAACAGTAAGGTTTTAGTGATGGGGTCTTTCAGAAAAATCATGCACCCTAAGCTATCTTTACATGGCATCTTAGACAGTTGTTTGGCAGCCAGATCTTAAAATCTTAAAAGGAGCAAAAATACCCTAATATTTTCTATAGTAGACTGTCTCAGCCTTTTCTGGCCTATCATCCATACTAGTTTCTGCTAGTGAAATTAAATTCTGCAAGAAGACTAGCTTTTTCATGATTACTTTCCATGTAATGAGCCTACTCTAAACGTTTGTGAATGACTAGAACTAATTTATAGCTGATTAGCACTCATTCCTGCTGCTAAGGACAGATCTTAAAGCTCTTTTCTTCCTATGGTGAAAGTTATTAGAAAATGGAGTTTGGGATGAAGACCAAAGGAAAATTAAAGCTCTGAGATGCAGCTTGAAAAAATATAATCTGCTATGCTGTAATTGCTTTTATTGTTATCCTTTGTGAATGCAACAAGCTTTTTCATTCAACAGATCCAGGTGGAAGAACTGAGTAAAAATTACAATATTTTTCCATAAAATATAATCATTTGAAATGTAAAAAACAGACTATTTTTGGTGAAGAAAATATACTGTCAATAAAAGACAGGATCATCAAAAAGAAAATGCCTTGTAACAGCACACAGGTGGTAGAAGCAATACATAGACAACAAAAGTTGTAAGAGGTTAACAGCCTGACCTGAGAACCTGAAGCTGCTGAAGGTAATTTTCTCAGTACTCCGTACAGGATAAAATGGAGAAACTAGGGGTCACAGCTTGGGCCTCTAAAAAACTCCTTGGGTCACACTTACAAACACAAAGCTATTTGAGGACCTTCAGTTGTACTGTTCACACTGCAAACTATGTTTAAAAACATATAATTAGACAGTAATTTAATGTCAACAATAGTTTTTTACTGTATTTTGCTGGATTTATTTTTTACATAGCTCCATGGTTACATTTTAAAGGATTCTTTTGTACACTAAGAAAGTTCCCCAGATAGCTCAGTATGAGGTTTATCAAAAGCAGTTCTTCAGAAGAAGCACAAAAGAGAATACTTTTCCCACACTCTCCAGGTTATGGTCTGAGTAAAACCCAGAGTCCTCTTCTAAACAATATACCTATATTAGCACAACAGTTAAAGTTAAGGCACCATGAAAGAAATATTTGCTTGTCAGTGCTGTTTATTAGAAATAGGACAACAGTGCGCGTGTAAATGAAGTGCTGTGATACAGCCCTTTAAAAACATGTTATACCTGTTGTTAGCACCCCATCTGCAATGGTTCCTTTACTTTTTATGAGTTCATCCATGCTACCAATTTGACTTTCTTCCTATTGCTTTTAATATTGCTGATCCCCCCATTATATATGACATTTTTCTATACTTGTGTACATACCCTTCGTGCTGTGACTGACCAATAAACCATTAGAATGGAAGATGGTTTAGAGAAGATGAGCAAGGGTGATGAGCCCATGAAGCTCAGGCAATAATGCAGGTTGTGACTGACCACAACTCCTGAAAAGAAGCTGACTTTATCTCAACACAAAGGGGACTGGAGGGTGACATGTTTTAGATGAACAGCTATCAACAGTTGAGTGGATCTATTGGTGATGTAAATGTTTCTCCCTGAGTTCATTAAAAGGGTGTGAGTGTCAGACCAGCATGAGGAGAACGAACATGTGTCTCAACCCAACATATCCTATAAGAACTGAACAACTAAGAAAACAATTTCTAAGAGAGCAATGGGCTTGAACTGTTTTCAACCCACATATTCTTTCCTGGCAACTGGGGACACCCAATATCACGACAATAAGCGTGTTATAGAGACCGGTAATGGAAATCGCATTGGTATTGTGATAGAAATGTGTATTGCAATAGCTGTATTTTGCCGAGTGTAATCTACATTTATACGGTATTTTCAATATAGCATGTAAAACTCCACTAAATCAGTAATTCCATGTCACATCAAATATCTTCAGATAAGTAAATTTTATATTAAACATCACACATCTACTTGTGACGCATGGAATATCTAGAAGAACTTGGCCAGAGAGTATTGGACTCTAACACATACGCACTATTTTGCTCCTGAATTCCAATCCAAGTAGCTTTCTCAAAGAAGTTGGCCATGCTAGAGAACAGATTTCTCTTGGGTGTCTTCCATGCAGACAATATAGACTTTGACTACTGCCCAAAGCAATTCTCCAACACTGTCACAGTGAGCTTTTCAGATATTTTCATATGCTCTGAAAATCACAGACATGAGACAACGCAAATGTCTTGTCCTCTCTACCCACTTCCAAGCCTGGGAAATATCTACCTAGCTTATGACCAAGATAGATAATTTTTTAAAGTTATGGCCCCACTGCTGGTGCAGAACATGAAGTTCTCCAGCAATGGCGATGAGGCTGGGGTATGGGGAGCAATTGCAGCACTACTACATGTACTCAAAGAACAAGACTGGTAATTTCGCTCATGGTATTCTCCCCTTAGAGTACAGAGAAGGCTAGGAGGAGTGCAAGGAAGATTAGGTTATGAGATTACCCGTTGTGCTATCCCCTTTTCAGCACTGACACAGTAACACCTAGTCACTGACTGGGCGGTTTAGATTCATTCTTTGACTCACATCACTGAGCCAAAGCAATGCATTCTAGAAAGTTTAATAGAAACCTTGAGTAAATCTCAAAGAAAAGATATTTCATGGTATAACAAAAAAAAGTTGAAATTCAAAACTAAAATCCTGTTTACATTTTCTGGCCAAACAAACTGTGCTTTAAATGATGTTTATTTGTTTTGTTTTCCTGAAAGATTACCTCTGTTCTGAAAATCACCTTTTCACATAAGCAAGCTTGCTTTATCCTTCAGGCATACCCAGATAAATGTAAATTCTCTAAATACAGATATTCAGAGAAGCAGAGTTAAGCAATTGAAAACTTGTCTTCTCTAGAAATACCAAAACCTCCCTAAATTTTCAGAGTCTTCCTTCTATTCTACGTTATCCAATCAACTCATTATCAAAGGCTCAAATACATCTCTGTAAACTCTGTTGATTTCCAGTTTTAAGGCAGAATTTCCATTTGCTTTCCAACTTACTGCTTCTTCCTTCCATCTCACTCCCAGCTTTACAAAAAGTTGTGCAGGGCAAAGGTTTCTGTTGTATCTATGTATGTGTAAGCGATGGTGTATAAATCTGTACATGCAAGAACAAACAAAAAGACCTAAGCTGGCAGTTGAAGAGGCTAATATTTTTGACTAGTATTTTGTCCATGGCTGCAGTGTTCTACAAGAACATACCTATATCAAGAGGATGAAATGCTAGTGTCAAAGCTGACAGACAGTTTTCAGGACACTTGACAGTCTCAAGTGCCAAAATTAACATCCATATATTAATTTTTTTGATTAATATTTCATGCAAGCTCACTATCTTGTGTTTGAAAGATCACATAATTCCTTTAGGGTCATTTTTTTACAATTTCATTTAGGTGCCCGTGTAGTTACTTTGTTACCACATTGTGCTCAAAATATTATTTTGGGTTTTGTTTTCATATCTGTAGCTTTACATGCACAACACATTGTATCTTGTAATTTTCCAGCCACCTATAATCACCATGGCAACTCACTCATGAACTACTTTTTGATATAGAAGCGGAGACTATTTAGCAAAATAAAGCAAAAAAGAAGCATTTACTGAGCAAGCAAATATAGGTATACCGTGAACACAGCTAGGATATGCTGAATTAACACTAGAGTTATGAAGAAGCAAAACAAGAAAAAAGAAACAAAGAAACCTTAAGTTTCAAGTGGTGTTTAGTACTCTGAATAAAGGTGAAATTCAGAACGTTGTTTTCAGGCTGTGCAAGATCATCTAACACACAGTCTTGATGATGGCTGAAACCCCACTTTAGAAGTTATTTGCAAAGCTAATTCTTATGTTCTGTACTATATTTTTCAGGATGTCTATAAATGTCCTTACAAAGACTTCAGCCTGCATTCCTTACGCAACTAGGAATTGAATTGAACATGATTAGCAATCATCCTAGTCTTTTTAGGTAATTGTGCATGTGAGTTTTATGGCATGTATCGCAAATCATGACTTTTTTGATAGTTCTCTATGCTAACTTGTGTATTTCCTGTATATAGTCCTGGCAATGCAACTGGCGATTTCCTTTGGGTACAGGACAGCATGTAGCAGCTATTTTCAGAAGTGTTTAATTTCTGCTCATGTCAGTTTAGCTTTCATATACGATGATTTTGGCTAAGTAATATGTAAGGCTTCTTCCTAATTTCTATGGACCTTATTTCCTCATCTGCAAAAACAGACAGCAGTTATTTCACCTTGCCTTTCATCTCATGTTTTTCAGCTTGTAAGCCCTTTGCAGCATGACTTATTCTTTACTATGTATATTCAGTCTGGCTGCTGTAATAAATGAAATAACTTAAAAACTACAAAGGTGTGGAAAAACCCTTCATACAGAAGATGAAACCCTTGAAGGCACGTAAAATGTCCCTCCTAAAATACAACCTTCTGTCTTCCCTCTTTCATCCTGTTGAAGAGGAAGTGGGAGAGCTTTTTCCACACAGAATCACTTTAGGTTCCATTAGCTTACACTTTTTCAGCTGTGGCAGGCAAATCCTAGCATGTATTTTTGTACCTTTCTAAAATGCATTTTGGCTCATTACCAGAGCCATTACTAAATCATTCCTTTCTCTAGTTACTGGAATAGAAAAATAGTAAGGGAACATGGTAATTTTACCTCACCACTGCAAGAAGCTCCTTTTGCAGAAGGCAAAGGTCATTGTGAGCCTAAAGGCTTTTAATATATGGTCACACTGCTGTGTGAAACTTTGTATTGCGCTATGTCAGAGAATTGAGTATACACTACGCGTTCTGGAGTGATTAATTTCTATAAAAAGTACAAGAAAGGATGCTCTGATTTCACAGATAATTGAAAATCTTGTTAGTAACTAGATAACAGATTCTTGTTTGTTTCTTTTTTATTTATTTATTTTATTTTCTGTACTCATTCTTTGTAAGATCTCATTTTCATTTCACTTCCTGAAATTTCTTTCCTCTTATTGCAAGTACATACCTCATTAAAAAGGACTTCTCTATAACAGCTCAAAGAACTAATAAAGCAAAAGCAAAAGCAAAAGCAAAAGCAAAAAAAAAAAATAGCAGCTAGTGAAAAACAAACAAAAAATTCCCGTTTCTCTATCTGTCTTGAGTTTTCCATTTCTGATGTCTTAAAACTGTCCCTTTTATCTAAAGGAGGGAGAAATTCTCAGAATGACATTTGTAAGACAAGCTAAGTTTTACATAACTAAGTTACCAGGTAGTAATTCTTGGTTAATAACTGAACCAATGATGATGTATTATGATGTAACACTTTAAATCTGGCCGTGAAGTATATTAAAACTCTCTGATTTCTGTCCTGAGTATGTAATTATTAATTTTCATTGTATGACCAGGGCATGTTGGGACTTTTCCCCTTACATAATACTGTTCTTAGATCCATTCCCTTTATACAGAATATAAATACAGAAAAAAAACTCTGTTTAAAGAACAGACTGGGAAAAATGCAGACTGCTAGTCTCACTTTGCCCTCAAATGCCTTTGAATTCTCCCCACTCCTGATTCATCATAACAATATTACAGCAAGCATCGGATCAGGTGGCAAGGTCTAAATGAAAGAATGATCTGATGCTTAGGTCATGAAGCTGGATATAAAAATGGATAAAAGTTTATTTTCTTCTGTAATTGACCACTAAGTTTCTCTCTCAGTTCCCATCAATAGCATAACACTATGTTCCTGGCACACATCAGAACTTGGAGGACAAAATCATAGAGGTTTACAACACTAAAATGTACCAAATCTCATTTATGCCATCATTTAATTTTCAGTAGTATAGTTGAGAACCCATTTTGCATATGTTGTGGACGAATGGAAAAAAAGCATGATCCTCAATTGAAGTTTTTAATTTATTTTATTTTCAAGCTGGTACACACCATCCTTCTCCAAACAGTGACACCATCGATATAGTCACCAATGCAACACACTTAGTTCTACATACAATATACATCAATATACTTATTTCTATTTGCTGTGGCCTTTGTGTGGTGGGTTCAATATACAAGTTTTAACATTTATGACTGAAGCGTGTATGTGCTATAACAGTACACACTACAGCCCGTGTCTGTACCCAATTAAACCATAATCAAGCCTTCATTAACTTCAAAGCCTCATAAATAAGACCTGCAGGAATTCATTTAATGTTCACCATGGCACTGATACCATGAAAAACTTATGACTTGATTTATCAGGAAAAATAAAATCAAAGATTTATTAAAAAATAATAAGCAGACAATAAAAGAAGATTGTCAGAACACAGTAAAATTAATGCATCTCGCTGTATACAGATTTGTATACTTCATCAGAAAGAGATCCATCTTCCCTTTATCTCTGCCAAAACCACCTAACACTAGTTAAACATGTCTTGCTTGTACTTTAAGTCAAGAAATCTACCTATTGTATAGAAAAGAGACATTCCCTTTAGCAAACTATACTGTCTCTTCCACACTGTGGAAATTGCCAGAAGTCTGATAAATGTTTATGATCAACATGTGTGCAATATAAGGTATGATTCATCATTGTGCAGTAACCGTTTTGAACATTACCAGAAGTGTGATAAACGTTTCCTGGCAGCTTGTTGGCAATAGGATTTATTTAGTGTTGACATTTATTCTATTCAACTCTTTTAAAACCAGCACTCTGTATGGTGCACATGTTACATACCAATGAGAACAGCAGCCAGAGGAGACAGAGCTTGGACTGAAGCTGTATAACATTCAGTACTTTCACAGTTTACAATTTGCTATATGTTTGACTTAAATAGTTTTCCTATAGAGTGGAGAAAGCAATCACTGCACAGCTTGCAAAAATTTCATTCAGCCTCTGAACTGAATCCTTATTTCTCCTAATATGTTCTTTTAAGAGAATTTCATTGCTGAGAATAGGGATTTAGTCACGCAGCTTCCATTAGTTTAAATGAGAGCTGTACAACAAAATCCCCTGATACCTTCGTTACTCTTTGTGTAATCTGATGATAGATTTTGAACTTGGGTGAAGCACATCATTGCATAGCCCTGAATCTCCTGGTACGTACTCACAAGTCCAGACCTCCCAGACTCATCAAGTAGCTAGAAGGAGACAAGCCGAAAGTGATATGTGTTCAGGACACCTCTTCTAATTAGCATGATAGAAAGGCTCAGGTGTCTCTAGGGGCCATTGTCTCAGCTTCAGCCTAGGGGAATAACAAAACAGTGTCAGCTTGGTGGCCAACTCAGAGCTGCAGTTTGGATCAAGATGTCCCCTTCCATCAGAGGAGACTACCAAATATTTGCCTAAAGAATGTTGTAACTCCTCCCCTCTCTCTTTCCCATTCTTCATGGTATAAAAAGACATATTCCTTGACCAATGTAAAAAATAATATTTTAGGACAATTACCTGATAAAATAGACCTAGATGAAACGTTTGTTTAATGGGTAAGAGCATTCTCCTCACCTGAAATATCACTGATGTCTGAGTGTGTTTTGGAAATGGAAGTGTACAGGTTAGGTTTCCCTCACATTGAGGAAATAATGAAACCTGCATATCCCCCTTCCCTTCAGTGGAAATAATTCATTCTGGCTGTTGTACAGAAGACAGCAAATGGTATTACATCCTCCTGATATCCATCAAAAGCAAACAAGACAAAAGTAAAAGTTATTTTGAAGAAAGACTGCAGGCCCATACGTTTTGTTTGGGCTTGAAATGCCTTTGCTTGGAGGTACCAAGCTCAGAGAGGGCTGCGGGTCCAGACAGAGGGCTTTTCTGTCTGCAGTGCTGTCTGGTTACTGTGAATTAACCCAGGAGATTCTTAACTTTCCCTACATATTATATACAGACAGCCTGTGAAAAATTTTATGCTGAATTTCAGAATGGAGACCAGATGCCCAAACATTATTGCTTAGAATTTACATTGCACAGACCCTAATGTGAAGAACTTGTCTGGTCCACAGTTGAACAGCACTTCAGGCACTGGAGTGTTGCAAATCTAAGGTTGTCTCAATACGTAGTCTGTAAGCTGAACAGCCAAGGATCAAGGACTGTTTTAAAGTTTATTTCATGATAATAAAACCAAATTATTGCATTACCTGTAGTGTAGATTTAGGATTGTTTTGATGATCTATAGGAAAGAATTGTCTGTTAATTTTGGCATGTTATGGACCTGTCTTAGTAACAAAACTGCATGTTTATACTGTGGATATTTGCAGACACACAGATACACAATTCTGCCAAAAATTAAATAGTATGAGATGAACGTTAAATTTCAATGAAGCCAGAGAATCCATCTGTATTTCCAGCACATAGCATTAAACGTTCATGACTAATTAAAATGCAAATACTGTATAACCCACTGATTTCTGCAATTTAACCGTGAATAAACTCTGACTCTTTTCTGCTTTAATTTGCTGAACTAATCAAATTAATAGTAATTAGTGAATACTTAGACAAACAACAATAAGGTAGGTTATTCTTGTTGCTTTTATGTCTTCTAATAATGATATAAACATAGATAGGATCAGAACCTTTAACATTTACCAAAATACCAACAAAGAAGTACAATTTATGTAAATCTGCAATGCTGAATGTTGCCTGCAGAACTCATTAGCTAAAATAGGGCATCCTGAAGCTTCACATAAAGTATAAAAATATGAAATAGAGGGAATCTGAAGACATAAAATCACATGCATCTTTTGAGTAATGTGACAGAACTTGCTGGGGGAAGGAGTGGGTTTTAATTTGGGTTATACCTTCTTACACCAGCTATAACATCAGTAAGAAGAAACATAAAAAGCCTCCTAATCTCTAAACACAACATAAAGATAGGTGAAAGGAAGCAGCAGATAAAGTAGTGAATAGACATCTCGTTGAACTTCTGTATGTAACTCTGAACAACACACTAATCGTAGTGGAATTATATAGCCATAACCTAGCCATCAAAGGAAAGATTATCAAGGCTAAGTAACTGCTCAGTGATGACTGTATCTGACTACCCTAAAGAGTATAATGATATCATCAGTTGTTACAGTGCTTTTTAAGCTTTTGGGCAGTGAAGTTCCACGGGCACAGGGGAGAGAAAGGGGAGGGAGGAAAGTCAGTTTTTATCTTTTTCTTTTTCCTTTCAACATTTAAAACCTGTGGGGTTCCTTTGGAGGCATTGTTTGGTGTTCAAGAATGAAGTGAAAGGTAGCAGAGAAGATACTGCAACTGTCTTCTCCTCCTCAGCTCTCTCAGAGCTGTAGGACTTTTATCCTGAAGACACCTCCCTCTGTCAGCACCCACTGAAGCAACAGGTAGCTACAGGAGAGGAAAAATTACTGATCTCTTGCCTGCTGGCAAAGCTACCTGCTGCAGTAGTGGTACCACTGGCAGAACTGATCCTTCTACAGGAAAAGGCTGCAGCTATCAGTCAAACTTTAGTGTGAGAAGTCCTACAATAACATGGGATCTATTCTCCTATCATGCCAGGAAAACATCTTAATAAACAGCTAATTCATGGGCATTATTTTGCAAAGTGAATTTTGCAGATCTCAGGAAGAAAGCATACATGGCTGGATGTATGGTAAATGTTGCACAAAGATAAATGGAGTTTCAACCTTGAGATAGAGTTTTTCCTCTTCTTGGTGTCAGAAACACCGATGTTGATTCATTTTTTCCCCCTCTTTCTTTTTTTCTTTTAAATTACTACAACATAATATTCTTCAGAGGTTTCCTTTGACTGAATCACACATACTCATTTGCTTGGATTACAAGATGGAAGAGCAACTTACCCTTGAGACTCCAATTCATTAAATTTGGAATCTGATAGAGACAGACATAGTGAGCTATTATAAAAACAATAAGAAAGAACAGATTCTGATTTCCTGCTAAATTGTACCTGCTGCTTTTATTTGCCAAGGGTCAAACGAATGTGAAGTGCTGCTGTCTTATAAAGACCTTAGCAGTACAGAGATAATGATTAGATGATATGATCTTTTTATACTAATATTTTCAGTCCAACTATATTCCAGCAACTGAAGAAATTAAAACTTGTCCTCCCAGCATTCTTTTCTTGAGGGTGCAAGGATCACACATATAATGTTATCAGTGTTTACAAGAACGGTTCGGCAGAGCATCAGACAATTTGAGGGATTTTTAGCAAAGATTAGATCTCTCTTACCACTTTGAGAAAGTTGCAAGTTGCAAAATAAATAAAGGAAGCTACAATAGCACACGGTGTGAACTTCAGCCCTGTAAAGTGGTATAGGTCACAAAAAAGTCTATTAAATTATGCCAGACTGCACCACTATAAAATCAGATCCTACCTTAATCACCTCCATGACAACGAAGAAAAAAACATCATTAAGTGGTCTGCCTGCATATGAATTTATTAACTTGTTTGGAAGTACTAAACATTATGGGAGGCAAAATGTAGTATCTTTTGCTTCCGTCATGAAAACATTTACAATTCACTTCAGTGGGAATGACGGACAGCTGGTATCTTGAAGACAATAATTGTCTCATTTGTAACTGAAGGACTTTTTTTCTATAAACACACTGGTTTGCTGCCCTAACTCTGATGTTACTTTTATACTCTCATATAGAATAACAATGCAACTATGTTACCTAGTTTTGGACTAGAACACAGGAATTACACATAGAAGAGGAAAAACTAACGAAGATCACCCCCAGCTTTTTTCCTTCTCATTAAAAACAATATCAACCAGGAGCAAAGCAGAAGGAGGACTCCAACAGTGGCATGCTCCAATTCCAGCTTGATAAAAGCATATCCAGGCACTGCCCAGGCTAAGGTTAGACAACAATGTTGCCATTTATACAACAGTGACTGATGTCTTAAACAGTGTGGGTATCATTTGAGGACTTGTCAGATGAGATCACCAAAATGGATTTTTCTAGCCTTACTCATCTGTCTTCTGAAATCTTATATGTATAAGTCTACTAGTATTTCTATATCATGTGGTGAACAGATAAGTCTTAAACCAATAATAATATTTTACAGGTTATAGGTCTACGTCCTCAGCTGTAGTAAATCACTGACGCTCCATTTAAACAACTTACAACTTGCATCCACTGCTTGTGTCTCATCCTTTTTCAGAAGATCACAGACCTTCTAATAATATCCCACAAAGTTGTTCTCAGACTTTCTTAAGAGGACCAAAAGAAAAAAAAACACCTTGATGATTATTAATGCAATGTGTCTACATGGCACTCTTGTTACAGATTGCTGCTCCTTTTACTGTATGAAAAACTTAGGAAGTTTTCCTAATCCTGGAACACAGTTTCTCAATTAATCATTACCATAACCTGAGCATCTTATAGCACAAAGAAGCTTACTCAAAAATAATCTAATTTGACCAGCCATTTAAACTTTTGACATCACTTCTCTAATAGTGTTATATGGGCAACACTCTCAAGCAGTCGTCCACAGCTGCAGTCAATTGATTTGTCCTCTGATTATGATTGAAACAGTTAATCAAAACCAGTGATGCTTCAAAGGGATCACTGGAGAAGTCAGTGACAGTTGCAGCACTCACAAACACCTTGGGTTGAGCATGAAATTGGCAGTAATATGAGGATGACTGGGAAATAAAAGAAGCAGAAATAGTTTATTTATATTTTCATAGACTCATAGAACAGTTAGAGTTGGAAGGGACCTTA
Source organism: Anarhynchus alexandrinus (assembly GCA_008711295.1). Classification (NCBI taxonomy): domain Eukaryota; kingdom Metazoa; phylum Chordata; class Aves; order Charadriiformes; family Charadriidae; genus Anarhynchus; species Anarhynchus alexandrinus. The sequence goes on along the minus strand of VUYV01000023.1, from coordinate 1,587,068 downwards.
AAGATCACCTAGTTCCACCCTGCCTGCCATGGGCTGGGACACCTCCCACCAGACCAGGTTGCTCAAAGCCCCATCCAACCTGGCCTTGAACACTTCCAGGGATGGGGCATCCACAACTTCTCTGGGCAACCTGAGGCCTTGTTCCCTCATTAATAATATCTGATTTTCACACAGACAGAATGAAATACATACTGAACTGTGTAATGGATTCAGGTCTAGGAAGCATGAAAACAGGAGCATGTGCATGTATACATGGAGCACAGCAAAACATTCAGGCTTTGTAAGAGTAGGTACTGTATTTTTGTCATAAATAATAATCAAAACTCTGAGAATGAGATTGAATGTCTTCTCTCAGCCAGCAGTCTTCTTAACTGCTCATTACAGAAAAGGGTTTAACTCCACTATTTGGATGAGTTTGCTTCATTCTAGCCTTTAAATACAGCTGTACCATTCTTAGCTCCAGGTAGTCCAAACAATCAGCTTCCAATTCAGATATTGCATGGGAAGTGTATAGTAAACTTTATTATTATTGAGTGAAAATAGAGTCAATCTGACACATCCTTGCCATTTTCTGATTTGAGATTGGGATTAATAATGAATATTTTTTGCTTAGTTTTACACTGACCAGTTTGGTAACTATCACTTGTATCATCTACTGCAATTAATTTAGTTCATCAATTTTTCAATATTTGTAATGAATATACTGCTTGAATGAATGTACCGATGTCATATTTTTGTTTTAAAAAGTAAGACAGATATCTTAATCAAAGGCCAGCTATTACTTACTTTTACCAAGATCTTACTACTTAAGTAGTCCTGCTGTTAGAGTGCTTATTGAGATGCATGGTTAAAAAGATCACAGTGCTGAGGTAGTACTAATTTCTTCTTCCAAAATCTTACATTCTTTCAGAAAGAAATTTACATCATCATAGCCCAATTTGCAGATGGAGTAGAATGAAGATGGGTCAAGGTACTAATGCAGCCAAGTTTATTTTTGGGAAATGAAATGCCCCCGAACCAACCAACCCCTCCAAAAAACCCTCAACCACATAGGCAGGTTGCCTTGGGAATTGAGTGTTTGGAAATTGACATTAACCTTGATCTGTTAGTTCTAGTTTTGAATGTACTAAACGAAGGAGGGCAGATCAACACTAGGACCTTGTTTGTTCTGACCAGTGAATTAGAAAGCAGTCAAAATTACAGATGCAGTACATAGTAGTTTTAAAAGGCAAGGAACATTTCTCCAGTTCCTAAATATTTTTCTCTTCACTTTCAAGTGTCAATGAAATACTTCTTTTACAGTTTAGAAATGCATTCATGTCTATTCTGTACAGGCAGAGAAAAAAGAAAAACAAAAAACAACAAAACAAACCCCAAACCCCAAAACCAACCAAAAAAATGCCAACTTTTTTCTTTTGCCTCAGGAAATAGTTCTTCAATTATTTTGGTCCAATGAGATACTAAAATCCTGAAGGACTGGATTCCAGACTACTAGTTGTGAAAGAAAATAATATACTAATTGAATGAGGGCAAGATCTATAAGACAAAGATTATTGTCTTCTTTGGCTTTCCAAAAATGAGGAAAGCTTCAAAAAAGGGAACTGCCTTTGCTGAAAGGAATTAGCCGGGCTGCTATCACCCAAACTGCAATGCTTTTGGTGAGTCTTTCTGAGAAAACGCAAGTAACACCAACAGTTATTTCTTTTCCAGTTAAAATTTCTGGCCACCCAGATTGTGTCCTCTGAAAAGGCTACATTCAGACATCTTTCTCCGTTCAGAACTCACAAGCCACATATGGTTGTTTGGTTTCACACTGGGACTGCACAGAATAAGATACCACTGCTCTCTGGAGAGAGCAAGAATGGATAAAACTCAAGATGAATGAAAATACAGTTTGGATACATTCTCTGTCACTTATTGTGAAAGTTAAAAATCTGAATTATTTGATTACTGTATTTTCCTGTTTTTGCTGGGTCATAAAACTGCTGTCTCAGTCTGTATGAGCAGTACCTCAGATCAAATTAAAACTTTATTTTCTCTAGTGCTGCATAAATGAACTCCGAAAACATTCGTGCACTGGAAATATATTTTGGTTTGCAACTACTGAAGTTTTAAAAAATAAAAGACTTCTCTCTGAATTTAGCTTTTCCTCCTTAATTATACAATCCTACAAAAGGCTAAATACCTGTAAAGAGTATATACTTGCATCAGCAAGGATCTTATTGTTCTGTCAAAACTACAAGTGAGATCAGTGTCCACATGGGAAAAATAATATACACCTTACTTGGGGTGGCTTTTCCAAGTATGCACTGGTAAGTCTGAAAATCACATGGGAACAGCAGCCTTGGAATGTTCCTGTAATTCAAATTTAGAGACATACTCTGCAGTATAAGAACAACAGCAGGATCAGCAAACATGGGCATAGAGTCAACCGTAAAGAGTTGTATAACAAAAGAAAAAGGACATTTACCATCTTATCTAGGAAGAAGGCAAATGTAGAGTTGACAGTTGATACCTGGAGACATGAAGTTGGCTGAGTAAAGAAGTCAACTGAGTAAAGGATATAGGCAGTGAAAACGGGAAACTAATAATAAAAAAACACAGAAGATACAATCAGCTGGAAAAGAAAAGTAGTAAGGGAGGAAGGAAGCCAAGAGAAGTGGACTATAAATGCATGTAACTCTCTTCAAGAAAAAAATATTTTTTAATCTATTTTCCTGTTGCAGATGCTTCAAACATCTGTAGTTCTCTCCTCCTGAATCTTTCTGGAGCTACTCTGTGTCCTGCTGTCAGGTTATCCAACATTTCCTACTTAATCACTACAAATATCTGAGTCCTACACAACTATGAATTTCCCCTCCATACAACTACAGAAAGCAACATCATTGCTATTTTACAAAAGGGGAAATGAGACAGAGATTAAATTATTTCCCTGAGGGAACTGTATTGTACTAAGAATTCCTAAACACTAATCCAGTGCATTAAGAATAAAGTTATCCAGCCTCCAATGGTGCAGTAGTGCCTGAAGGTAGGTGATTCACTACCCACCACAATCGATTTCCAGGGAGGGTTGCATTGTTGTTTCTTCCACTTTTTTGAAATTCCTCCAACCCTGAGAATGCATAGAGAAAAAAGCCCAAATGTCAGCCTTCTCAACATGGTGGTTTTATGCACTTGTATTTCAAGCCTTCACAAATCAAAGGCATAATGTGTGCCACTGACAAGACAGTGTACATCTGGGACAGGAGAATTAGCCATCGGTTATATATCAAGTTCACTCAGAAGAGTCCTCATCCGTTCTGTGCAGAAGAAGTTTAATGTAACAAAACCTCTTACAACTGTATAGGGAATAAGCAGAGAACAATGAAACCTGCCTACGTATTTAGTTTATACCTTTGAATTCTTGGGAAACCTATGCTGCTGGCAAGTTTTAATTCAATATTTTGAAGGCTGAATAACTTGAAAGCCTAGTACGGCTTCTTTTTTTTTTCTTGTTGTTTTGTTTGGTTGCAGTTTGTTTTATTTTATTTTTAGAAAAATTAAAATTAAAAACTCTCCTGGATGCTTTATGTGTTGCAAACTGCATATCGCAATTGCAAGGTAGTTTCCCAGAAAAGAGGAAGGAGAGTATTGCATGAGGTTTTTTAGAGTAAGGGCAACTCACTTACAGATGGAACTGCTCACTGTTTGTAGGTGGGATGAATGCTCTGTTAAAAATACAAGAAAATACTGGCAGATTTTCTTCCAAGAAGAACCAAGCAAAAATAATTTTAGTTAATGTATTAATTCACATGTTAATGAGTAAAATGAAAGTGTTTTGCTTAAAACATTGTACCAGACATAAAGAAAAATGTGCAATTTGTGCTTGAAATAAGTGAAACATTAACTATAATGTCTTACCCTGGAACTTCAATAATTATAATGACAAAGAAGATTCTATTGTTCAATTATAAAATGTCATGCCATGCATCACTTAATCAGAATGTGCAGAATGTTACATTCTTGCAAAGTGGCTTCATGGAATTGATTGCAAAAGGGTGAAGGAAATTCTCGTACTTCAATAAGATTTTCTATACATATGTGTGCTAAATATATACACTAAATATTTTTCATGAGAATTGCTTGATGTCATAACTCTAGATTCAATTCTGCAACTGTGTCTGGCATGTTGGGATTTTAGGGCTAATGGCAAAGCAGTGATGTGAATGATGCCGTGAAATTAATCAATATCTTACTTTATATGCTAAACTGGAAAGCCTGGAGAAAGAAAAAACATTATTCTGACTGAATTTAATATCAGATTAATTTCTGGTTTTGCCTCTGACTTACAAAAAGAAAAAAAAGGAAGAAAGGGAAAATCCAGAGACATAGTTCAACCATTTCAATTTCTCTATGGTTCCCAATATCACAGTATGTTAGTTTTTAAAATCAAAATATTAGAAAAACATGTTCTACTCTACCTGAATACTAAATGTCATATAGATTAAGAACAATGTACTGCTCAAAACTTCTCTTAGAAGATGTAAGTTCTCAGGACAGTAGTACAATCATTAATATTACTGTTAAAAATAATCATTGGTAAAGAAGAGAGTATTAAAATGAAACTAAGCCTACCTCCTCTATTATTTTATTTTTTTGCTTTAAGCAGAGGACAACAAAAATAGAGCAAAACATCAAAAAAAAAAGACTGGCGTTATTTAAAAAATTTACATCATTGGAGCATGCCTCCCACATGGTTGGTAAAAAGTTGTGTTCAACTTCTCTCAGATGGTTTCTGAAATCCTTCCTGGATGCTTTCATATCTCTAGAGAACACCTTAGATACTAGATTAGAGAATATGCTGGAAAAGGTTACTCTCAAAATCACATTTTCTGATGCTTTTCTGTTTTGCTTAATTAGACTTTCTTTGGCAGAAACCTTAGTATTAGAAAATATAGTATATTGCCCACGACAAGATATTCTTTAGTCTACTGAGCAACATCTTTCCTGAGAGTTCATGTTCCCTGTCCAAAGAAATGAACTGAGTCTGAGCTCCCAAAAGGCATAAGCGATAGCCAATGTATGAGTTACTGGAAAATCTACTTGTGCACTGCCTCTGATTGGAAGTAACAGTTCTGAATATTTCCTGCCAGGTGAAAATATACTGTTGTAACTTTAACCTAACATCAGTGAGTAAATTTAGAACAACCACAAGGTTTGCTTTCCCTGAGGAGTGTAATGTTGCAACCTGAACAGCATTACAGCAGCAGACGCAGAACCCAGTTATGATACAGACCACTCCTTTTAAAGAAGAAAGTTGGCCCAGCATACATTCTGGGAACGCACATAGCCAGTTCTCAATGCAAAATGTCACCTTTGCTCCACAAAAATGTAGCCAGAAAGGCCTGCATCTGCTTAAAAGAGAAACAAACCTAGCCACAACCCCTCACAAAAACCCTAAAACTTTTCAAAGGAAGATTTTTCTGGATTAGTACTGTGGGTGTTTAATCGGCAAATTACTAATGGCCTTCTGGTTTTGTTTTTCTCTTGGGTAAATTAGAGCTTGTACAGGTCTGCTTTGGAAAGGTTACCTTGAACTCATGGTCTGATGAAAAAGCAAAAGCAAAATATTGGCACAGCTTTCTTGTATGTTAGAGGACATCTTGTCTGAAGAGTAAATTCCAGGCTCTTTGAAAACATTTGTGTTACTTTACTTTTCTCTTCATTTACTCTTCACTTCTTTCTGTCATGCCACCTGTTATTGTGGTGTCTACACAGCAAGAAACAAATCGAAACTTCAAAGATGATCTGGTTGATTTTTCTTTTCCTTGGATCAAAATGTCTTTAATGGAAAATGTCCCACTGAGCAAAAGGGGATTTTATTTATTGACATTTTTCTTTTTGAGTATGTGAATATAGCTGTGTGAAGTGAGATTTATTTTTTTATTGTTAGTGTAGGAAAGTAGTACTGTCAGGGACCATGGGCTCCCCAGTGGGGAAGTTTGGGGGCAGAGCTGCTGGACATGTGCAGAAAGGGAGAGGAGAGAGACAAAATAAAACTTAAAGCGTGTTACGATTTTCCATGATATCAGGGTATAATTTAACAATATTGATTGCATGCAAAATCTGAAAGTAGTCTTTTGTGCATTAAACTTCTTTTCTCCATCAGCTTTCTCATTAAATTACCTTCATCCAACTGCTCAATATGGGATGAGAAAGGAATGCAGTTAATGTCATGACAGTAGCTGACATCAGCTGATAGTTGTTACGTTTCAAAAAGGCGTCCTTCTGGACATGACCTAGGTAGGAATTCCTATTCCAAAACTTGTTTATGACTAAACAATTTATTCAAGCCATGCTCATTACAAAAATGTTAAATGAGAGGTGGACTAATTCCATGACAAATAAAAAAAAAAAAGTGAAGAAGACACACTACAGAGAGTTTTTCTGATTTTAAATAATCTGCAACTGAATGAAAAGTCATTAATATACCCACCGTGCAGGAAACATAATTACACAGTTATGAAACATGCTTTTTGAAAGAAAAACCCCTTTCAAAGAGTGTGTAACACACTGTGCTTCTCATGTCGTGGTCTAACAGAGATGAAGACATACTAACAACAATTTTGCCAACAAACCAAGCAAACAAGATAAAAACAGTCATTTAAAAATACTTGATTCAAGAAAATATATGAAATTGCTAGTAGCTCTGATGGCTGCTGAGATATATTAGTAAATTATATGGTAACAATAGCTTGAGAATGAAAAAGACTACAGACATGCAATAACCACTCAAAGGCTAAATGATTAACAGCAGATGGTTTGGCTAGCAATAAGCTTATTTTGTGGCAGCCTACATTGCATCATACAATGTTGATCTGGTTTTGTGTGAAGAGGTTAAAAAAAAGATCGAAAACCAGGAGACTCTAAGGGGACAATGTGTTACAGAAGTGGATATATATTTGTTTGAACATCATCAGTCATATGCAGGGAGATTGCAAGTGCGGTATGCACCCGTTAAAAATCTAAATTATTATTTGCTTGACAACACAGACAAAGGTCATTGGTTGTAACACTCTATTCAGCTAAGCCTTGGTGCCACGACCCTGGTGAGGCACCCAGGCAGCCTTTGCTTGGCAGGGCAGGAGCAGTCAAAAGTTGCAGGAAATGCCAAGATCTCTGAAGTATGAAATAGTTCTCTATGTCACCACCTCTTGTAAAATGAATAACCTATTGATGATGGTTTGGGAAGTCCTCTGAGGAGGTAAGTGGTACTTTCTCAGGCAGACCCTGCTTGTATTTCTAAATAAGCTCTTAGGAGAGAGCTGCAGTTTGCACTTTTACTAGATAAGGCCCCACATACGAAGTAGTCAGGCAAAACAGGGACCAAAATACATGCTAAACTGCTTGGCACAGGTGAGGGTATGCAGTCCCATACATGCCCACCACAACAGCTTGAGGCAGGCAGAGGGATGATACTGATAAAGACTGTGTATTTTGTGGACTGAGATTTGCGCAGCATTTCCTGGGCCGCTCTGAGAATTTAAATTTTATATTTAGATGTGTAAGTGTTTTTGCTCTGTTGTGATTTTATCCTTGGGACACACGAATAAAGGGGATCAGCAGAACAAATGATAAATTTTTAAGCATATTTTTCATACAAAAATCCTTAGGATTTCTCTCTCCCACTCAATTCCATCACATTGCCTGCAGTTACTGATGAAATGAAAAACCTGGGAACAAAAATTCTGAAAATAACTCATTAAGTTTCCAATTCAGCAAGTTATAACTTCAGTAGTAGCTTAGTATAGAGAACTAGAAGACTGAAATCAAGAAGAACACATGCTTAAAGCTAGGCATTTGACAGATGCATTAACTAACAGGGGCTGCAATGCCATAGACAAGTTCAGAATCTTGGGAAATTAAAGACCAAAAAAATTTTTCAAATGCTGCAAACAATAAAAAGACATTATTATGACAAGCATTTATGAAGATCTGAAGTTATAATGTAGGCTCACATATTAGCCTGCTGTTGAAGAAGAATCCGGGAAGACCCCCCACCGAGTCACAAGCTTCGCACTGGACTCCCTTTGTTTTCTAAACTCCTCAGAGAGCAGTCCAGGTGAGGCTGGATCCAATCCCAGCCTCTGACTGTAAAGAAAAGCTCAGACCCTAGATTCTGTCACAGGGCCAGTTTAATACAGCTTGAGCAGAGTGCTTCCAAAGAGGGACCCCTCAGTTACTTTCCTGTGCTTTTTAAAGCCTCAGATTCTATGACATAAGCTGTTCACTCACCTGTTCACTTGACAAGAGTGTGTCTTTTGCCCAATCAAATTGTTCAACTGCTACATGTTCTCTTTGATGACTGGAGTTTGGTGCAGGCGCCTTTACCCTCTTACACAGTTTCTTTTTGTCCTATCTGCACCAGAAATTCATCTGTCTTCTGCTGACTCCAGGTAGAATGGCCTCTTTCTTCACTTCCAAGAATTACAGTTCCCTTTCCTTTGATCATAATTGTCACTCTAATTCATATTGCTAAACACATAATCTTCATTAACATTAATTATACAATGCCATTATGCTAGGTACAATATATCAAAGTCATGCAAAACCACTAACCACGCTTCTTGGACTAAAAAGGAGTTCAGCCTAAGTTCAATATGTTGCCAGGTTACAGCTTGCAGCTTAAGGCTTTGTCCTCGTTTGAGGTAAAACAGAACTAACTTTCTGCTCAGTAATTTTACTTTTCAGTTAAGTCTCTTCTAACTAACTTAGCTCTCTGAAATGAACGGCCTATTTTTCAGACAGTAGTCTGCTTCCAGGGTGATAAGACCTGATGTTTATAGTTGATGCCCGGGCATGGTATGCGGAGTGCTCTTGCTTATACTTATTGCAATAACACCCAAGGCCAACCAACTTTGCTACTTGCCCCGTTGGAGGGTCGGAAGCAGAAAAGTGTAGAGGGGTCCCACCTGCAGGGAGGAGTGGACAGAACAGGTGACCCAAAACTGACCAACAGGGTATTCCATCCCGTCTGCATCATCATGAGCGTGTATAAAAGCTGACAGATCAAAGGGATCAGCCTCTTTCTTCAATGGCTGGTGTTCGAGGAGGAATCTGTCTGTTTGTCTGCCTTTGATCCATGCATTTCTGAATCCAGATCCAGAATCCAGTTCCCGTCTGTCACGGAGTCCAATCTGGGACTTTCCCTGTGCCAGTTGGTGATGTGATCGTCATCCTGGAAGCTTGATACTCTTTTTGTATATATCGTATATATTTCATGATTTTCTTTTTTTAATATTATTGTCTTTTTTTAATTAAATCATTATTAATATTTAATTGAAGTAGTTTATTTTCCTTTAAACTCATAAATCTCTTTCTCTCTCATCCTTCTCTTCCTGAAGGGAGAGTCTGGGGAGACCATCTGTTGTTTGTTTCAGTGGCGAGCCCGGCCCAAACCATGACGGGCTTCACCAATCTACCTACTCATGCTGAGCTCATGCTAAGTAAGTTAGTTACGAATGCTAATGAAAGCACGTGATTCGAATAATCAAGTTTAAGATTACTTCAGTTCCCAACACCTACACAGAAAAAATTGTAAGCAGAGAGTCCTAATGTAGACCTGAACTTGGGGTAAGATTTCTGAAACTCAAAGAAAGCTGAGCTCACGTTTTTGAGAAAATTGACCATAAAGGCCATGTCACATTATCAGCCATGCAAAGGAGCTGTCTCCAAAACAAAAAGAAACATATGATTATAGCTGAGAGATGTTTTTACACTCATTGTATCAGATAGATTCCTGACAATCTGCTTCTTTAAAGGGAGTGCCTCTTTTCAAATCATAAGGTTATTTGGTATAAAAGAGATGCCATTGCATGCATGGTGATATGACCACAAATGCTGCAATATAAGATCAAAATTAAGGATCATGTCTTTGATAAAATCTGGCACCAGAAACTTGATATTTTCTGTGTCTTTCTATATGATTAAAAAACAAAAAGAAAAAGACCAATGGGCTTTAATACGGTACAATTAAAATATCAAACAAACAACTTTTTTGTATTTCAAATATGAAACAAAAGATTTTTCAAAGCTTAAAAATTCTTCTTCCTATTTTCTGGCAGATTTTTTGCAGCCACAGAATCTTTGACTTTCCAACTTCTTGCTAAGCAATCATTACGTATATATACATATCCCAACCCTCATGCTCATGCAGAGTTATGAAGACTCAGGTCTGAATAAATGTGTATTATATGGGAACTGACCATAGTGGGATAAATGGGATAAAAAGTCTTTTTCTGTTGTTATTGATGGAAAAAAGGAACTAGAAAGTTCTTTGAGGAGAGCAACCACGGAATGATCCAAAAAGTGTCAGGTCAACTGAACATTTCACCTCAAAGCCTTGTTACAATGAACATTGACAGACAAAATAAAAGTAAATCTGCATTCTTTTCATAAAGCAAAGGATGTCAGATTTACTAGGGAGGATGGCTGTGAGGATAGTCAGTCAGTCAGAGAAATTCACATTCTGTGAAAGTTTCTAGAAACAGAGAAGTAACCAGCTGAAACTAATTTCTTGATATTTTGGTTTTGCACAAATGAAAAATAAGTCATGATGTTTAAAATCAGCAGAAAGATGAGAGAGACAGCATGGCAACCCCAGTCTCCTAAATTTAACTTGAGTGTATCACCTATTGGAGAAGTAGCCTGTACATTTCATGAAGAATCGCTCTAACGGTTAAAGCTGCTGCCTATTCAGGAATGGCATTGTGAAGTACCTACACTCTCTATAATCAATGTTTCAAAAATAAATTTTCTCACCTAGTTTAGTAGATTAATTCAGTAAGCCACATAAGTCAGGCAAGTCAGACCAAGCAGGAATATAAAAAAACAGACTGTCTTCTTCCCTCATTAAAAGTTTATTATCATTAGTAAATTATTTTTGATTAAAAAAAGAAGAAATGTTCCCTTGGGAATTGCTCAGGCAATTAAACACTTAAAGACTAGGCAGATCAGTAGTACATAACTCGATTAGGAAGACAATGAATCCTAGAACTCTAATCAACTTAATGAAGTTGTTAATGAATCTCTTTCTCCTGCCCAGGATAGTTCTAATGCTAAAAACTTAGACAAAATTTAAAATTCTTTCCATTACAGAGAAAGAAAACATATTCAACACGCACATCAAAGTGAGAAACTTTGTACAAGTAGGAATAATATATTAAAGCAGCAACTGACCCTTGGTTGTTCTTAAAATTCAGCATCATGATAAACACATATTTCATGGGAGTCTGCTCTTATACTTCCTGTCCTACATGCAACAGATAGTCATTTGCTGGATCCATTGCCACACACTCCAATTCCCTCAAGAGGACTCTACATTGCAGCAGATAACAATATAGTGACTTCCTACTTATCTATACTTACGCAGGATGAATCCAGTTTTGTAGTTTTTGGAAAGTTGGGTAAGAAAGTGCATAAGGACTTGTTCTAAAAATAAACAGTTAAATAAAATACAGCAAATCAGGAGACAAAGCTTTTTCCTTTCTTCTTTTCCTTTTCCTTTTCCTTTTCCTTTTCCTTTTCCTTTTCCTTTTTCTTTTTCTCTTTTTCTTTTTCTTTTTCTTTTTCTTTTTCTTTTTCTTTTCCTTTTTCTTTTTCTTTTTCTTTCTTTTTCTTTTTCTTTATTTATTAACATATTCATTTCTTTTGAGAAGAAAATTCACTTTATATAGATAAAAAGAAACAAAAAAAAGAAGTGAACAGTGATATTTAGCTCCTGCTGGATGAAAAACCAAATTTATTTTAGAATCATTTTAATTTCATGATGATCTGCCAGGAGGCATAAAACATATCTTCTTAAGTTGCAAAAGAAGGATAATGTTTGTTGCAAGAAAAACAAAGGTGATATTTAGTGTTCATGTTTTTTTTTTTTTTACGTAAGGAAAAACATTTATTGAAAGGACAGTAACTCCAGATTTCTTTAAGGCTGCCATTCTCTTGTTGAAGTCATATACTTAGTAGCAGGCCCTACATTCCATACCGACATTGAAAACAAAATGGAAAACTAAATACCACTCCCCCAAAAGGTACCACCACCACCACAAAAAAACCCCAAATGACAATGTAATATTCCAATATCTATCTAAATCAAAGAACTGAAGTTTTTTAATCTAAGAGAACAGTACCTATTTTTATATTTACCTTCATATTCATATTTTTGTTTATATCTGTGTGCTACTGTATATTCTTAATAGTGAATCAGACCAAATTGGATTTGTTTTTAATATTACATAGCATATTTTATTTTTAAGTGATTCAGTCATTTACCATATACACCTCTCATTTTAAGTCTGCATTTTGAGAATAACAATCTACTTTTACAAGATTTTCTTCTTTTCAGGAAAGAAAGCAACATTACACACTTAATGAGATACTCAGTTTGGATGAAACCATTTAGTCTCAGGAAAACTGGAAAGGATAAGAACTCAATATTTTAACTCAGCTGAAGATTTCAGTGAAAAATTTAAACCAGCAGTGTAGGCAAACTCCTTATTTACTTCACTCTTCAAGAAAAAGCAATTCCATATACACCAAGTCACTATGGAACAAAAATATAGCATATTGGCATTGTTAATCCTATACTCAGCCAAACTCACTGGTGCAAAAAACTAAGACTTCCATTTGAGCTAGATGATAATTCCAGGTGCTTACTCTTTAACTACCTTTGCTTAGAGAAAACGTGTGTATTGAAAAGACTGGATTGCAGCCACTCCTCTTTTATGTGTAAATAATTCCTCATTACCTTAGCTTTGTTGACTGACAGCACTTAATACCCACAACAGGTTCATGCATCCTGTGCTGGATGCTCTGTTGCTTTAATGATCAGTGAAGACAATATTGATAGCGAAAGTGTCTTGGCTATCCAAATGAAGAATAGGGAAATGCCCACCTGTACTGTTATATAGACATACTCTGCATACAAGCAACTCTTAACACTTGCCATAGGGCATTCAGTCTATCTTTACATTATTCTAAAAAAACAAACCTCGCTGTTACAGACCACATCTTTAATAGTGGATATTTAAGAAACTCAACACCATTTATGATATTAGGGGTGTACCGAGATTAAAGAAACAGCTGTTACTAGGCGTGCCATGAGATGATCACCAGATCTTTGCATAAAACAGGTCATTCTTGACTTCTAAAAGTTTTGTTATTTGTTTTGGGAGTAGTATTGGTTATGTTTCAAACATCTACTGAGTTAAATTCACTGAAGAAAACTCTTTCTACCTTGAAAACATCTGTTAACAAAGAGTAGTCCAAATCTTCTTTCATGGCTATTGTTTAGTTTAATTTTACACTAAACAGAGATTAAATTGAATAATATCAATAATGTAGTAATAAAAACATCTGGCAGAGATAATTTTTGGTTAATACTGGCAGCTATTTCCTTCACTAATTCTCAGACTAATGAATGCAATAATATATGAGTAGAATAATTTACATTTTGCAAATTCCTAATTATAATTTCACATAAAGTTTAGATATTCAGAATGAATAAACCATAGAACATTATCTCCTCCCAGGTTATTAGGAATTTAAAGCCTTGCCAGATGTCATTTGAAAGGTAATTTTCAATAAGGCCTTGGATTTAACCTACAAATGTGTAGAAATATCTTAATTTCATTTTCTGCATACAGGCAAAATGCGAGCAAATGAACATGAGAAGGTGAAAGCACAGGAATGGAGAATTTCCCCTGAGTTACATCTATAAAAGCTGGAAGAATTTCTGCCTAGACCACCGTAAATAAGATAACATTGGCAAGTAGGACTTGAAACAGTTTTTCTACCACATAATTATTGCACATACACACTGATTTACTATTACAGAAACAACATAATTTAAAATAATTTAATATAACTCTTCCACACCTGAGTTTTAGTGTTAACCACAACTTTATAAACTCTGTATGTTTAAGGGAATGCCATTTTTCTCTGACTACTTTGGCAACAAAGACTTAAATTTCTGGTTATGCTACTGTTTCGTTTAAAGCTATTCCAACACTTATTTCAGTTAGTATGTGCAGTTTTATTATTACCTGTCCTTTGATTTTCCTTGTAACAGAGGAAGCACAACAAAGGCCATAAAGCTGAGACGGTGACTCTACAGCTTCTCCTGAGTATGATGTTTCCTCAGTTTGATTATTCCTGGATTTATCAAGGACATATATGTACTTCAAACATCTCCATATAAGGAGACTACTATCTTTCCAAGAGAACACGAAATGGTGTTGTGGAGTGAACACAAAGAAATGAGCTGATTTTGCAGTATTTAGTCTTGTAGTAGACCTGACTCATCCAGAGATAGGTCTGAGAAAATTGAAAAATTCCTGTCTTCAGTTCCCAACCCCAGACAACTTAGAACCAGAATTTGGTAAAAGTGTTATTCTAAAATGTTACCAAATATTTTAGAAATGTCTTTACTAATGACAACACCAACAGTAGTAGTAGTAATAATAGTAAAACCAACCAGCAGTAAGATCAAATACTGGTGCAAAATGTGAGCAATGATTATATATAAAAATCAGGTTTAGAGACAATTAAAGCTGATATTTGACCTTGTGGACCTCTTTCTATTTTCAGAAGTAGCATACTTGGTAATGTCTAGTGATTTCCACTGGCGTAGCAATACATTTTGCTAACTACTAAATGCAAATCACAACTGTTCCACAGTACAGATAATAAAAGTAAAATTAATACTAGTTTCATGAAGCAAGAGATACCTGTATGCTTGATTTTTACTTTGTGATAAAGCATCTGGAGTTGACTTGAAAGATTAGATCTGCAGCTGTTCATAGACATCTGGAGAAGTCTTGTCTTTTGGTTCAGGTAGAACTGACATATAGCTGACTGATATGAAGGGACAAGAAACTCCCAGAAAATAAGAAGCTTGACTCCTAACCCTATCAAAAGTACCACCTGAAATGGGCAGTCCCTAAAGGAGCTTTAACTGATAGTATTTCCCACGATCTCCCTCAGTATCTATCAAAGTTCAAGTTTTAACCGTCACCTGCTACTTATAGGAATTTCATGATTAAGAGAAAATAACCTATTGGGATAACAGTTATAAGATTAGAGAAGTTTTTGGGAGTCCTTGGGGAGGCGCATGTTGAATCTTCTGCATACATAACTAATTTATCCCTAAGTGTTATGAAATGTCAATGATAAGTGTTGACAGAGCTTATACAGTCAACTGTTTTCTTGGTAGACCAATAAAATTAAAATTTGCAAACAAACAGAGGTAGAAAATGTTAAGACACACACGAAAACACCTGTACTTCAAAGGACAACTTCCTACAAAACTAAATTAATTTTTCATAGAGCATTTAATCCCTTCATTGGTATTTTATGCTAGAAGTAGAAAGGATTTATATATTCATAGATTCAGCCAACAAAGTTAAGAGGAGAAAATATGCTTGTTATGATGAGAGGAAAGCCAGCTAAACCGTAGGTTTAGCCTATGGTTTAGAAGTAAAGCTTCTTTCCTGGTAATTCTGTACTTTTGAACCTACACATTATTGGAAAGACAGCTTGTGTGAAATAGAGCTATTCTAGTACCATAAGTAAATAAAGAATTTCATAAAAGTAAAACTGATCAATAGATTTTAGAAATTAGTGAACTGATACCTCTAAAACAAAAAATTCTTACTTTTGATTTTTTCTTTACAAATTACTTGTAACTGAATTTAGAAATTAGTAATGAATATATTTATAAAATCTCATAGAATCATAGGATCATAGAATACCATGTTGGAAGGGACCTCAAGGATCATCTGGTCCAACCTTTCTTGGCAAAAGCACAATCTAGACAAGGTGGCCCAGCACCCTGTCCAGCTGAAGCTTACAAGTGTCCAACGTTGGGGAATCCACCACTTCTCTGGGGACATTATTCCAATGACTAATTGTTCTCATTATGAAAAATTTTCCTCTTGTGTCCAATCAGAATGTCCCCTGGTGTAACTTGTACCCATTACCCCTCATCTTTTCCATGTGGCTCCTTGTAAAAAGGGAGTCTCCATCTTCTTTGTAACCACCTTTTAAATACTGGAACGGTGATAAGGTCTCCCCTATGCCTTCTTTTCTCAAGGCTCAACAAACCCAATTCTCTCAGCCTTTCCTTAAAGGGCAGGCTTCCCAGTTCTTTGATCATCTTTGTGGCCATTCTCTGGACCCTCTCACACCTGTCCACATCTTTTTTTTGCATAATATACTGAACACAGTATTCCAAGTGTGGCCTGACAAGCACTGAGTAGGTTGAGACAATGACTTCTTTATTGTCTCTGCTGTTGATGCCCTTGTTGATGCAACCCAGCATCCTGTTGGCTTTCTTTGCTGCTGAAGCACACTGTTTGCTCTTATTGAGCTTGTTGTCCAGCAGGACCCACAGGTCCCTTTCCACTGAGCTTCTCCACAGCCGGGTCAATCTCAGCCTGTGCTTCACTCCTGGATTGTTTTCCCAGGTGCAAGACCTTACACTTGTCCTTGTTGAACTTCATAAGGTTCTTGTTAGCCCACCCTTCCAGCCTATCCAGGTCTTCCTGCAGGGTTGTTCTCCCTTCCGAAGTGTCTACTTCCCCATTCAGTTTGGTGTCATCGACAAACTTCATCGGAGTGCACTTGATCCCATCATCCAGATCACTTATGAATATATTAAACAGTGTTGGGCCCAGTATTGATCCCTGGGAGACCCCACTTGTGACAGGTTGCCAGTTTGAAAAGGAACTATTTACCACCACCCTCTGGGTGTGGCCTGTCAGGCAGTTCTCCACTCACCACACAGACCGCTTGTCTAGACCGTAATGTATCAGTTTCTCTTGGAGGAGGCTGTGGGGAACCATGTCAAAAGCCTTGGAGAAGTACAGGTAGACAATGTCCACCACTCGACCATCATCAACTGAGCAAGTTATTTTGTCACAAAAGGTGATCAGGTTTGTCAAGCACGATTTGCCCTTGGTGAATCCCTGCTGGCTTTTCTCAGTCACATGACAGTCATTTGACTTGTGATAGCCCCTGGGAGGATTCATTCCATAACTTTCCCAGGATCAAAAGCAAGACTGATGGGCTTAAAATTTCCTGGATCCTCCTTTAAGGCTTTCTTGTAGATGGGGGTGACATTAGCCTTCCAGTCTTCTGGGATGTCTCCCAATCTCCACAGCTTCTCAAAGATTATGGAGAGTGGCCTTGCAACAACATCAGGCAGCTCTCCTAATCCACTCAGGTGGATAGCATCAGGACCCATAAATTAGTAGGGGTCAAGCTGCTGTAATAGTTCACACATCAACTCTTCCTTCACTGATGGTGGGTCTGTGTTTGCATTTACCTGGATTGTTGTTCCTAAGGCCTGGGGCCCAACTGTGCTGGTAAAAACAGAGGTGAAGAAAGTGTTGAGAACCTGTGCCTTTTTGGTGACTAATTCACCTCTCCTGTTTAACAGCGGGCCAATATTTTCCTTTTGTTTCTGCTTGTTGTTTATGTACCTGAAGAACCATTCCTTGTTGTTTTTGACTAAATCCCTTGTTCTTCTACTAACCTTCAGCGTGCTCAGCAGGATCCCAGCCACCACAATATTGTGATCACTCCAGCCAAGGCTATCACTAACCAAGATACCACAAAGCAGGTTTTCTTGGTTTGTGAGTAGCAAGTCCAGTGGTGCCTTGTTCCTGGTTGACACATGTAACATTTGTATGAGGAAGCAGCCCTCTACGCATTCCAGGAACTTGAAGGATGACATGTGAGCTGCTGTATTGTTCTTCCAACAAATATCTGGATTGTTGAAGTCACCCATAAGAACCGGGTTCTGTTGACCTGAAGCTAGCTTAAGTGACCCAAATAATGCTTCGTTGAGCTTTTCATCTTGGTTGGGAGGTCAGCAGCAGATGACTACTGTAAGATTCCTCTTGGAGGTGACCCCTCTGATTTTGATCCAGAGGCACTCAATAGGGCCTTCACAGTCACCATAGTTGACTTCTATACATTCAAGGTTCACCTTAATGTAGAACATGACGACTCCTCCTCTTCCCTGCCTGTATTTACAAAACAGCCTATAGCTATCCATTGCTATCTTCCAGTCATGTGAGTTATCCCACCATGTTTCAGTTATTCCTATGATATCACAACTTTCTGACTGGGCATGGAGCTCCAGTTCCTCCTGTTTCTCCCCCAGGTTGCGTGCACTGGTAGACATACAGTTGAGGTGGTTGGTCTTCTGGTTCTCATCTTGAGAGGCAGCTAAGGGACACTTGTCGCTGCTGTGGTTGGCCTGGCTTGTTCCCCAGTTGGTTGCAGTGGCATGAACATTGCCATTTTGGACCCTGTCCCCCAAGTCCTTCAGTTTAAAGCCCACCTCATCAAGTTGGCCAGCCTGTTGCCAAAGATTCCTTTACCTCTTCTGGACAGATAGATTCCCTCTCTCCCTAGCAGGCTATAGTCATCTAAGAATGTCTCATTGTCATAAAAGCCAGAATACTCATGATGGCACCAGCCACGAAGCCAGAGGTTGATTTGCATCATACGTCTATTTCTGACTGTACCTTTTTCTCTAACTGGTGAAATGGAAGAAAGGATAACTCAGGCACCAGTACTTTTCACTTGCACCAAGGCTTTGCAGTCTTCCTTGATTCTGCCCAGGTTCTGCCTTGCAGTGTCATTCATGCCCATATGAAAGAGTAGCAATGGATAGTAGTCTGTGCTCTTGACAAGTTGTGGCACACTTTCAGCGACATCTCAGACCTTAGCTCTTGGAAGGCAGCATATGTCTCATGACTCCCTGTCAGGCCAGCAGATGGGTGCCTCAGTTCTCTTTAACAGAGAGTCACCCACTATGAGCACTCGTTTCTTTTTGCAGTATCCACTGTGTGCTGCTGGTGGAGGTCCACCTGGCAGACCTTGCTTGTGGGTGTCTGCAGTTGTTAAAGCTTCATATCTGTTTACGGTTGTAATGCTGGAGGGTGGGGACTGAGGCAGAGTCCTGCTTTTGTGAGTCACCAGGGTCCAAGGTGACTCACTCTGTGGTGTCCGCTACAGAACCATGGTTCTGAAACCACTTATCTATTGCCATCTCAGTCCCTATAATACTGCTCAGCCTTTTAACTGTTTCGTGAAGCTCAGCCACGTGACAAAACATATCATCAACCTGTGCACAGCTTTTGCAAGTACTTTCCTTTCCTCTGGGAGAAGGGTTCAGGCACTCATTGCAACCTACCATCTGTACTGAAGTCTCCTTTCTTACCAGTTCCTTCTGGGTAGAAGCGTTAAGCATCTCAGGGGCTTTCTCTGTAGAAACACTGGGTTTAGCTCTGAGGAGAGTGCCCACCATCCTGGCAGAGGCCTCTTAAGCTGGTAGGGTGACTATGCCCTTCGTGCACGCCCTTCTGTGTGCCCTGCTGTGCAAAGTACTGCACAAACTGCCACGCCAACTGCTGCGCAAACTGCCGCACCACACCCTGGCTGACACGCCATGCTCTTCTCACAGCGCTCCTGGTTGCTCGTGCTCTCCAGGATGCTTTTTATAGGCCAGGGGTGGACATGGTCACTCTGGCAATGCCCAGGCCTCCTCAGCATGTCCTGTGAGATCTGCTGGTTCCTGGTTGGTCTCTCCATTGCCCAGATGGAGTGCAAGGGCTTTTTACACGTGCACCTAACACTGCATCATACCCTTTGTCAGACACTTCTCCTGAAGTCTGACAGGACAATGTGTGTGTTGTGTACTTCTCCTTGGAGGTCTTCCTGGTGATAAAGGTTTACTATTATTTCTTTCTGATTACACAGGAGAACATTATGGGTCAGGTCTAAAGGCAAAGTATTCTACTCTGTGGAGCACATTTTTTCTGTGATAAAGATTTTCTTGAAATTCTTTTAAGTTTTCTGTGAAGTCTAGATGACATTAGAGGAAGGAGAGGTCAAAAGAAGTCTCTCAAACAGCTTATTTTGCAGGCTTAGACTGAATTGCCTAAGACGGTTGACTGAGATTGCTTTAATTGCTGCTTGTGGCAAACACTGTTCAGATGATTTGAAAATGGCAAGGTGCTGTCAGCAAAAGACAAATAAACAAATTATAATAAAACAACCCTTTCCTCGCCAGCCCCCTCCCCTGCACAAAAAAAAAAAAGAAAAAAATTTGCTATATCCTAACGCAAAATAACAAACAACAACTTAAGCTATAAGTTTTGGATTACTAAACTTCTTAGTTTGTAAGGGTGTAAATACCAACTAAAATCTTCAGAGTGATCAGAACTGTCTCCCTGGTTCCTCTCTTCTTTTGTTTACATGTTTATGTTCCTGTTTCTTACCAATACTTTTCACATTTACATATCTAGTGAGCTGAAGTATAAAAAGGAAAAACTGTTCAGTTATTATAAAAGCATCATTAGGCACTGTTCAGTTCTCTGTTTTTCATATACTTCTGCATGACTTTAGGTATATCACTTTGTCTCAACTGTTTCCTAACAACAATATTACACTGCAATTGTGGGAAAAAGAAATATTAAAATTGAATAATGAGGTTTACATAGTGCCTAAAGTAGACAGTCCCATAACAGAATTCACATGAGGAACAGAACTATGTTTCTTTCTATGTCATGCTGATATGGAGGGACACTAAATAACAAATTGGTCTTTAGATGCATAAGTACTAGTGTACCATGCACAAGTCTGACCTGTTGCAAATCCTTTGACAATAAGAGGATCAAACCTAAGTTCACCTTCCAACGACAATGTTACCGATTCCTCATTTCTTCTCTTACTTTTGCTAGACTGGATAACAGCAGTCACACGGTCTGTATGAAGGTGATATTCTGATGTCCATCAGGGAAGTTATGCAATCATTATCTGTCACCAATGTACATTATCAGCCTCTCGTCAAACCGTCAAGTACTCCAAATTGGAGAACCACATCATGGTTCTAGACTCTTATTCCCTCTTGGCATGCTCCTGATTATGGTTTACAAAACCTTTAAGAAAATTTCCTCTCTCTCCACTATCACTATCACTACTATTACTATCAAGTGAGTAACAAGTATCTCTAGCCTATATGAACAGAGAAAAACACAGCATGAAAAAACTATAGGGCTGCAGTTTGCCCTTCCTGTGATCTGGATTGCCATAGCAGTAGATAGGCATACTCATCATGTCTAATGCTATATGATTATAATTATTCAAAGAAATCCTCACATCTTGATTTACAGTTGAGATAATGACTAAAGTATACCTCAACTCTGTTTTCAGGCTTGGGATACACAATAATCTCAATTTCCCTTAATCTTTTTTTTATTCTCACACCTTGATAGTAACAATCTGCCTTCTGCTTTGAGAAAACAAAAACCTCCTATGTCCTCTCCCACAGCCATATTTACTGTAGTTGTAACTGTGTGTAGCTTTCATTTTCGTTCTGTGAGAAATTTGCTGGAAGATCAGGTACTGTCTTTGAAAGCAGATAAGGAGGGTGGAAGTTTGGGCAGAGGGATACGCTGCACTGGTTCACATGGGAATGGCTTACTTCTGCAGCTGCTGCTTGTTACTGCAGGTAAATCCACCCCAGGGGGCTCAGTCTCTTCATAATTTCATCATTTACAATACTCTGCCTCCCCAACACGAACAGTCAATACTATACACAGGTTTTTGCACTCCATCATCTCTGAGTAGATATCAGATCACACAGGACCTGTTGTCAGTTATTTAAAACTCCTTATATCACTCAGCATAACCTGGAAACATCAACAGAGAGAGTTAGGTGTTGTAATATAAAAAATAATGGCATAAGGCAGTTAAGGTTCAGGAAGTTACCCAGCTTTTTCCCAATGACCACAACTGCAGCAAAGCCCAATTTGTCACTAAGTGAGGTATTAACATTAATTAGCAGAGACATCCAGACCATACAATATAAAAACTACAGGAGCTGCTCATGTTTTCTGTTTTTTTTTTTTTCTTTGTGTCATACAGAGTCAAGTCAGTTCCTCCAAAATGAGCAGATTATAACTGGGTTTATTTATTTATTTATTTGGAAAACGTCTTCTTCTATAGTATATTATCAAGTATAAAAGTAGTACTTTTACATGTTTTTGTTCTACTACCTCAGTGTTTTAAGTCACCTAGACTTTGCTTTGACCTTTAGTATATGTGAATAAACAAACAGAATAATTGAAACCTGTTTTTATGATTGAGTAAAGCAATCCTAGTTATTCACATAACTAGGTGTACTAAGTGATACATTCCTATAAGTGAAATAATATAAGCAGTTAAATGGGGCACTGGACAAGATGTTTGCTTCAGTCATTTATTCTGCCAATAATCGCTCCCATGACCTTAAGAAAATTTGCTACATTTCCTGTGATAATAGCTTGTTTGGCAAAATGCTCTGAAATCTGTAAATGAAAAATATTATGTATTAAGTATTATTTATTTTTAAATTTTAAATAATGCTAGCAGAATTTCTGTGATATATACACACTTGTTCAATGTAAAATCATACTTTAAATAATTTTCTGTCACTGAATAAAAACACTTCTAATGAAAGACCTGCCTCGGGAAAACTCGTTGTACTTCTAAAAGTAAGATAAAAATCTGTATAAGTTATCTTCTCACCTATAATCTCTTTGTTTATCTTGCTTTCAGACTGTCATGTCTGCAGCAGGCAAGAGCATGTTAAGACAAAGAGAAGTAGACTACCAGGAGTACAGCACAAGGAGTTACTCATTCCCATATTTAAGGATGAAACTGGACTGCTGTTCTTTGGAAAACTAAAATCTCCATTCACCTATTCAGTTAGCCAAAAGGACCAGACAATGGACTCCTGATTTAAGAGAAGACACCAGAGAAACCGTTTTAGTTGTGAAGTAGATCACCATTTGAACCAGAATCACAGAATCACATAATCACAGAATGGTAGGGGGTTGGAAGGGACCTTTGGAGATCATCTAGTCCAACCCCCCCCGCCAGAGCAGATTTGCGTAGAGCAGGTTGCACAGGAACGCATCCAGGTGGGTTTTGAATATCTCCAGGGAAGGACAGTCCACGACCTCTCTGGGCAGCCTGTGCCAGTGCTCTGCCACCCTCAAAGGAAAGATGTTCCTCGTTATGTTTAGACGGAACTGGATAGAGACCAGTGGAGGGCTTTGTCACCCCCGAAGTAAAGAAGTTTTCCTGATGTTCAGTAACATGTTTCCTCACAAGAGAGATGCTCCAGTCCCCTTATCATCTTCGTAGCCCTCCAATGGACTCTATCCCATAGTTCTTTGTCTTTCCTGAACTGGAGAGACCAGAACTAGACACAGGACTCCAGATGTGGCCTCACCAGGGCAGAGTAGAGGGGTAGGATAATCTCCCTCAACTTGTTGGCCATGCTCTTTTTAATGCACCCTAGGATACCGTTGGCCTTCTCGGCTCGGCCACCAGGGCACATTGCTGCTTCATGGTCAACTTGTTGTCCACCAGGACTCCCAGGTCCTTCTCCACAGAGCTGCTTTGTAGCAGGTCAGGCCCTAACCTGTACTGATGCATGGGGTTACTTCTCCCCAGATGCAGTACCCTACACTTGACCTTGTTGAACTTCATTAGGCTCCTCTCTGCCCAACTCTCCAGCCTGTCCAGGTCTCACTGAATGGCAGCACAGCCTTCTGGTGTGTCAGCCACTCCTCCCAGTTTTGTATCATCAGCAAACTTGCTGAGGGTACACTCTGTTCCCTCATCCAGGTCATTGATGAATATATTGAACAGGACTGGACCCAGTACTGACCCCTGGGGAACATTGCTAGCTGTATGTCTCCGACTAGACCCTGCACCACTGATCATAACCCTCTGAGCTGTGCTATTTAGCCAGTTTTCAACCTACCTCACTGTCCACTTATCTAACCCACACTTCCTAAGCTTACCTGTGAGGATATTACAGGAGACAGTGCCAAAAGCCTTGCTGAAGTCGAGGCAGACAACATCTACTGCTCTTCCCTCATCTACCTATCTAGTCATGCCATCATAGAAGGCTACCACATTGGTCAAAAGTAAGATAAGGTAAGGTACAATGGTCAAAGGTAAGGTCAAAGAAAAGGTACTGCTATTTCTGACAAAAAATCCTTATTTTTTTAAATTCTCATATCAGCCTAAAATCATTGATGTGAATAGTCTGATCATCCAAATGGGCTGGATTCCTGTATACTGCCATTTAGACAGAAGGAAGGGAAACTTAAAACAAGATATCTCTCCATAAATATATCTGAGTACTACCCTAAAGCATGTTTATGTGGTGGGCAAAATAAGCAAAAAACTGTGCTTCAGACTTCTCCATCTGGCGTGTAATCTAGCTCAGTCTGACAACGGAAGTGAGAAGGGTCAGAGCTGCTGTTCATGCAGGTATGTACATGTCATAGAAGGGGGTTGAAGGATACAGAGGTTTATGCGTGATGATCCTGGAAAGCTCATTTTCCTAGTTTTCAACTGAGATCCTCAAAGAGAAGAAAATATTGTTGTTCCTTAGGTCCTCATAAGCGCTGTTTTTCTGCTGCACACCTCTGAAGAGTTCCATACCAGTATAAATGACATTAAATGCAATGTCTGAACTATCTGGACTAACACATTGTTAGAGCTTATTTAAATAAATTTCTCCCATTCCCTTAAAATAAGTAAATTATCAAGCATGTTACAGAAGCTTGTGCTTTGTAAAACCTCTCTTTCATAATCCCTTTGAAAACACATAAATGTCTGTAACTCAGGTATATGGTGAATTTGCCATCCCTGGAGGTGTTTAAAAAAAGGGTAGATGTGGTGCTTGGGGACATGGTTTAGAAGTGGTTTTGTCAGGGTAGGTTAATGGTTGGACTTGATGATCTTAAAGGTCCCTTCCAACCTCAGCGATTCTATGATTCTATGATTTTATGATACGCTGGCATAGAGGCAGGTTGACATACACATATATATGACAACACCAATTTTCCCAATCCCAAATTAATGAAGTGCAGCATTCAAAAATTGTTGCAATGAAATGAATTTTCCCACTCATCCATCTTCCAGCTGATTCCATTAGATTAACTATTCATAGTGATTCAGCAATAACAGCAAAACATTTTTCAGAAAACATGGACAACCTCAATTTAAAGAAGGTTTCTTGTTACAGGTAGCTATTTATGTTATAAAATCAGACACTCGAGAATTCAGGACACTTATGTGTCTGTGTCAAGGGTCTGATTAAAGCTATCTCTACAGATAAACAGAATAAGTTAAATATATTTTCAATCTTAAAAAAAAAAAAAATTACCTGCCACAAGCAGAGGAGTTACAAAACAGAACAAACCAAAACGACCATTTGCCTTTTTTCCCATTTGGTCTTCTGTGAAAAAAACATATATTGCCTGCAATATCTCTGTCCATAAGGAAATGCTTGGTGTCATCACTCTGAACATTTTTCAGTGACCAAGGCTTGTGCTTTCCGTTAAAAATGACATGATCCATTTAAATCATTTACGTGCAAATCAAGTACTGTAGGGTACTGGGAAGGTAAGGGAAGGCAAGAATGAGGTACTAGCAGAGGTGATTCATCGTTTCTTGGAGTGCACAGAATTTAAGTTAAGTCAGAACATTGTGTTTGAGCCGTAATTTGCATCCTGCGCAAATGGTTACAATCCAAATCCAGGTTAAAATGCAAACCTGTGTTTCCCATATCTCCAGCTCTCAAACTCTTTAGGATAACTGAAACTTGTTAAACAGATTGCTTCCTCTTCAAGGTGAGACTTCTTAATGTTTTCCTGTTCCCTCTGTGTAACTGAGAGGGTGGTTAGCAAAATCCAGTGAGAGGTGACCAGGAGCCTTGCTTTTGAGAATGAACGGAAGGGGGGACAATACGCCTTAGTGTGGACTTCTTTTCCTCCTGTTTCTTCCTCAGTTTCTCGCTGTAAGGTCATGTCACTGAATCAAGAGCCAGGAACTGTGGGTTTTCTTTTCTGAGAATGGAGAGGAAGTGGTGAACTCTGTGGACACAAAAGGTGCCGCAACAAAAGAAAGTCAAAGGTCCACATTTGGACATAATTTATGATGGAGAGAGTCTACAAGATAATTAATGTCATGAGTTTTATTTGGAAGATATTTCTTATTTTAATTTGAAAAGGCAGATTTTAATATGCAGTTGGTGATCTGCTACATAGCTGTTTGGCCTCAGAAGGACTAACAGGTGTAATGTAAAGCACCTATAACTATATGATGCAGGTTGTAATTAATCCTGCAAGATATCAGCCCTATATTTATTTCTCAAAAAAACCCTCAGAAAAAATAAAAAAGGAGGTATAGAAGTGGAGAAGAGGGAAAACTTAATATGTGGTTGGATGAGATACAAAGTTATAATGACTACTTTCAACAGGGGAAGTAATTCATTATATGGCATAATGATATGAGTGAGCATTTCTATAATGGGTAAATCTGGTCATGAATATTTAACAGGCACAAAAACAGCCAAGTGCAAAGCAGATTTTCTTTTGGGTTACAACCAGGGCACAAGTGCTTTCTGATTTTCCATTCACAGTACAATTTTGTCACTTAAGTACAAAGCAGATTTGATCATCTAGCAGTCAACTTCAGTGGCAAAATTAGTTTATCAGTCATCACTCACCTTCTTACTTGGGGGGTACATGCAAAAATTTAATTTTTAGTTTCTTAACTGAAGATACAGCTTTAAAACTGGCTGAAAACACCCAAGTGTTTCTATTGGTTTAGTATATTAACTCTTTCCAGAAAGATTGACCATAGTTTTCTTACATGCTGAAGGAGTATAGAAAGCTAAATATTGCCACTTTATTTTCTCTAAATGATAAAATGTAGACAACTATACATGATAGGAAGTGTTAACAACCTCATTACTATAGCCAGTACATTACTTATTCTCAGATCCTGCTTTTATTTGCTTTTAAACTTTAATGCATTCTAAAATGGAGCATTCTAAACAGAAATTAATTCTTACATTTTGTCATGGCTGGAAATTTTAGCCTAAGAGAAGATACAGACATTACTGAAAATGAAACATCTAACTGGGGAAAACTGTGTTTTACTCAAGTTGAGACGTTATTCCAACCTTTTAAGTGGTTGCAGAACATCTGTAAATAATAGGCATGCATAAATATGGTATGTTGGGAGAAAATCAACAAGATTTTTATGGAAGGAAGTCATATCCCACAAATATAATTGCGTACATTGGAGGACTTAGACAGGTCAGAGATCACAGGGATCTGTCTGACAGCATATACCTGGATTTTTAGAAAGCTTTCTTGAGGAGACACCTTGAAAACAGTAAGAAAAACAAGTTTGTATGGGGTTAATCTCACATAGGTCACAGAAAGATAAGTTACTGTTATTACTGTTATTATTATTATTATTACTGCTCTGTAGTATGGCCATGTATCACATCAGGAGGTGGGTTTTTTGTACCCCTCGCCCCCCCAGTACAATGCCAAATTATTCTAAAAGTCCTGAAAAGGACACAAACCGTAACATGACAAAGCTTGTAAGTAAAGTAGCGTCTTCAAGACAGGCAAAATGAAGATTGACTGTGAAAACTTGCTGAAGATTCGCACTGTGCTGAGGGTCTTGCCAGAAATGACAGATGAAACTCAGTTCCCTTATGTGCAAAGTAAAGCAGAAAGGAGACAAAAAAACAAGCCAACTGTAAATATCCTTTGATGAGCTATTGTCATCCTAGGAAAAGATCCTAGTGTCCTTATGGATGGTTTAGTGGAAATACCACCTGAGCAGCAGCAGAAAAGAAAATCAAATGTCAGGAATTATTAGAAAGGAATAAAACCTGAGAACTTCGCTATGGTTCTGTTTAAAGCCATGTGGCACTGAAAATTAGAAGAGCACGTATAGTCCTTGCACCTTTTTCCCGCTAGCTTTCCCTTTGAAAAATGACATGGAGAACAAGAAATGATTCAGAGACTGTAAAATAGAGTGAAAAAAAGCTGAAAATGGCTTCTATTGAGGAAGATGAATAATTTAGCCACTAATACTACTGGTGAGGTAGATGATAGCATGGCTAAAGCACACAGAACCATTGTTTTGGAGCAGGGATGTGATTTTGAAGTGAGCTTGCAAGTAGTCCCCAGTAACCCAACATCCCCACATAGGTTCAGTTTACAGGATGGATTTAGTTTTGTGCAAACTAGATTCTTTTCACAGGAAACTGTACTCTAGAATCCTCTACAGATATGGACTATCTGTTCCAAACCCTGTTATAGACAAAAGGATCTGAACCAAGGCTAAGTCTTTCAGATAGCTTCAAACTACCTGTGTGGTGGACACAGGAAGATGTAAAATAATATGACTGTTGCCAGCAATATTTTTACTTTTTATTTTTTTAAACTACCCAAAGACATAAAGAAGTTTTCTTCTACATTAGACATCATTTAAACTGGTTATATTTTTAGTCATAGGGTATTGTGGATAGGAACAGAGACTTACAGGCAAATTAATGCTCAAGTCCATAAAGTAGTGGTAAACAGAAAGATGCAGTTACGACTTTCTGGCTCAAAGTGCATCAGTATGTCACATTTCTCATAGCTAAGACAGTAGCACATAGATTTGCCTTATATTTACACTTTTCCTAAGGCTTTGCAATTGACTGTCATCAGACACAGAATGGTGGAGTAGAGAAACTTCTGTCTTGCTTTATATGATCGTTCATATGTTCAAAATATTGAAGGGTTTTTGCAATTTGTATTTTGCAATAAAGAACTAAAATCCAACCAAGTACTTGATTTTTCTTTTTAAAAAAAATATAAAAAATCAGTCTTAACACAGTAAATTTCCAGTCTTTTGTGACAGTTACAAGGCAGAGAAAGGAACAATGTTTACTGAAAATGTGTGTTCCAGAGAACACCATGCACCAGGAGTAGGAAGATATAACCCAACTGTCTTTGGCTATTAATGACTTTCCTTCACAATGGAAACCTATGTATCTGGGAGAAGAACCAGCTGCTGAAAAAGAAAGAAATATAATAGGAAATGTACAGGAAAGTTGATGGAACTGAAAGGTCACTCTCAAATCACATCTAAGGAAGCCCATCTGTTCAGCACAAGTGCCTACAAGAATATTAAAATCAGCAAAAGAAGCCCCAAAACAGAACTATTACATTCAGTTCTGTTTCGCTGTCAGAGTAAGTGTTCCTTTTTACACAGACCATAAATTCTCAAAACTGCGGTTTGAAGGCACAAACATTTCTCATAGTTTCTGGTTTGTACACAAAATCACTGGATCGTGTGGTTTTGAGGGGGCCTCAGGATGTCTCAAGTGTGATCTCCTGCTCCAAGCAGGGCCAAAACAGAACTCAGGTGGGGACACACATGGTTTTGTCCTAGGACATCATGAAAATCTCCAGAGATGAGAAGTCCACAGCCGCTCTGGGCAACCTACTCAACCGCTTAGTTATCCTCAGGGTGACATGTTGATTACAATACGCGTAGTCTGAACCTCTCCTGTTCCAGCTGCAGTCTCACCCTCTTGTCCTTCCCTGTCTCCTCGATTCCCTTCATGTAGACACCAGGGTGCTGATAGGTGCCATGAAGCTGTGTCTGCTCCCAACTGAACCAGCCCTGCAGCCTTGATGTCACCTGAAAAACTGACAGAATGTATTCGGTCACCTTCCCAAGTCTCCGATGAAGACACTAAACAGGACAGGCCCCAGGACAGATCCCTGCGGTCCTCATTTTCTGAGCATCAAAAATTACCGTGTTTGTGCTTGGAGGATAATACCATACAGGGATTAAAAAAAGTATTTCAAGTATCTGTAAGTAAGGGCTACAGATATGCAAACATAGGTAAACTGATGGCCTGATCCTAGAATGGAGGGCTAAATTCCATGCAGGTGCCTGAAAGGCATCATGTGATCTTGTACTTCAAAATCTCTTTAAAACTCTGCAGAGTGCAACCCTGGTTCATGTCTAGCCATTTTTTATATTTTTCTGTCCTTCACACCCATTCCATACACACAATGCCACCTAGGAGCCAGGGTCCAAACCTAATCAGTTCCTTATATTTGCAGTCAGTTACTGCTCTGTACGAATTCAGGAAAAAAGTACAGATATAGAAATGCTTACCTGGGAAAATCATGCTGTTGTCTTCAGCAGAGATGGTCTTCAAACCTTTTGTTTGATGAAACGTGGCTTTTCTGAATCTGTTTAGTTTTGGATGTTTTCTTTGCTACGATAAAAAGGAAGAAAATAAAAGGTCAAAAAAAGCAAACTGAAGTACTTCAGTACTGAAAGCTATTTTTATATATGGAGCACATGCATAAAAATCTGACCACATATTTAGGATCTTGCATATTTAGATGTAGGATCTCATTCTTTGAACAGTTCAGTCAACAGTTTTTACGAGGACATGTTAGACAAAAAGTGGCGTAGTGCTATTTGCCCATACTAAGTGGCATTTGCATTCACATCCACAGCAATCCAGAAGCTTATTCTGAGCCGTAATAGTGAGCTACATGAGGCCACTAAGAACTGCTAGAATTATACTAACCCAAATTCTTGTATTCTAGTCAGGGCCACAGCAGACAGATAGTTTTCTCTTGCGAACAAATACCTGTGAAGTTTTGTGTTATAAGCTCAGATAAATCCCATTTTGGCATCTAATGCTGTCTGTGTATTTATATGGCATTTTTACTTGGTTTGATTTTGTTTAGTCTCTTCTCCAGCTAAGGATTATGTTCTTCTAAGAGAACTAAGCACTGAAAAGATGATGTCAACCAAAGTTAAAGTTAACCAAAACTGTGCTCCTTAATTCATAATCAAATTCTGAGTACAGTTTGTTTGTGTGTTACTATCGATTAAACTCCCAAATTTAAGGGAGTCATTAAAAAAAAAATCATAGTCTTAACCTTTTTGAGATTACAGATGCATGTATTATCACAATAATGTGATGCTGTAGAATAATAAAACTGTCATGATTTTATATACAACTTATAAATGTTCAACTATATTTTTTTTGGTGTGTGTTTATACAGCGACAGAAAATTTCATATTATCCACAGGGTTGGGTTTGTTCTGTTGTAAATGTGCATTTCATTCTCTGGTGACGGCCTAAAATTATTGTGCTAAATTTTCAGTGACTTGACATTTAGCTAAATATGCAAACTATTTGATCAATTTTTTTTCCATTAATTTTTGTTGCCATGTTTTCTTCTTTTTCTTTCTACATTTTTCATCCCTTCTCTGCTCTTCAACACTCCAGAGAGAAAAAACAGGCAATTATTCAGTTTCTGTGTTAAGGTTTGCCCTTAAAAAAAATGCAGAGCATCTGCATAGATTTCTCATATTAAAAAGACAAAGCAGTTCAACCACTTTTTTCAAAGATTAATAGGACATTTTTTGTTACCCCGTGACTCCATGTTCCTCTAAGATGCATCTATATTACTTTGGAAAAAATGAAATCACTTCTCACCTTGACTTCTGTGATTACCACCACCTTTGAAACAGAAGTCATTAACCTCCCATTGTTTCTTTCTCTCTGACGGTTATGTCAGGCTTAAAATATCCTTTCCCATGATAAAACACTTTACATCTGAAAACAGCACAATGGAAAAATATTTGCTTCAGCAAACAAGAGAAAAAGTACCTTGCTAAATTCGTTTAGAGAAAAGGGTCAGTGAAAATATCAAGAGAATAAGAGAAAAAAAAAATCTTACAATGTGAATATGTCACACAGCCCTAGGCATCATATAGCTACCTCTACCTAGTTAATATGCTTAACTTTCCAGAAAATGCATCAAATGCTACCATATAAATTCACATCTTCCCAGCTGTGGTTATATCAAAGAATTTAAGAGTGCACCTATCAGTTTTTAAGTACTTCTTTCTTTGTAATATTAAAAAGAAAGTCTGTGGCATCAGTAACAACTGATATATATTAGTTCCGTATAACTTTAATAGTAAAAGAAAAAAAAAAAGTTAAGAAAATATATCTGAGGAGAGATATCAGTAGATGCAAGTTTGCTAAACTTTTTCTTGGGAACCTATCAGGTTGAGTTTGGCCACTCACCTGATACGTGGAAGATCATTTTCTATCTTGAATTAATTTTCACGTTCTCTCCCTTTTATGTAATGTAATTATTTAGATGAATTTGGTAGAACTAAAAAAAAAAAAAAAGAGAGAGAGAATTGGCTTTAACTCTGTGATTGAGCTCTTTCTAATCAGAGAAGACAGAGTTCTGTCAGAGTTTCCCACAAAGCAGGAGAGTTTCTAACCATTGCACAGATGGCTCTTCCAGAGTGGATTCTGTTCTCTCCCACATCCTTCCTCTCTCAAAAATGTGCAACGAAAAGACTTGCCAAAACATCAGCATTTCACAAAATGGAAGTCATACCACCAGGGAAGTCAAGTACCCAGACAGGAAGACTGCTGGTACTAAAATCCATTTAGGAGTCTATTAACTTTTGGTCCGACAGTTTTCTGTTTGAACAGCATTTTAACCAAAGTACTTCATAAAAAATGTAATTCCTAACTTTTTTAGTCTGTTTTTTCTCTTTTTGGGTAAATTAATGGCCTTCCTATTGGCCTTCCACCTGAAATGGTTTTACCTTTAGAGTTGCACAGCAGTCCCCTGTCACTGGCATTCAGTGGGTGCTCATACTCCTCTGCTGAAATGAGCTGCATGTCCATCTTCTTCCCTCTTGCTGTGCAAAATCAAACCATCACTCAGCTGTAGGTGGTATCGTACAGGTTAGCAAGGAAATTCTTTAGAAACATCTATTTTTGGTGGGACTTCAGTTAACAGAATAGACATGCTTACAGCTTGACATTGAACTCCTGTGTGAATCTCTCTGTCACCCCTGGGATTTCTGTTAGTTTCAGTGAACAAATAAATGATTATTTATATGTCATGAACTGACTCACACATTATGTAGGTTCTTCTGGTTTATCAACATCCACAAAACCAAATGCTACATGAATGCAATATTTAAAAATACATTTCAAGAGACTGCAGAAGCTCTTTTTTCCTAGGAACAGAGGGAGGGGAAAAGAGAAATAAGATATAACTGATGCATAAAAATCAACCTTATACTTTTGTTGTATAAAAATCCAAGGTTAAATTATATTCCTTCAGGAACAGAGCATTAAACTGTGTTTTATATTCTATTTGGAATATTTTTACTTACACCTTTACTGAAGGGTCAAAATGAAGTAACCATATCTTTCGTTTCCAGTCTTTTTCCATGCATGCATCTCAGAGAGTACACAAAGAGCTACTGGGAATAATTAGTTCCTAATTATCACCATTTACATTTCCACTCGTTCTGCTTGTAAAACTCTGAAAATTCTCTCTTGCTCAATTAGCAAGGGCTGATTTTCCCTTCTTTCCCATTTCCACTGGGTCACTGAGTGACAGAGCATTATCTCCACTGAGAAATTAATTCTCAAGCTAATAACTTTGTAGGTGGGGTTGGAGCTGTTCTTTGAGAAACTCAGTTACTAAGTACCTATTTGTTCCAACAAGTGCTAGAACATACCTATTATCCTTTCTACTTAGACAGTGTTGTCATAAACCCAGCTACATTGATTTTCTTGGTCTTACATATACAGCACATGTTTATGCTTAAGAAGTTCAGCCAAAGCTGCATTTTCAGTATCTTCAGTGAAACATATTGAAGAAAACTTTAGAAGTTAGTTAAGGAACTACAGAGTATCTGGGGTCTGCATAAACGGAGAAAGCATAAAATTAATACTGAAAAGTGCAGTGAGAAGAGTGAAGCCAAGTCACTAAAGCAAAATCCTCAGGACCTGCTTTGGAACCAGCCTTGCTTAATTTCATAAGTAACCTTTCAGTAAAAGAGGCACATGCTGATTAAATTTTCTGATGGCACGAAGGATCCTCAATACAAAAGTGAATCAGGGTGATACCGAAATACAGACACAGAAATAACTGAATTGCCTTGAGGATGGGTCTGGGAACAAGACAGTATTAAGTATGTTCTACAAAATACAGAAGATACTCTGAGGAATTTGTAAGACAACTTACTTTAATAAACTGTGAGTTTAACAAACAGGAATACTGTAAAAGGTCTTTGGTTTCATAAGAGATCACAACATGACATACCTAAAAAATAGGCAAATGTAGAATTTATTATTTAATTCTCACAGAAAGGGGGTGTTATTGAATACTACTGTCCAAAGTCTTGCTAAGTCCTCACGCTGAATACTATTCACAGTCTTAAACACCCAATTTTTTAAAAAGCTGATCTGGAATGTGAAGAGTTGGGGAAAAAAAAAGCTA
The DNA here is from genome assembly GCA_008711295.1 of Anarhynchus alexandrinus. NCBI lineage: Eukaryota > Metazoa > Chordata > Aves > Charadriiformes > Charadriidae > Anarhynchus > Anarhynchus alexandrinus. The sequence continues at coordinate 1,552,791 of VUYV01000023.1, read as the reverse complement.
ATTAGAAGTTACACAGAACTTAATTGGAAAGAAAACTATGAAAGAGATTAATGCTTTCCCAGACAGCAGAAACAGGTCTGTGTTAAGGATGTCACTTTTCTACAAATAAAAGGTGGGGAGTGATGAGAGAGAAGTCTAAAGTACAGAGGGGAAAAAGCCATTTAAAAAGAAACACTCATGCCAGCGCGGAAAGAGATAAATGGGCGAAGAATACATATAGGCTGGAAGAAGAAAAAATTCCCAGCTGTTACAGAACAAGGCTGTTAACCATCAGCATGAAGTCACGGAACCATGGAATCACAGCATCACAGAATGGTTGAGGTTGGAAGGGATCTGTGGAGGTCATCTGGTCCAACCCCCCAGCTCATGCATAGCTGCCTGGAGCTGGTAGCCCAGGACTTTGTCCAGACAGCTTTTTAATATCTCCAAAGATAGAGACTCCACAGCTTCTCTGGATAACCTGTACCAATACTTGATCATCCTCACAGTGAAATAGTGTTTCCTGACATCCAGGAGCAACCTCCTGTGTTTCAGTCTATGATCATTGTCTCTTGTCCTGTCACTGGGCACCACTGGAAGTAGTATGGCTTCTTCTTCTTTGAAGCCTTCCTTCAGATATTTGTATCCATCGGTAAGATTATCCCCAAGCCTGTTCTTCTCCAGGCTGAACCCTGGAGCTCTCTCATCCTTTCCTTGTAGGAGAAGTGCTCTATTCCCATCATAATCCTCATGGCCCTTCACTGGACTCTCTCCAGTACGTTGATGTCTCTTTTGTACTGGGGAGCTTAGAACTGGACAAAGTACTTCAAGGGTGGCGTCAACTCCCTTGACGTGCTGTCAAAAACCCTTCTAACACAGCCCAGGATACCATTATCTTTCTTTGCAGCAAAGGCACGTTTCTGACTCATATACAACTTGGTGTTCACCAGGACCCCCAGATCCTTTTTCGCAAAGCTGCTTTCCACCTGGACAACTCCCAGCATATACTGGTGCCTGGGGTTGTTCCTTTGGGGACTTTGCACTTCCCCTTGAGAATACTTGTTAAGGAACAGAATATGTTAATTTTCAAATATAAGTCATTTAAATGAAAACATTTCTGACTAGCTATCACAATAACAGTTTTATTATTAGGTAAAATTTTTGTATAAGCCATACAGTATAGGATCAGACTTTACTGAGCTTCCGCGTTTTTATTTGTCAGCATTTCAGACTTAAATTTTATGCAAAAGCACTGTAAGTATTATTCTTGAAAGCAGTCTTTGCTTACAACTGTGGTACTGGCCATCTACATCAGACAGTTCAGGACTGATTTTTGTCATATAACTCACAATACAAACTATAACAGACCAGTTATCTTTTTACACTCTCTTTGCTTTATAGGTGGTAGCACCTGTTTGTTGAGGTATTTTAAAAATGCTACTGACAGTACAGTGAAGTACAGGAAATGGACAGCAAGTGACTAATATTAATTGCCAAAAGGTAGAATAGAATGTTTTCATTAAGCACTGAAACTTGTATAAATACATAAACTATGGATATAGTAATGTGTAGCCAATGGTAATAAAAATAATAATACACACTTTTGAAAAAATGTATTTTACAGAAAATGCAGATTGTAAAAAATTAAGATTTCTAGTTTACCATCCAATTTTAAAGTTACTTTTTTAATCATTGCATTTCATAGAATTGTTCTCTGAGTTGCGTCGGATAGCTTAGACGCTTAGAGGAATCAAAAGAAACCGTGAGATGTATAGACAGAATTTCAGTATTTGGACTTCATATATTGAAGTGATCTCCCAGATTGTATCTTTCAAATGTAAATATATCCGCAATGCATATGCCAAGCCCTACAGTCACATACAAATAGGGTATACGTATGTGTGTATAAGAAAATAAGTACATTCCAAGAGGACTAACTGTGAGCATAAATTGATTTACACTGACAGTGCCTATATAATAGATACACAAATGCTTCCTGATTATGTTATGATATTTTGTCCTTGGTAGTGTCATGCTAATGTACAAAGTAAGTGGGAAGAAGATTTCTGAGTCATGGGATTAAAAAAATTAATTCCCAATGGTTTCATAGTATAGAACAGGAATGATATTAAAAGTACTATTGCGAAAAGCCAGTTCACCAAAATCCTGATCCTGCAAAACTGCTCAGTCCCTGAGATCAGTTGACTCCTTGAGATTACTGTTTATGCATAGCTAAGCACAACTGTTTCACTTCTTAAAGGAATACTTTTAAACTGATGCAGAGTTAAGAATCAGAGAGAAACTAATTCATTTATCTAAAATTCAGTATAAAATCTGTGACAACATTGGTGCCTTTGGTTCCCAAATGCTCTCCATCCACATCTAAAATTTATTCAAGAGCTCCCTACATTCTAGACTGATTTTTGCTTCTCTTTAGCCATTAACATTTAAAAGCCTTAAAATCAGTCTCTTAAACCCGACTACACAAAGTAATCAAAATAATTCTCTCTAAGAAACAGTACTGCTATACCTACTGGGAACTATTCCCAAGAACTGGTTTTGCTCCTCATCAAATTAGGTCTTTTTTTGCCAAGACTTCACATCAGTTCTGTTAAACTCGGTATGAAAAGATTTTCTTGCTGGTAAGGAGAATAGAAGAGTGTGTGTTCCAGTGACAGGGACACAGGAATGCTTGTGCTGCCCAGATTGAGGTAAAAACTCAAATCCAGTTAGGTGCAGTAATGACCAAGATATCACTGGAGACAGAGTAAATTTCTCCCTCATTATTTTTCCATTAGAAATTAAAAACATATCTCGGTCTTATTCTCATGTGTGACAACAAAGAAAACAGAATATTAAGGTCTCAAAAACTTCAAAATTAAGTATTGTAAAACCTCTTATACCTCCAGTTTCTCCTGTTATTAAGAAGATAAGTCAATAAGTCTAACCAAAAGCTTTACTAGAGTAAGTTCACGGAACTAGATTTTATGCATATTAATTCCATGTGTTTTCTTTTGGGGTAATATTAAAAATGGAAGAAACTCTTTTGCTTTTTAGTCTACCTGCGAGGAGGCATTCAAACACCAAATGTGAGGTAGTCTTCAAGTATGTCTGCCATAGCATGGTTAAAGTTAAGCATAGGAAGTTAAATTTTTTATATAACCTGATTAGAAACCAGAAAGCTGAAACCATGAATCAAATATATCTTATTATCAAACATTACAAAAATACATGCAAAAAAGATCCTGTGAAAAGACTTTTGGTCATACCCAATATTTTTAGCAATAGCACCATGTGCTTGTCAGAGACATAAAAAGAAAGTTTGGTTTATACAGAAATATATTTGCTGTATAATAATGCATGGGAGGAATAGGACCCAAAGCTCAAAAACAACTGTATGCCCTCTAAAACTATTGACTACATCTGAGGATTGAATTGACTTCATATAGAAACCTTGATTGACCAAAACCTTGAACACGAGGTTGCCAACTCTGGAAAATCTTACACCGCAAATCTTACAGAAAAGTTGCCAAGGCACATCAGTCAAAGCCTGCCAGGGGTTCTGCTCTGTCATTAATGCCTATTGCGAGGGCAGCAGACCACACAAACAGCTGCATTTTGAGCTATATGATGTACCCGCTTTATCTGAAAATGGTAAATTTATTCTTTTACCAAGTACATTTTCACTGGAAAAAAAAAGTGAAAAACAGACAAATATCCAAATCTCACAATAGAATGTATATTTTTGCACAGAAGGAAACAATTATGGTATTAGTAGACACACTGTAGTAGAGAAAAAGCAGAACACAAATATGGTTCCATGTCTGTTTAAAAAACTATAATGACATTACTTTCATATGAAAGATAAAGTCAGATGGCATTCTGTCTGACCTTTTGAAAGAGAAGTCATGCAATAGATTTATCTTCATTTGCCAGAAAAAAAGTTGCTGAATATACAGACAAGGTGCTCAAGCACATCCTTCAATGACTATGGCATAGGCTGAGATCTATCATTATAACCTCTTCCATGATGTTTTGCACCTCTGAGCACAGATTGACTGCGGTGCTGAATTCACACAGGAGGAAAGTTAGCTTGTGGTAAAACGCTTTCTGAAAAAGAAAACAACAGCACTTTCTTTTTTTTTGTAAAATGTTGTGAACACGTTTTCATACAGACGAACATGCACTAAAATAAAAGATCTTGGACAGGTTTGTATCACTATAATTAGCTTATTATGGGAACTAAGAATACTAGTACAAACACATAAGTATATGAAGGTGAAGGGAACATTAAGAAAAGCTGAATAGAGTGAGAAAAAGTATCACAACTATGTGATAAAAATGTGAACACAGACATAAACACACATAAGCAAAATTTCAAACCACAAATGCTTCAACATGACAGTTAATTCCCCTCTGAATTAAAAAAAAAAAAAAAAGAGGATCATTAATCATATCAACAAGCTTTTTAAGTGGTTAGAAAAAAAGGCTTCTTAATTCTTTCTTTCATGACAAGAGCATTTGAAACATACCATAGGCATTAAGGGTTGGGGGGTTTCTTTAGGAGGTTAACCTCAGGTAGAAAAGGAGAATGGGAAATATATTAAAACACAAATACAAAAAATATGAAGTATTTATTCTGCGTGCAAAAATCAAGGTATATTTCAACTGAACTGCTCACACCTGTACATACCTATATAGCAATACAGTTTATTTACCTTTGCTCTACATGTGCATTTTGTTGCTTCCATTTATATTCAGTATTTTTTAAATTTAGATCTCAGTTGTAAGCATTTCTTATATGATAATAACAGTGGTGAACCGCCAACTACATGATATTCAGCAACTGAAGTTCCATGATTTCCTTTTAACGTGCCTGTTTTGAAGAAATGACAGGGAGATTAAAAAAGTGGCCAATCTTGATCTCTTGTCTATCAATAAATAAATAATACATTTTGTATTATAATCTCTCACACAGATACTTGCCAAACTGATTTGTCTGGTTTTGCACTGACTGCCAATTTCACTGCATTTCACCAACGCCAGTTTATTTGATGTATGAACATGGTCTAGGAATGAAAAAGAAAATACAATAATATATAGGCAGCGATGTATAGATATCTATAGATACAGATGTAGACATAGCTGCTAGATATATATTTATATATACATTAATATATTGATGAGACAGAGATGCTAGTTATATGTATACATATGCATGCATATATAGAAGAGATAGACATAGAGATTATGTACATCAGATAGATATACATAGATGCAGATAGATACAAATTGACAGAGAGAGATAGAGATAGAGATAGAGATAGAGATAGAGATAGAGATAGAGATAGAGATAGAGACAGAGATAGAGATAGAGATAGAGACAGGTTAGGTACAGAGATGAGTTTAAATGAGGGGAGAGAGAGAGACAGGGATATAGATACAGATGCAGATACAGAAATTCTGTGCCTTCCTTAGAACAAAGATAATTAAAATATTCTTAGAAAACCTTATAGGGAATTGTGAGGTTAAATGGTATCTTTGAGTTTACCTGAGGTTGGGGGAGGTCGGTAACAACACTGTGAGGAAGCTGCAACGATCACAGCCTGTAATCTTTCATCATGTCGTGCAGCAGTGGAGGTGTCACTGCTGATACTTTCCTATGATGGATTTACTTGAAGCCAAGTCCCTTGAGGCAAAATGCCTAAAAAAAAGACATGAAAGGAGCGTATTATGAGCTTTCACAATTCTAAGAAAATATTGAGTGTATTTAGTCAAATGCAGTAAAAGATTCTCATTCCTCTGTACTGGTTGAGAAAATACACTGATAATATAATTTCTCTGTTTTAGGGGCACTGCTGTTGATTTTAAAAGTGCATCCTTCATTTGAATTTAATGCTTTTCCTGTTTGCTTCACCTCAGGTTGCAATAATATTTTGCCCTGAGAAAATGTATTTCTTCTCCAGCTAAGTGTTTGTCTTCCTGCTCCACCAGCAAAAAAGTAATGTACATGGAGTGTAAAGAAACAAAGCAGTATGTTAGAGCCACACAATTACAAAGGAGCTCTCTTCCTTCAGGCAAGATGTCTAGCGATGTAGTGATGCATACTTGTCTTGTGAGCCAAAAGAAGAGAATAAACATTTCATCACATATTATCTGCTTCATTTAATCCACAGTGGCTTTAATAGATAATATTCTGAACACAGTGTGCTTGAATGAGCGTGGCATTTATTGTCCTAGAGGACTTACTTGGACAGGCTGGAAGGTATATGAAGGCAATTAACATTTATCATAAATCAAACAAGGCTTTATGGCAACCAGAAGAGCACTGCTGGAAATGCCATTTTTCAGACCACCACAAAGAAATGAAGAAGTGGAAAAAGCTTTTTCTTTTTTTTTTTTTTNTTTTTTAATTAGTAAACGTCTCAGGCAGATAACTGAAAATCAATTGATAACTTCCAAAACTTTGACGATTCAAAGTGACACAACATCACACACATGTACAATAATAACCATCACAAAAATTTAAACGAGACCAAAATTGCTTGATTCTATACAGAATACTGCAGGGAAGGTGCTGCCTATGTGCTTATTAATAAGTGTTCTTTAAGGTACATGCTACACATCAACAGTGATTTATGCAACTTGTAGCGCGCACAGTAATCTGCTAAGATCACAGATTTGAAGTATTTGACATGTATATTGCCATTTTGGGCAATAACCAGCTTGAGAAGATGGAAGATAAATGTGGCAGAGAGCACTGGGGAAAGGAGTGAGGTTGAGTCTGGGGTTCAAAACCAATCTGAGAAATTCAAGCAACAAAATTTTGTTTGAATATCGGAGAGTTCAGAAGTTCACATTGTCAGCTAGGCTGAACATCCCAGACCAAGTAACCTGTCACACAGCAATATTTTGATACAACTAATAACCATATTGAAAACTATTTTCCTGAAATTTATTGCAGCATCTTAAGCATGAAGTTTTTCATCTAGGCCTTTCATAATATAAGCATATTTGCACAGATTGTGTGTGCATGTGTACACACTCACATGCGCACATCACCTACAATTTATCACATCTAGTGGGCATCGCCTGGAACCCAAATTTACTGAAGAAAAAAGCAAAGCAGAAATAAGGCTTAGAAGTTAATTTGACACAAAATTAGACATGGAGGTGGATACTGCCATGATGTGAAAAATAATACTGGTCTATATTGCCAGTTACAAGCTTCTGTATAAGGACATGAGTTGGTTTATGCCACTGGTAAAACTAGGCCAACACTAGATGCCTTTGCTCTGTAACAGCTCCGTGATAAAATCAGATATGCTACCTGACGCATCACTATAACTTACACAACTAGAAGAAGAGTCTGGGTTCACAGAAATTTGGAAAATCAGCTGGATGTCAAAAATCCACAGGCAGGCACCTAAGAAATTAATTCAGGGGCCTCATTTGCTTTCTTGTCACAGGACTGACAATTTCTTTTCTATTTCTTGACCCTTTGTCATGTGAAGCTGTGCTATCATAATATCTGATCTTTACTAAACCTTCAGGAAAGTGATTTTTTTTCTCCAGTGTAAAATTTTCTCTTGGATAGTTTCTTTCTCTACTCAGCTAGCGTTGTCAACCTAATGACTAACATGCAGCTTTAGTTATTTCTCTTTCAGAATACGTCTTTGAGGTTTCTTCTGTACTACCTGTAGCTTCAGTGAATAGAGAAGCCTTATCTCAATGTCAGCATATTTAGGAATAGAAAACTTACTTGCTTCAAATGTAACTATGATATATATCTGTATTAAAATCATATTTAACTGCAGAAAAGATATGAACAGTTTCAAAAAAAAACCAAAAGCTATCAAACAGGGTTTTGTTAACCTCAGCAACAGTCTGACTTCAAAATTAGAAAAGAAAAGGTGAAGGAATCTGAAAAACACCCCCAGTTAATAAATATTAATTAATATGCAATGTGTACCCTAAAACACTTCAAATACATCTAAGACTGAAAGATAACTAACCTGTTGGATTTCAACAGAAAAATAAAAAGGATAGTTTTAGCTTTATTCTTTAATAATTCAAGTCATTGTCAACCTGTAAAGCAAAATCCTGCTGATGAGACAACTAGAATGCAAATGAATCAGAGGAGGCTCTGTGGAGAATCAGTGATGTCATAACATATCCTATGAGTTTTGTTGATTGCATTGCCTATCAATGTAATTTGTTAATTACATATTCACTTGAAATTATATGGTGTTTGTATATTTTTGCAACAACATAGATTTCAAGTTTATGTCAAGTATTTTTAAGCATCATTTTCCAAAGTATGAACTTTTCTATTTCTAAACTTTTTTTGATATTTGATCAACAAATGAAAAAAATGAAAAATAACACCCTGAAAGTAGGTCATCCTATTAACACATCATCGTTTTACACTTTACTTATCTTTCTACATTAATGCTATATAGTATCTCCGTATATAGAAACAAAATTCAGAAAGTTACCAAACAAATGGTGAAAACTAGGGAAGTTACAAGTGGCTAAAAATAAGCTTATTCAGGGAATTCAACAATTCATTGTACTCCTTCAAATCCCATCTTAAAAAACGGGTATTGACTATTAGCTACAAAAAAGGGATTCATTCAGGAAAAGAAAAATAAAAATAAAAAAAAAACAACATAAAACAAAACAAAAAAGAAACACCACCACACCACCACAAAACAATTATTTGCAAATAAGAAAGAACGCTACAAGGCTGACATTAATTTTCTGATGGATTCACAAGATTTGAGTCTCTGAAGTGCTTTTCTGCTGAGGATATGTTAAAATACTGTATAACTGTCAGGAGAGATGGAAAATGTCTCCTTTATGTCTTCATAGAAGCAGTGTATCAGCTGTTCCCTGCCGACAATGAAATCCTAACCTGTGGTGATCTAAATATCTGCTGAATTCAGATGAGTAAATTTATTGCTTTTTCTAAGAAGCTAGAATAGCAACAGATTACGGTATTGGCAGAATTGCAAACAACAATAGAAACATGTTTTATTGAGCAGGTAGCAGCTACTCCCTTTCCTGGAAAAAGGTCCTGCTAATCAATGTAGTAGTCCCCGCAGAAACACATAACATTGACCCAAAATGCTGGACAATTTCAGTTGCATGTCATCATCATTTTGTTGGCTTTGCACCCTTGCAATGCTCACATTGCACTCAGACTGAAATTACAGAACTACCTTAACCTTCATGATCTTAAAAGTTGTTTGCTCCTTCAGCATGCAAACCATTTTTTATTTAGGGTTTATTTCCCCACAGTGATTAACATGAGAAGTAGGCATTACGCTTAACATCTTGGAAGACCTCATTGTTTTAAACAATGTGTCATTTGGAATATTACTTTACACTATTTTGTTTGCACTTATTAGACTTCTAAGCCAACAATTACTGTGGTCCTAGGATTTACCTATCTTTAATTTCCATATTTTAAATTTTTCCAGGACAAGTTTCAAGATCAATTGAGTATACAGAACACTCCGATCCTGACTAAAACAAAGAGCAGGATCATTACGTTCACACAGCTTTATGTTTGCCTCTTACATGTCACCCTCAACAAGACACAACAAAGCATTAACTTGAATAAATAGACTTCACATTTGAAGGAGCTGTTACGTTTCAAACTTGAGGTCTTAAAATTGTTACTCTAAGAAAATCTAATACCCTCACACAAAGATCTTTCCAATCTCTGGTAAGAACAGAGCAGGACCTTGAGGAACATCTCAGTATTGGAGGACAATTTCCTAGGCTGGAAGTTTCCATCACTCCTAACTGACAGCGTTACCATATAAGATCACTAAGTATTGCTCTCAGGAAATTTCTCAAGTTCTTTTCTGCAATCATAAGAGAAATGTTTCGGAAACACTTGATGGGTGAGGAGATTACCGAGAACTTGCAGATGGGAAGACCAATGTGGGTCTCAGGAACAATGCAAAAGACAAGCCATTTGGATCTTGTGGAGCGACCTGGCACACCCTTTCATTGTGCTGGTGGAGACACCTTTGCACTGTGCTCTGTAAAGTGCCCTTGAACAACTTTCTGCCTGCCCCCTCTTCCATGGGTGCAACCAGGAAACACGGCATAGGGAGCCAAGGGTACTGAATGTCACGGGGGGAATCTTTAAGTCTGAGCTCAGTGTGACCGCTCCATTGACCTTCTGGTCTTGATTTCACACTGACTGATACAGTTGAGTGAATCTAGCCAAAAGGCCCTTAAGTAGAGTAAAAACTGACACTTTTCCTTCACATTACTTCTTTGAGAGAGAAAATTACATTTTCTTTTTGCTATGTTATCTGTCTAAAAGAAAAAAAAACTTCCGTCTTTGCTATCACAAGTTCATATTCTTGGGATTGAGCCTCTCTCTACAGGATTTCCCCTTCAGAGAATGAACAAAACGGACATTAATATTGAACATTTTTTTCAGCTTTTAGAAAAGTGTTGAAGGACTAAGTTTTGCTTTTCTTTTATTTTTCTATGCTGCATCCTGCTCTTGCAAATACGATTTTTTGTGGCAGCATTCCTGTTTCAGGATTCAGACTTATCCTATGGTAACACTCAGGTCAGCTCTCGTATGATGGGATAATGAGTTGGCCAGAAATTTATAGGGTCATTGGTTACACTTTCTCTGCATAGCAAGATCCCCAAAGATTAACTATATTCCCTCTCTCACACACACAAAATAAATTTTATTTCATTTGAAGTGCAGTTTATCAACTTTTGAATTATAGTAAATATAACGCTTCATACTTTCCCTTCCCCTTCACCCATGGCACCCCTGCCTTGAGACCTGGATTTAGTCATCTAAGTTACTCTCTTAATTGAATCAAGGAGACACAACACATGGCTCCCTAGTCCATCTTTTTACTATCACCTTTCACACACACACTGCAATGAAATCTTCTCTCCATCTGTCAAGTTTAGGAAGTATGTAAGGAGAGTGCAAGAAGAACTTCCACAAAGACAGTACAGACTAAAGTTGCACCATATTGACACTAGAATTTTTTAGGCTTTCTTGATTTTCCCCTTATTTACATTTTTCTCAAAAAATGTTAACGTTTCTAAGATGGCTCAGCAGAGTATCAGAAAAAGGTAAAGGCAAGTGTGTTGTAAAGCATGCGCCTACAATGTGCAAAGAATGAAAAGGAGAGCATAAATATGAAAGTGTAAATATTCAAATCTGTCCAAAATGTTCATGTAGCATAGGAGTTTGGGTGAAATTATAAAGGGACTTTCTGCAGAAAAATACTTCTGTTTATTATAGACATTTGTCTTCAAGAATAGGGAACTGATTTCAGAGAGATGTTTATTGAAATACAACTTCCATAGCAGACACAGCTTTAGAGTTTTATGTTTAATAACAGTTAGATTATCAGTCTTCGTCTGTACTATACTAATGAACATTTCCTCCCAAACAAGCTTTCTTCAGTTTATTTGAAGTGCCATGGCAAAAACAATAATAATGAAAGCCTGTATTATCACCTCTTATGCTTTAACTCGTAAAGAGAATTTCATTTCACGGAACTGTCAGTCTACCTGCACTCACATTAAAGAGAGATTTGTACTTCTAGTCAACCAAAAACTCAACTTTTGACATGTGTTTTAGATATGCTTTTTTATTTGTGTGTGTGTGTTTTCAGGTAAATGTTCATACTTTTTCTTGAGCCAGGTGGGCAAATGGCAGTGAACTTCCATCTGAAACTGGAAATTTTGGAATAACATGGTCACCACAGCCCTCAGTTCTGGCTGCTGATCTCATTTTAAATGGGAGCTTTTTCTTACCTTTGAGACAGTAAAGACAGGCTATGTTGATTTAGAGACTAAACTCTTCCAACTGAATATTTTATGGGCTAGCAGGAGCTGCACATATTTACTTATCCTGATAGACATTTGCCAGGAGGCAGGACACAGGAAATAATGTAAGTCTTGTCATTTTCTGGTGTGTCGCCTCCTTCCTTTCATGGTCCATTAATCCCCTCAGCTCCACAGAGCCAGAGGCAAAGGCAGGCTAAAATTGATCAAATGTGTAGCCTGATGTCTCTTGCATTAGGAGGAAACTACACTCTTGGTGTCATTCACTAATTGCACTGAAAATGAAACTGACTCTCTCTGTATGAGATAATTACTGGTCCACTAGACCTAGGTTCAGCTTCACAAAAATTACAAAAAGTCTTTCAGAAAATAGTGGGGGTGGGGGGAATAGGCATGGATAGCAAACAGAGGAACTGTTACTTAACAGAATTCTTTCTCAGGACTGAAGACACTGTCTTTTTAAAGGTAAAATATTCATTTTAGCAAATCACTTCAAAAGGAAAGTTAGTAATTACTTAGCTGCTCTTCATGCTTGGCCACTTAAAAGCTGAAATTACTGCTTCACTCCAAACAGCAGCTGTTCTAGCGACTAAAGAGTGAACCCTGATCTAAGGTAGATTCACAGTCACCCTGTGTGGTTCTATGATTAATTTGGTGTCCAGGCTCTCATTCAAAGAATACTGAAGTTAATAGCATTGTTATATTAACTTTCGTAGAGTCTGGAGCAAGCATTAAATGAGCATTGATTTATTTCTGCAACACAAGAAAGGTGCAAATGGATGTGTTCCAGAATATCATGACTCCGGACATACCTGGATACTTGCTGCCTTCCAATTAAGTGATCAATCCAATACCCATGGTAATGGGAAACTTTCCATCTATTTCCTGAAGTGCTAGGCCATGTCCTCAAACAATATTGATGGTGAAAATTTAAAAAAAAAAATACAGTGAAGCAAAGAGACTGTCTTTTTTCAGGAAATTAAATTAACAGCTGGATCCTGCTTTTTTATATTATTTCCTATCATCTTCCATCCAGATTTAAGGCTGTCAATGCCAAGCAGAAAATGGATGGTTTTAGTATAAACAACAAGACAGAGAGTCATAAAATCATAGAATGGTTTAGGTTGGAAGGGACCTTGAAGATCACCTAGTTCTAACCCCCCTGCCATGGGCAGGGACACCTCCCACTAGACCAGGTTGCCCAAGGCCACATCCAGCCTGGCCTTGAACACCTCCAGGGATGGGGCATCCACAACTTCCCTGAGCAACCTGATCTAGTGCCTTACCACCCTCAGAGTGAGAAATTTCTTTCTAATATCTATTCTAAATCTATGTTCTTCCAGTTTAAAGCCATTCCCCCTCATCCTATCGCTACATGCCCTTGTAAAAAGTCCTTCCCCAGCTTTTCGGTAGGCACTCTTTAGGTACTGGAAGGCCATAATAAGGTCTCCTTGGAGCCTTCTCTTCTCCAAGCTGAACAACCCCAACTCTCTCAGCCTGTCCTCTCCAGCCCTCAGATCATCCTTGTGGCCCTCCTCTGGACACACTCCAGCAGGTCCATGTTTTTTCCTAAACTGGGGTCTCCAGAGCTGGACACAGTACTCCAGGTGGGGTCTCACCAGGGCAGAGTAGAGGGAAAGAATCAACTCCCTTGACCTGCTGGCCATGTTTCTTTTGATGCAGCCCAGGATACTGTTGGCTTTCTGGGCTGCGATCATGCATTGCCGGCTCATGTTGAGCTTCTCCTCATTCAGCACCCCCAGGAGCTTCTCCTCAGGGCTGCTCTTGATCCATTCTCCGCCAAGCCTGTATTTGTGTTTGGGATTTCCCCAATTCAGGTGTAGTCCCTTGCACTTGACCTTGTTGAACTTCATGAAGTCGGCATGGGCCCACCACTCCAGCCTGTCCAGGATCCTCTGGATGGCATCCCTTCCCTCCAGCATGTCTACCTCGCCACACAGCTCAGTGTCCTTGGCAAACTTGCTGAGGGTCCACTCAATCCCACAGTCCGTGTCACCAACAAAGATATCGAACAGCACGGGTCCCAGTACCAACCTCCGAGGAACACCACTCATCACTGGTCTCTACTTGGACATCAAGCCATTGAATGCAACTCTTTCAGTGCTACGGTCCAGCCAGTTCCATAGTGGTCCGTCTGCCAAATCCATGTCTTTCCAATTTAGAGACCAGGATATTGTGTGGGACAGTGTCAAACACTTTGCACAAGTCCCAGTAGATGACAACAGTTACTCTTCCCTTGTCTACTACCGCTGTAACCCTCTTGTAGAAGGCCACCAAATTTGTGAGGCATGACTTACCCTTGGTGAAGCCATGTTGGCTGCTACCAGTCACCTCCTATTTTTCCATGTGCCTTAGCAGAGTCTCCAGGATGATCTGCTCCATGATCTTGCCAGGCACAGAGGTGAGACAGACTGGCATGTAGTTCCCTGGGTCTTCCTTTTTTTCCCTTTTTGAAAATAGGGGTTATGTTTACTCTTTTCCAGTCAGCAGGAACCTCACCAGACTGCTAGGACTTCTCAGTTGTGATGGATAGTGGCTTAGCAACTTCGTCTACCAATTTCCTCAGGACCCACGGATGTATCTCATCATGTCCCACGGACTTGTGCACCTTCAGGTTCCTCAGGTGGTCTCGCACTTGATCTTCACCTACATTGGGTTGTTCATTTTCCCAGTCCTCGCCTTTGCCTTCTGCATCATGGGCAGCGTGGCTGCAGTCTTTGCCAGTGAAGACTGAAGCAAAAAAGTCATTTAGTACTTTGGCATTGTCTCTATCCCGGGTGACCAGAATTCTGTTTCCTTCCAGAGAGGGCCCACATCTTCCCTAGTCTTTCTTTTCTCACTTGCATACTTATAAAAGGATTTTTTGTTTGTCTTGGTGTCCCTGGCCAGGTTTAATTCAATCTGGGTTTTAGCTTGCCTAACCTGATCCCTGACTGTTCGAATGATTTCTCTGTATTCCTCCCAGGCTATCTGCCCCTGTTTCCACTCCCCCATAGGCCACCTTTTTACCATATAACCTAACTTTTGGCCAGCTCAAATAGCAAAACAAATTTACAACATAAAATAATCTGGTTCCAATTTTATAGACACAAACATGGAATCTGTCATACTTGCTGATAATACAGACTGACAAGAAGGTACAATAGGTAAAAAGCTATTTGTTACACTGCTCTATCACAGAACCTTTTGAAAATTATTTCCATATAATCTAGTTTCAATATGAAAGAAATCGAGGAATTCTGAGCCCTAGTTCTACAAAACTACTCTAAACATTTGCATCAAACATGAGGACATAGTTATATAAGCTCCCCCTTCCTCTTCTTTTCTTAACCTGAACAAATAGGCAGCATGTTCAGTGAAATAATAGCACAATAGAAATGGAGTTTTTAAAATGTTTCTAAAAAAAATTAGCATTGTCAGTTTCAAGCACATAAAAATTTGAATCAAATGACCCAGTACCGTACATCTGGATTTAAATTTATCAGTGTATTAAAGAACCATGCTGCTTTTTCTGTCTTTCAAAATTACCTTCCCACTGGAACCTCCCAGTTCATGCTTTTCAGTATTTTCTTTCTTTATTAACAACCTCTGAAGGCTATTTTTCTTTTTTTCCGAAATATATACCTCTAAGTAATATCTTCATGTAAGTTTAGATCTGGCTTTCTGAGAAAAATGAGAAATTAGACATGAAATAAAGCTCCAGGTGGTAGCATTAATGATCACCATAACAAAGACAGAAATGCATTTGCAAATTGGAAGTTTAAATAAAAAAACATCTCTGATGCTCTCAATTTTTTCTTGATAATATGTGTGAGAAAAACACTCTTATGTGCAATATGTAATTTAATTTCAGAGCCAACAAGCTCTAAAAGATTTTAAGCTGAACACTATGTTCTTCTCAACTGACAAGGTCATATTGCTTTGTTCAGAAAGAAGTGTTTCAGCAGGAGAAAATGAATATAAGTAAATCAGTCTCAATCCAGTAAATACTCGAGAGAAAAATAATTGTACATCTAAATTTTAGAATACAAACCCTTGTCCACTCTTCGTACAACAGATTTAATAACACAACACTGAAAAATTCTATCACTTTATTCTTGCAAAATAATTAAATAACAATGGACCCCATGAAATGTATGGTAATGAGAGGATTTTGCGTTTCTATCCAAATACATTAATGCTTCATTCCCCGTTACACACAAAGGGCTTCAGTGCGTTAGATAGTTTAGTCCCTGTTAAATTATATACAAAACTTCCATAAAGTGTCTGTCAATATAGAGCTTATATTCAAAGCTCTGTTGTTAGACCTTTTAAAGGCTAATCATGTAAGTTAATACAATACAACTGGCTTAGCAAACTACATTGTTTGATGGAGAGCACTTTACTTGGCATCTGTTGGTTGGACTGGAAACACCTTATACATTCTACAAAAGAAATAAACGTCAAGGGTCAGACACATGGCTTTAAAAATGCTTCATTACTCTGAACAGTTCTAGCTAAGAACCATGAGCCCTCAGAATGACAGAAAAAAATGGCTTCCAAAAGCTTTGTTTTCACATGTTAATCCATATACCAGTTTCTGATCTCTTGATAAAATAAACTTCAGTCAGAAAGAGTCTTAAAGATGGTCCACTGCTGTGAAAAGTCATTCCTAACATTCTTCTTTAATTTAGCTTTGTTACAGCTGATTGAGTATGGGATAAATAACTGGACATGGAGGTGGCTTGGAAACTGGGTGAACTGTTGGGCTCAAAGGGTAGTGATCAATTGTACAAAGCCCAGCTTGAGGCTAGTCATTAGTGATGTACCCCAGGGGAGGATACTGGGTCCAATACTGCCTAACCTCTTCATGAATCATGTGGAAGATGGGTCAGAGTGTACCCTTAGCAAGTTCACTGGTGATACACATTGGGAGGAGTGGTTGATAGATCAGATGGGTGTGCTGTTATTCAGATGGACCTCAACAGGCTGAATAAATGGGCTGGCAGGGACGTCTTGAAGTTCGACAAAGGGAAAAGCAAAATTCTGCATTTGGGGAGGAAAAACTCCCGGTGCCAGAGATCAGGCTAGGGCAGACCAGCTGGAAAGCAGCTTTGCAGAAAAGGATTGGGGTTCCTGGCAGATACCAAACTGAACATGACAGAGCAATGTGCCCTTGCAGCAAAGGCAGCTAACAGTACCCTGGGCTGCATTAGGAGGGGTGTTGCCAGAAGGTTGAAGGAGGCTATCCTTCCTTCTACTCCAGCGCATGGCCATGAGGATGATGATGGGGTTGGAGCATCTCTCATATGAGGAAAAGCTGATAGATTTCAGAATCTTCAGCTTGCAGAAGAGAAGGCTTGAGGGGGATCTTGTCTGCACATACACACATCTCATGAATAGGAGCAAAGAAGGCAGAGACATTGTTCCGCTGGTGTCCAGCAACAGGGCCAGAGGGAATGGGCACAAAACCCAGGAAGGTTCTCTCTGAATATTAGGAAACATTTTGTGACTGTGAGAGTGACTGAGTACTAGCACAGGTTGCCCAGAGACATGGTAAATTCTCCATCCTTGAAGATATTCAAAAGCTGTCTGGACACGACCTTGGACCACCTGATCACAGTGACCCTGCTTCAGCAGGGAATTGGACAGCACAATGTCCAGAGTTGTCTGCAACCTCGGCCATTCTGTGATTATGCAATTCTGTTTTAATGTTCTGAGCATTCTCGTACAGTATTTGCATTTCAGGTCCTTACTTTGTATTTGGTGAAGGTCAAACACAGATTATTACCATCTAGGCATGTTTTTATTAATTCAGATCTGTGGTGACATAACATTTTATGAAAGATGCTGTTTTTCAGTCTTCCTATGTTTGTTCTAAGCTGCAAAGACACACCTCAGATTTAGACTCCACAAAGGTTTACTTGTGTAGGCATCCTTTTTTGACAGAAGCAGGTCTACAGGTGGGCTGAACTCAGAGGGCTCCTGAATATGGCTAGAACAGGACCACCCTAACTCAGTAATCACCTTGAAACAGCAAAGCTTTTTTGAAGTAGACAGAATTCTGGGTCACAGTCCCGTTTTTCTTATTGTTCTGTGAGATATTGTCTTTGTGAATGGCAGCAGCACTAAATTTGTAACCCTCTGCAAGTCAGACAGGTAAATTTTGTAGAAAGCCAAATGGGACAAGAGCATACTGAAGTTCTGACTGCAGCATATTGAGGTCCTGCTTGCTTAAGAAATCATGGTGGGATAACATAATGGCAAAGTACTTGCAGATCCTTAAAAACAGAGAAGTAATGCAGATATTGTATATTAAGCATGAATCTGGTGTAAAAAGGTGCAGTTTCAATATCCTTTTGGAGTTCAGCACGTTTGTGCCAAAGTAGGATTTGACTTTGCCTGAATTTTGTGTTACCTGCAGGTGTTTTAATTTCATTTCATTGTTAGCAGCATCATTTTTTTAGAAACATACAGCAAAATAACTTTAAACCTCAGCAAGAATTAAATAGTTATTTGCTCCTGGGACTTATGGAAAGATTTTGAACCTTCACTGGCAGAATCAGTCCTCCAAGGCAGACCTTCAACTAAAATAAACCTTCCATTTCTGCAATTCCTCTCAGTGAGTTAAACACAATATTTTATGCTAAGAGCTATTCTTACCTCTGTTTATGAATTTAACAGCTTTGCTAATATTTCTACTTTGACATCTGGCATTTTCATACATTCCTTTGGAGCCTAATTAGTGCTGCTTTAGTAGAAGCTTGTACCAGATTCCATTATGTGCAGAAATGGAAAATAAAGAATCTTTTGAAAGTGAAGGTATTGTCCATTTTTCAGAGATACATTTAGTACTTACAATTTGAGAACACCCGCCCTGCCTCCCGAAACACCCACAAAACTACTCAGCAGAGCAGCCAATCTGTTGTTCTTTTAAATGATACAGAGTGGTGAATATTTGACTATCTCAGCTTTTATTTTTATTAAAATGAGCTTTAGAGCTTTGTAAGATGGACCTATACAAACAGTTTCAAAGCTTTGCTTGGCAGTGAGCAAGTAAAAGAGGCAGAAATTATTAAGTCGGGATCTCATATCTCCAGGGGAAAAAAAAAAAAAAGGAAAACCAAAAGATTTGGTGATAAATCTTTATTTCACTTTAACCTACTCAGTCACAAATATCTGGGAAGGTATCATGGTTTAGGCTGGGCTTGCCACCAAGCAAATGACAGATGCTCTCTTTTAAACTCTTACCCAAAAGAGAAAGGAGAGCGACTAACAGAGACTTAGGGGTTGAAAAGAAACTAAACTACTTTAATGAAATAATAATAATAAATATAAAAAATAATAATATTAATAAGAAAATAATGAAATGCATACTATACATACAAAACCATATCAAACTCCCAGGATGACGATCATGTCACCAGCAGGCACTGGGGAAAGTCCCTGACTGGACTCATCAACAGATGGGAACTGGATTCCAGATCTGGGTTCAAGAATGCATGGATGGAGATCAAAGGCAGACAAGCATACAGAGTCCACCTTGGACACCAGCCATTGAAGAAAGATGCTGACCCTTTTGATCCCTCAGCTTTTATACGTGCTCATGACGCAGATGGGATTGGAATACCCTGTTGGTCAATTCTGGCATATGTGTCCTGTCCGCTTCTCCCCATATGTGAGACCCCTCTACACTTTTCCACTTCCAACCTTCCAACGTGATACATAACAAAGTTACCTGACCTTGGTTGTTATAGCAATAAGCATAAGCAAGAGACTCTCTGCACACCATTCCTTGGTATTCACTATGAACATCAGACATTATCACTCTGGAAACAGACACTGTCTGAAAAATATGCCATTAACCTCAGAGAGCTCAGTTAGTTAGAAGAGGCTGAACTGAAAAGTAAAATTACTGAAAAGAAAATTGGTTCTGTTCTATCTCAAACAAGGACAGAAGGAAAGCCAGTACCACAGTCTGCTAAATAAGCAATTGTACAATGATATGAAAGCCTATGAAGGCTGTACCAAATCAGCAGTGTAAGTAAATGTGCTACATGTGTGGTTTTGAAATTAGTTTCCTTCAAAAGGAAATCTGTATCTATGTCCAGGTAATATTCCCCATGTGGGAGGAATTTATCTTCAACAAGTGGCATTTGTTATATAGTTCATGACTAAACATGAGAGTTAAATATATCAGAAACAATGGATCTGAAAGATATGACTGTGAAGTAAGAGCTGAAAAGTATAAAAGAATAGAGACAAGCAAGGCTTGTTTTCCATATCGGAGAAACTTTTCATATTGAGGCAACTTCCATATGAAGAAAAATATTTTGGCTACTGGAAGTTAAGCAGACGTTTACTTATGTGCTGCCTCTAACATTTGAAGACTGAAAATCTGGCTTTGTGCTTCCAGCCCAAAACTATGTGTTCTCCAAAGAAAACAGTTCAGATACTGTTTGGTTTGAACAGAATAAAGTCAGTGTTTTGTTTGTCTGTTCATCTTTTTATGCCTCTTTGAAACCCTGTTCCTTGAGAAGTTAGTATTCAAATCACAGTGTGTTGATTTAGGGCTACAACAGAGTAAGACAAAGAGTGCTCAAGTCCAGTGCCTCCATCAGTAGAAGCAAATGAAACAAAGATGATCTGACTTCGTCAGCCATAAGGACAAGGCTGATCTACAATTGCTACAATTTTGTAGCTAAGCAATAGATACTTGACAAGACAGCAAGAGACAGCAAAATAGCTTTCCATTGGTCTGCTTCACAAGTTGTCTTGTAAGCTGTAACAATCTTCTGTGTTAGTAAAAGTGACTTTGCAAAGCTTTAAGTCATGATATACCAGATCTATAAGAAAGCAGTATTTAAAAAGACTAAAGGTATTTTCAGATGAAAGGCACAAACAGAAATAAAGGCCTGAGGTGGCAAGATGGAACAAAGCACTTAGAAATGGAAGAATCACTTGCTTTGGGACCAGAGTTTGGCATTCAAATAAAGCAGCAGGTCCTTCTCAGAAATGTTCCCAGAACTACACTGAATTAGTCTATACCAAGGCCTGTGGAAAGAGACAAACTAAGCTCTTTGGCTGCAGGACATACAGACAGCAAACAAAACCAGCATAGTAACTATTAGTGTCCCAGTCAGGGAATAAAGAAACGTAAAGGACAGGAAGAAAAACTGTCATGGCAAGTTCCGTGAAGGAGTCGATAAAACAACAGCACAAATCCATCTCTCTCAGCAATACTAAGGGACACAGTTGGTCAGTAAAAAGAAAAGCCAAAAGGATGCAGAGGCTGGGCGTTCATGGGCCGAGTGGTAGCTATGTTATTCCAAAGGCTCTCTGTGGCTGCTGTATTTCCATGGTTTCTTATGCCTTCTACCAGAAAAGAAAAACATCATCATCCTGATGAGCACTGCAAATCAAATCTGAAAACAACCAAGATGTTAGATATTGTCGATTTTCTCTTGGTTATCAGTTTTGTGCACATGGTGGGAGGTTATGTAGCCAACACCTGGGTGCCCTGTGTCTCTTTCTCAGGTATATTCTGCTTAACAGACAATGTGGATGAAGGTTAATGATCTGTGCCTTGTCCACTCTCTATAAGGTCTAAGAGGTATTTAAGAACAGATACAGATAAAATATATTAATGGGAACACAGACTATTTGTGCCATAGCCATATCCAAGCAAGTATATCTGAAAGAAGTTGCATAAAGACAGTACCTATCAGGGAGCCTAAAATCTATAGAGACAAAAGAATGGGAGACAGGAGTTACTGCCTCTGGATGTCAAAGAAGGAACAATAGCAGAATGAGATTATTAAACTAGTATAGGCAAAAATCCATTGGTCTATTCTTATTTTTACTAAGCTTCCAGAGTCCCATATAAATGCCCAAAACCAAGCTCATGTCTACTCATATAACTTTTCATGAGACAAAATTTTAAAAATTTCAGGCACGCATTTTAAGACTCTCAGCACTTAATGCACAATGGAGAAGTGAAATAAAATAATCACCATATACACATAAGTAGACACAAACAAGATCATCTTTCTTGTTGGTAATCATCACTGGTATCACTCTAGAGCTCAAATACACCAGTAGCACGCTGCCATAACAGTTAATTCTGTAGCCTTTGGAAATCTGCAAATACTTTAAGGAGGTCTGGTTTTGTAATATTCTTTCATGTGACACTTCTTTGTTATATCACTTATCCATCTGATTTTTGTCATTAATATAAGACTTCTAAAACCAATTTCTTTCCACTTCCAGAATAAGACTTTTTTTTTACACAAGAGCTTTTCATGTTTATCTTACTTTCTCTTAACAATTTATGTTTGTTTAACATAACCTTTAGTCATGCATGCTCCAGATTGCAGAGAAAGCCTTTGGTTCTCAGAAGTGTGCATTATTAATAGCTTTGTATTTTCAAAACAAGGCATGTATATGTATGAGTAAGCAGATTACAAAAAAACACTGCATTGACATTAGAAGGACAGAAACTACAACTGCAGTCAAACATAGTAACAAAGATGGAGGAGAGAAACAGATGTCCCAAAGACCAAGCAGTCATTTACCAAAAATTTTTTATTGTATTTGTTCCCTTTCTCTTCAATGCACTTAAATGGTAAGGCAAGATAAATGCTGTAACTACATTTTTTTGTTGAATGATAAGGAATCGTATCTAAAGTCATTGTGACTGTGTCCCAAGGAGAAAGCAATATTTTATCAAATCAATTCTGGTATCCTCTATCAGGCTTTTTTCATCACATTCTCTGTCAAAATATTTGAAGACCAAATTTTCCACTTTTGTGCTTTTGTTTGCGTTCTTACATGGACCCTTTTTCTCAGAATAATTGCAGTAGCCTCACCTTTGTTTTCCCCACTGGTTGCAGTTATTCATCAGTAAGATTACCTGGGATAAAGTTCTAAGGGTACATAACAGATTCCTGTTTCAAAGGAAAATGTTCTTTGAGGTTTAGGCCATATAAATGAATCAGCAAAAAAACACCTCTGCCATTTACTCCAAGCTCTATGACAGCAATGCTGTGTTTTGGCAGGGAGAAGGTACACATCTATGAATACTTAAATTGTTATCTTGTCAGAAGAGGAAGTTTGAATACATGCCAGGAGACGAGTCAGTGGAGAATCTGAGCTATCATTTAACACAATCTACAAAATCTGAAGTGAAAAAATTCATCCACATTGCTCTTTTCTTCACTTATAAGGATGGGCAACACATGCAACATCCTGACTGCACAGCTTTCATAATTAAACCTAAGAAGAGATAGAACAGTAATTGTTTTCATGCAAATTATTAATCTAGCAGTGATAAAGAAAGAATGAATGTGAGTGGGTAGGGTTTGGTTTAGTTGCTCAGTTTTTTGTGGTTTTCTTTTTTAACTTTTTTCAAAAATTTGGGTGTATCATCCTGGCTTTGAAAGGAAATATTCTGGAATTGTGATGAATTATGTATTCTGTTTATCCTCAGTCTGATTATCATCAAATGGACTCAGGCACAAAAGTGCTTTGAGAGGCCACCAGTGGAAAATATTTCTTCAAAACAGAAAAGCAGAACATATCACACAGGCAAAAGAAGAGGAAGATAATAACAGCAAACTTAGAGCCCCCACCTAAGTAAAGTACCTAAACACAGAATTTAAACTGCAGGACTATTCAGTTGTAATTAGAATTACACTCAGGTTTGCAGGACTAATACTCAAAACCATAGCAAGAAGAAATAAAAGGAACCAAAAAATCAGGAAAGTTATCTGATATATATGGAGCCAAGAAAGAGTGCAGCAAGAAAGAACTGAGCCATGAAAACAAGGTTAGGCCACATGGGTAGAAAATATATGGGGTAGAAGATACAACAAAAGCTTTCTGAGAAGAAAAGGTAATAATGATGCAGAAAAGTACTGGCAAATTCAGTTGTGAAAAGTGCTTTACATGAGGGAACGGTCTAGCTTTTCACTTGGTCACAGAACAAATCCCTTTTCTGCTGAGTCTCTGAAGCTTACTCTGCTGTTGTCTCTAGTTCTTCTTGGTAGAAACTCCTTATTCCACGTGACAAAAAAGCAGGAAAGTCCTGAAGAGGCAACGTGTGAGGCACTGAAAAACTATACTGATATTCCTGCCCATTTCTGTGTTTCTTCAGATCCTTGAGGGACTATGGTCCAGGGCTTTTCAGTCGTACAGTTCCGTTTACTTTTTCAGTCAACATGCTGTCTTAGTTAAGAAGGATTTGAAACAGCTGCTCTTTAACACTCTTGAATCTCTAGCCCAAGTGTTTGTCTCCCAGTCTGAGCAAAAAGTAGCTGTCTGTGACCTGAATAGATCTGTATCTATTGGCTTGTAAAATCCATTTAACATTTGTAGGCTCTGTCTATAAACATTTACTCAAGCATCTGTGCCTACTGTGAGCCTGGAAATCAGCTCTATCAGTCTAAGCTGGGATGTTTCTAATGTTCAGCTGAACTTCACACTCCCACAATTATTATTTTTACCATCCACATCATCAGCAATGACAACCTGACACTATCAAAGATCAGATCAAATCAAATAAGTTTTCCTAAAAACATTAACCTAAACGGCTTTTCTTAAAAATATTAACCTAAAAAAAAGTTTTCCTAGAAACATTGCCTATTTACCCTTCTGACAACTAGTACTGCATTTCCTAGTAGTAACCAGTTCTCTTCTAAATCTGAGGGTACTTTATTTTCTTCCATGGATTTCTAGTATGTACAGCAGTAACAATGACCCTAGAAGAAGAAAGGAAAATGAGTGATGTAGGTGAGTAATCCAGAAAACCAGTATGACAGTGTGCACCAACTCTACATTTGTGGAATATTTCAAGATATTTATGAATTTATAATTCTCAAATTGAAAGAAAGAAGGGATAAAAAATAATGTAAATTTTGTAGACCTGCATCTTAATGGTCAGTTTTCCGAAGCGGACATGAATATTCATTCAGCATTCTTTCTACAGTGGGCGACAGTCAAAGAATTTCCTCTGGGCTGTGTGTTTCTTTCCTCTATTCTGAATTGCTTTTTACCTTCATGTAAGTATATTTTCTCTGTAGTTATAAATATGGGTCAATTACTCCTGTCTGCGTGACTCTAATCAACTTTAGAATTAAAGAAATTATTCACTTCTTTCATTTTTGGGTTGTTGGTGTTTTTGGTTTTTTTTTTTCCCAAAACTGTATGTGAACACCCAGTCACTCATTTTCACAAATTTCAGTTTTGTGTCTAAGTCAAGTCTCTCCCGTATAGTATTTATACTTTTAAGAATCACTGTTTGTTGTGGGTAAACCCCGCTGGGCAGCTAACTGTCACACAGCCTCTCACTCATGACTCGCTCCATCCCCAGTAGGACTAGGAAGAGGAAAAGAAGAATAAAAGCAAGTCAAGATAAAACACACAAACAAGCAAACAAACAAACAAAATTTTTTAATAAGGGAAGGATAAATGGAAGAAGAGAGAAGAAAACAAAATAGAATAAATGATGCAAAAGCAACGACTCACCGCCTCCCATGGGCAGACTGATGCCCAGCCAGTGCCTAAGCAAAAGATGTCTAAAGCCCCTTCTTTTCCCTTTTATTGCTGAGCATGACATTAACTTACAGACTATCTCTTTGGTTAGTTTGAGTCATCTGTCCATTCGTGTCCCCACCCGGTCTATTGCAGCTCCCCTAATTTCTTCACTGGTGGGGCAGAGTGAGAAACAGAGAAGGCCTTTATGCAAGCAGTGTCAGCAAATGCTAGAACATTAGTGTGTTATCGGTGTTGTTTTGGTCAAAAACCTAAAACATGGCACCATATGAGCTCTTATGAAGAAAATAAATTCTACCCTAGCCAGGCCTAGTACATTGTTATAACTAAAGACTGAGATATTCATTCTTCTACCTCACCTTAGATGTCAGAGAAAATATTTTTTTTGGAACAGAAGAGATGCTAACACTGTGTGAAACTTTAGAGACTTAAAGAAAACACAACTGACTCAATAAAAAATGATATATTGTACAAAAGAAAGCTATTTAATAAAATGTACATTCTGTTTCTTTCTGATAAGCTTAACATACATTTCATGACACCATATAGTGTGGAGTATCCCTTTGGTCAGCTGGGGTCAGCTGTCCTGGCTGTGTACCCTTCCAACCTCTTGTTTCCCCCCAGCCTGCTCACTGTGAGTACAGAGTGCAGAAAAAGAAAATCTCGACACTGCATGCACTGTTTAGCAGTAGCCAAAACTTCAGTGTGTTATCAACACTGTTTCAGTCACAAATCCAAAACACAGCATCATACAGGATCCTGTGAAGAAAATTAACTCTATCCCAGCCAGATCCAGTACAGTGCTGAAGGAAAAATAAAAAGCTTAGAATGAAAACTCAATATGACTTTTTGATAGTGTAATGTACTTGAGACCCAGCAACCATATCAAAGTGCCCTTGACATTTAAAGACATTCCTCTGAAATAGAATTTAATTTTACTAGTTCTGCTATAAACATTACTGCAATAAGTTTCTCCTAGCAACCATATGTCTTGTAGGTCTTCATCTCAACAGTACAGTACAAAGAAAGAAAAATCAGTACTACAAAGCCACGGCTGCATAAAGAAGGAAGACAGTCACTAAATTGAAGTTACACCTCTGCAATGACTTTCTTTCTACAATACTGTTTGTGTGCTGCCATTCCTTTCAATGCTACAACAAATACAAATACTGGCACCAAAAAAACTTCAGTTCTAAATACTTTTTCATTACAAATGGGAGAAAAACATATTAATTGAAAAATGATGACGTAGTTCTCATCGTTTCATCTCCTTCCTTCATCCCCAGCTAGAACACGTCTCATGAATTATGCAAATTTCTCTCTTCCTGTTGAAAAAAACAACATCAGTCCTTTCAGTAGGTACTATTCAAATTAGGATAATTGTTTTGTGTCATCAGGTTTTAGATGGAATTAAAAATAACAGGTGCTACAATAATAAGTCTTTTCCTTTATTTTTTTTTGCAGTTAACGCAAAGTTCACTATTACAAAGACCTTGAATAACTTTGCAAAGCGAATCTTCTACCAAGTTGTTCCTGATAGACCCAACCAGAAAAAAATTCTGTGGAAAAGAAAATCAAAACAATCAGGGTATCAGACATAGCTCCATTTCCAGGTACTCCAGTTTAGCTTGTACTTTTATTGTCAGCCTTACAGGACAATGCTTGGAGCTGGGTGAACATAACAAATTGCTTCAATCAATGATTTAATCAATAATGGTGAAGACATAGGTACATAATTATTCTCACACGGACAACTAATTGCAGGCTGAAAAGTCCATTCAGAAACTAACCTGGGCATGCACAACATAGGTCTACTTCTCAACATTTATTTCAAAATTATTGCGTAATTGCATATAACAGAGAAATTGTAGAGTATTAAGTAGCTTTTTACAAAATTTCAGACCAGAGGGGTCACAAACTAGATCCAAGTAAATCCAGGGGTGCTTTCATGGGTAAGAAGCTGTAATTTGCGTAACTTTTAAACCGACAGCTCAACTGTGAACTGAGCTGTGTGAAGGAGCTCACATACGAAAAGCTCATTTTGAACAGCAAAATGCCTTTGCAAGCCTGCATAATGTGAAAATCCAAGGCATTTTTAGTACTTTAGATGTACAGTATGATTAAATAATACACAGACCTGAGTATTAACCATACATGAGGAATCTTAGAGCTGTATGTGTTTTTCTTCTTTAAGGTATGTTCACATGCACTGTCCCTACAGTACCTATGAAGTACTTAAGTTCCTCAGTGGCTAACACATTCTTTTACTTTTAATATCTGAAAAAGAGACATTTCAGATGTTGGATTTGGGGCGTTTTTATCTTTTCCTCTTTATATTGGCATTTGTGTTTATGAAAAGTAACTATGTCATCTGCTGTTTGAAAATACAGATAAAGTCCAATGATAGCTGGCAGCTGCAACTCTCCAGAACAGTTCTGTTTATTGACATATACTGTCAATAAAGCTTGGAACGTGGTGCAAGTTGGTCTCTAGCCACAAGTTAGAAACAACTTTTCAGACACCCTGATTACAAATCCCACGCAACAAAACCAAACAACAACAAGAAATAATTTGAATGCAGGAAACTAATGGAACAAATCCCAGTACACATACATAAACTTTCAACATGACATCAGCCCACAAGTAAGTCATTTTAACAATCCAAACACAGAATAGTGCTGATTGTTGTATGATCAATGTGAACAAAACAAAGGCAACTTTAATTTGATGGACTGCAGAGGTGAAAAAGTTAGACCTCTTATCATTGACAAGATCTTGGAGTAAGGTACTTGTGCTGTAGTAACACCATTACATCACTGTTCGTTATAATAGTACAGCATCTTTGATCACTTTTAACAGTGCCTTTGAGTGGATTCTTCATTTACAAAATGTGGGTTGCTCTTAGAGAAAAGAAATAGCTGAAAAGTATATCCTGCAATTAAAAATATCCCATAACTTAGCAAAATTGCCGTACCAGCTCCTGTTTTGATTCCCATTACAATCCCATTATTTCTGTAGATTTTTCCTAAACATATTGCGCTCTTTCCTTCCAAGGGAACATTAGTGCTTTTAAAGTATACCTTATCTGTTCAGAAGATTAGTCTTAAAAAATCAGAAACAAACTCTAAAAGCTGAAATTTTGGGCTATTAGCAGAGAAAAGAGAGATTTTTTCAAACATGAGTCCAGTAAGGAAGCTGAAATTCCATTTGTACATAAATCTATGCATTACCTACTTCCCAATCAACCTGTACTTTGTCTGTAAGCATAATATCCCCATTTACCTCCAAATATATATCACATTGAAAAAAACAATTATTCCAAACCTTCGTTTTCAGATATGTTCTGTTAGTTCACTACAGCTGAAGTGTCAGTAATACAAGATAGGCAACTAAATACATGAGATATGGATGGATGCTATAGTGACCAGTTGCTACAGAAGAAATTATCGTAGTGGTTTCAACCAGGGTAGTCTGAGGCAATCCCTTGGGAAGTCGTGCACACCAGTGCTACATGGCCATAGATGGCTTGTGCTTTCTGTAAGTATAAATAAACTTCACAAAGCATATGACAATAAACACTCAGGACCTGGTTGATCAGAAGTCCCAAGCTGACTGAAATACTAGTCCTCAAAAGACCATCATCCTGTCCTGATGGCACAGAGAGACAAATACTAGCTTGTTTTGGGTTTTTAATCACCTTTCTTTTTTTCATTTTTTACTGAGGTCATCAAATGGCAAACATTGTTGTGCATAAAACACTGCTTACAGTCAGACAACAACTGAAATGCATCCTAAAGGTACCAGAACTTGATTCTGTTTCTAGGACTAATATAGATAATAGTTTTTTATCTAGTTCCCATAACCCTGAGAAATTATCTCTTCAATAAATAACAAAGTTCATTAATATTTGATAGAACATCTATCTCTGGAAAATCCTTTCTTTTTTTTTTTTATGTTTTTTCAGTAAAAGCCCAGACTGTTTTCATTCTGGTGACTACGGACGCATATGTACTTCATACCCAACTACCCACCCCAAATACCCATGAAAAGGAACAATTGTAAGGATTATTTTTTTTATCAGGATTGAAGCACACCATCACTCATTGCAGTTATTAACTGGCATATCAATTACATTGCTTAACATTATAAATGTTGCTTAAAAAGTAAAGGTCTCAGGTATAATGATTAGAGTACAGACATCTTCTCTTTTTATATTGTGTGTTTTACATGTCACATTTTCATGTTGCATTCCTTTCAATACTGAATTCTCTCCTTATACACATACACACATACATATTAATATACCACACAGCACATTCTCCCTCATATTCTGAATTATGGTCAGAGTAGAAATATTGGCATGAAATTTTGCTGAGTGCAGCAACCAAGCAAAAGATGTTTAGCCTCAAGTTTGGCTAAAAAACATTGCATAATTCTGTGCAGAGACGATGAGTTATTTTTTTTTTCTTTTAACGTCACACGGAATATAAATTCCTCGATCAAAGAGACAAGAGAAACAAGGTATCTGAATATCTTAAATTGTTACCAGGAGAGAAGCAGATGACTAAGAAAACTGACAACAGAAAAATCCTTTTGCTGACAGGTCACCACCCCACAAAATTCAAGGTCAGTAAAAGCCTTACTAACTGGGCTTATCTCCATGGCCATCCAGGAGTGATCAACCTGGTAGAAGACGCAATTGTGAGTAGCATGAGTGTCTGTGTCTGCAGTGATGAGGAGGGATGGCGGTGTGGACTCCAGCCTGCACCTCTGAAAAGACAAGCAGAAGGGCACAATTAATCGGCTGGTGCTGGCTAAGTTGTGCACACTTTGCTATGTGCAGCTCCTGGCCAGGCTTGTCCCTGACTGGCAGTAAAACATGGGCTTAATCTGAAGGAACGCCTACCTGCAAAACCAGGAACCAGACAAATGGGTATCTAATCAGCCTTGCTAAACTTCAATATTAAAAATATTGCTTACCAGTGCCATGGAGGCTGGCAAGAAATTAAATTAGGCAGGTGATAAAGGATTAATAAACCTTATTCTAACCAAAACTGTTTAAGACTCCAATAAATGTTAATAATCAACAGGGTCAAGATATTGAACGGAATAAATATTACACAGCCGACAAGAATTCTTAAGCTTTAGAAATTATGATCTAAAATACACAATCACTCACCAAATAAGACGAGGGGTCTCAACCTGCAGGAGTTACCATGGGTGGCATCCCAACCCATGGGGAGAGTCTCTGACTGCAGACCTGCTGCTCCAAGGAGGACCAACTCAATTTGCCCTCCAGTGGGGGTCCATATATACCCTAGACAAATCTGATATGTGGTCATACATAGTCATGTTTGTCTTCATTTGCTGAGGGCCTTTACTTCCTTGTCTTTAATACCATGCGGATTGGGTGGACCAAACCCCACACTGCAACTTCTAGGTTTTTGAGAAGTTTTGGTCCTGTCCAGGGGGAGTCTTCAGAAAAAAATAATTTTGGAGCAGCTGGGCTGTTTTGTTTATTCTGATTTTACTTTTTTAATAGTTGGGTATTTTTATGCCAGCTTTTTTTCTTTCTACCATGTATTTCTGACATAGTCAGTCTTCAGTAAAGCTCTGAAAAGTTGCTAAAGCAAGACCAGAAGGTGCAGTTGAAAGCCTAAAACCATAGAAACAAACTGTTCTTGTCATGAATGGAAAAAACCCTATCCTTCCCTTATGACAAAAATGTAATTTATGCTTTACCTTCTAGCTTCAGACTTGAATCTGTATTTATTTGCTTTAGTGCTTAGAGATCATTTCATGTTCTCATCTGCACCTAAAATACCTTTGTATATGTTAAATTAGGAGTGTAAATGCTGTGAGAGGTATGCTAAGTACTTTTGACTCAAATGTGACAAATCAATAAACTGAGAGAATTTATTTTTTGAAATTTTCCAATATTGTTTTTGAAATTAACTGAAGAGTCCTGAGTCACATCAGTGCCTTTGAAACAGCTTGACTCTGTCTTTAGCTTTGACTGTAGGGAAGACATCATCAAGTCTTTGTCCTTCATACTTTATGTAACTTATAGGAAAGAAGATTGGTAATTGCCACATAAAAAAAAATAGATTGTTTTAAAGCAAGAAAAAGGTTGTTTAAATTAAGAGCTGGGGTTTTTTTTCTCTTTTTTTTTTTTTGTTTCCTGAAGAATGGTTAAAGTGGCACCCACTGTTCTTACCTTAATAGAACAGAATCAAGTTGATGGAAGCATCCCAGTTGCAGATTTACAAGTGAAAGGAAAAAACAAATTGCCTCTTTCTGAGATTTGCACATTTTGTTGAGAGAGACGACACATTCTCTGTTTTATTGATCTTCTTTGTCCACCTTCCACGTTCTTCTCTTGGCTGTCAAATAATATTCCCACTTTTCATCCCTGAAAAGAAGTGATTTACTGCTCTGCTTAGTCACAAAAAGAAAAAAACATCCTATTGAAGCAGTTTCACTGGTGCAGCAAAGAAAAGTGGTTTCTTGCAGGGAAAAAATGCCAACATGAGTATGACTCAGTGATTTGGAAAGGAAGAGTCCTATTCTCGGGTCCCCACTGACCCAGTTGTTCGTATTTCTTTCATTAAACAATCATCACATGAAACAAAAGAACTGGAAAAAAAAGTTTTGCTGCCTAAGTCTAGAAGCTTAAGCAAAGAGGATTTTAAGTACAGCATGGATTTTAAAAAGGAGATTATCAAGAAGTACACCATTTCCTGCTGTTAATGGACCCTACCATAACATCTAGGGACTGACCAATGATTTTGGGAAAATGGATGCTGCAACAGGTGTCTTACTTAGCAATGCTATGATTATTTTCATGACAGTTAGTATGTACCTCAAAAAAACTAATGCCAGATGATTCTTAAAAGATTTCTTCTGTCGGATTAAAAAGGAAGAAAAAAAACCCAAACAAACAAACAAACAAAACAAAACAAAACAAAAAAAACCAAACCACCAACCTGAAATTAGGGGAAGATTTAGGATAAATTAGAGGACCAAGCCAAATGGTTTTCCTTTGTAACCAGATAACAAAAGATAAATAGTCCCGGAACAAATTATTTTTAAGTCTTTTTAATAGTTGGGCTAGCAGTGTTCAGCTATCAATGTAAACTTTAGGTTCTGAGGAGCTGAAGTAAATTTTAACTTTCTTTAATACAATATCAAAACAGAGATGTTCACAAAAGCCTTAATTAAAGATAATTAGTGTGTGCCTTTCTATTATGATAAACATCTGTTATATCTTTCATAGATCTGCGCTATATAAGGAACAAAATTTGATGTGTAATAAACAGAGGGTATTGAAGATATCATTTATGAAAAGAACAAGAACATTCCTAAATGAAGGTCTCAATAGTCTGTTTCACAAAGAACATTTCACTGTTCAGGAAGATGTATTACAGTACAAACAAGGTCCCCCACAATTACTGGCATACAACTTTGAAGGGGGGCATCTCAAACAATTACATGTTTCACAGAAAATAAATGGAAAAAAGTAGCCAAATACACAAAAAACTTATAACACTTACTATCAACAGATCTATCAATTAATATGAAGATTGATCCCAACCTCAGTCAGTCATGTGGACAGCCTATCAGACAGTAGGCAATTTTTGGAAATATTTCTATGTAGTCTGATATAGGCAGTTGTTCCTGAACAGGAATTATTCATGCGGTGCTATTGTTCTTCATCAAGCTTGCATCCTGCTCAGAGCCCTTAGTCCCAGCTGGGCATTCAGACTACACAAAAGGAGTGCTAGGACACTGACAGAGCTCATAATCACAGACTTATTTCTCTCAAAAGAAAGGCTGTTTTGCAGTTCCCAATGGTAGTGGCAATACTGCTGGTTTTCAGAGTTACTGAATTGTTTTGAAATGTTTAAATGACTATCTACGGATAAACATTAAATAAATGTTTTCCTCTGTCCTGATGTTTAATCTCTGACTTGGTTTTTGAGAAACCTGAAGTTGTCTCAAGATGCATAAGCATGTCTTTATGCCTACCAACTCCAGTCAGACTATGTGCAAGACTTAACCGATGCTGCATACTGTACTGTTCCTCTGCAGCAGGAACCAGATTTACCCAGAGGGAATAACAGCTCTACAAGACTCTAGTAACTATATTCAAGGCTTCCCTCAGATGAAAGAGCAGAACTTCATTAACCACACTTCCTCCTGTCCTCCAGAGTCACAAGATGATATATTAATCTTTATCTCTAATCTTAACATAATTCAATAACATTATGATGCCATCATAAATCACAGGGACCTGACCAGATCCTAGCGGAAGTGGACTGTGGAACACACACTTATTGTGAAAACTCATATCTACAAGCCTGTGTCTACACCGATATCTGAAAGCCAAAAGTCTTTTTCCTTTCGAGGCAACAATTTATTATATTGTTTATATATATAATATAAAAAATCTAAATTTTTTTTAGAATTAACTCCTAACTCTGATGCGCATTTCTGTCATGCTGTGTTTAAGGCCATTCTGATTCATTTCAAGGTATCATCCCGTGAGAATAAAATGTTCCTTTGCTATCCAGTCAGGTTTAAAGCAAGCAATTCCACAACAAATAACCTTTGTGTAGCACCTAGTTACAAAATATATGGAGATGAAGCAAACTCTTTCCTCCTTTTATGGAACTGAAGTCTGCCATGACCTACTAGTCATCTTTACTCTGAAGGAGGAAACCTGGACATCTGGCTGATCTATCTTTACCACATATTTCTTAGGAAGGTAGGCTAAAGTAGAGGTCTAAGTGGTATTGGGAATACAAAGAGTTACAAAGGGAGAGGTAACAGTTATTTCTAATTCAATTTCTTTTATTTCACATAAAGAGAAGATGGCAGATTTCTGCACCAGTACTCAGAATAAGCTGACCAGAGGAAAAAAAAATAACTAAAAAATATAGATCCAGATGAGTTATATTGCTTTTTAGAAAGCTCAGTTGTGTATCCACGGATTCTCCGAGTAAAGATTTTGTATCTTAATTCAGATCCAAATCTGGAGGTCTGGGTCTGGATTTTTCATGGAGATGAAGCCTGCTTATGACCTAATTTCGATTGTAATAACAGTCATAAAGTAATTTATGACGATCATATGAACAAAAAAAAAAAACAACACAGGAAGAACTGGAAAAAAAAGGAAAATATATTGTCTTGGAATTATTAATAGAAAACAGATCTTTGTACAAAAACAATATGCAAGTTAGAAATTACAAATATGGGAGTATGCCTGTGATTGTTCCTAAGAAAGCTTGGAAGATAAGGTAGAGTCAAATGAATATATGATCAATCAAAGATTCACATAGATTGGAGAGGATCTCTGCAGTTCATCTAGTCCAAATCCCTGGTCCA
This sequence comes from Anarhynchus alexandrinus, assembly GCA_008711295.1. NCBI lineage: Eukaryota > Metazoa > Chordata > Aves > Charadriiformes > Charadriidae > Anarhynchus > Anarhynchus alexandrinus. Next base: position 1,518,024 of record VUYV01000023.1, on the reverse strand, counting down.
GTCAGGGCCATTTAATAGATTGTTTATTGCTTTGTCCTGTCAAGTTTTCAGTACCTCCACAGATAGAGATCCTAGTGTCTCTCTGGGCAGTCAGATCTTGATCATCCTCTTGGTAAATATTTTTTTAAGTTGTATCTGTTGAGAATTTCTTTGTCCTGTCATCATACACCTCCGAAAAGAGTCTGTCTTCTTTGTAGCCTTTCACCAGGCAGTTGCAGAGAGGAGAGTGATCTCCCTTTCCCTTGCTCTTCCCCAGGCTGAACCAGCCCAGCGGACACTGTATCCCCCTGTGCGCCCTGACCATAACAGGGACCCTGCACTGGACTTATTGCCATACAGCAGGGTCTGTCCTAGGCTTTGCACTTACTGTCACGGTCCCAATGTTCACTTTCATGGTGCAAATCTTGTCAAACATTACAAGAAATAAAGTAAGTCAACCTGAATTTATTGTAGGTCCAAGGTTAAGTTGATGCTGCAGAACAAGATCATTACCTCTTAAATACACCTTATCCCAACATTACCTCATAGTCTCAAAGTGACCTGTGGTAACTTGCTACCCTCCAAAAGGCAGGATGAGGAAACAGGTGTAATAGCAAAGTTGCTTACGAAAATGGAATCAATATAGACATATTTGTACACCCTTACTTTGTGATTTCATATGTTGTATTATAAATTTGGTCTGCATCAAGAAGAGAGAGAATGCATGCAGAAACACACACTTAGAAAAGGCAATTAAAAAATATTACTTTGTTAGTTACCGGCAAGCCTAAGAATGTAATCTTTATTGGAAAACACAGGTCTTGCTACAAACACCACAATAAAATAAAGTAACTTAAGTGGCCATTATAATGTAGTTAGCCTGATTTTACGAAGTATTAGGACAACATAGAGAAAGTCAAATGTTATTAATCCAGTTTTGTGAAATTGATCCTAAAGTCCTCAGCAGAGCCAGATAATCTAGGAGGCTAAATTTAAATGCATGACTTTTCTAATGGTTACTGTCAAAACACAGGCAGTAGAGGAAAGAAAAATTGTTCCACATTCATAAAGACTGGTACGTGGGATCTCTCTAATACGAAAATACTCTTTAAAAAAAATTATCTTGATCTAGTCCTTAAAGTAGAATGGTAAATATATATTGAAGAATAACTCTGGCATCAGGAGAAAGCTCAAGGAAAATGTGATATTTGAGACATAACCCGTACATGCATAACACATGTATGTATATGCATAAAGACACACACACACATATATGTATTAAAGCATGTGTTTATATAAAACCATAGTCAAGTAGCCAAATTTCTGGTACGGTCACAGATATATTTTTCCTGTTTTTCGTGTTTTCCTATTATTCATTCACCCACAACATTTCTTGTTCTCTGTGGGAATTCTGACCCTACAGGGAACAGAAGGCCAGCTAGTTGCTTTACAGATTCAGTACAAGCATTAAACACAAGCAGAATGCACTTGGTCCCGTCTCATGACTCTCATCGCTGGAGCTGAGAGCAGTCTGCAAGTTCTCATCTCACAAAGCTTTGCTGCTGGTTTTCCTGCTACAAGAAGTTCTGCCGTGGCATGTCACACCACTGTCAGATACCTCTGTCTGGTGGTCCTAACCGCAGGTACTTCCACAGTGTACAGACAATACCTGGCAATGATCTAGAGGGGATATTTGAGAAGAGAAGATGTTTTGATTCTTTAAAGGGCTCAATAACTTAGCAATTGCTTAACTCAGCTTAAGTTACCAGCTATTCTGGAAGCCAGAAGACTCTTTTATCAATGCATAGAAGTGAGATTTCCTATTGCCCATTTCATTGTCAGGCATGAGTTAATCAAGAGAAGTGCAAATCTTGTGTCCTGATTGTTCCACTCTCTCTATTAAGATCGCCTGATAAGGGTGCACTCACTTTTCAGGAGACATTAATGTGCTCCCCAGTCTGTGAGTCCCTGAAATATACTATGTGCTAAATAATTTAAATTATGTGTGTCAGAGGTGACATTTTCAAAATCATTAATTTAGTGATCAAGGCTTCAGCTGGTGCATCCACACTGCACTGCAGTACACATTTGTTGTGCCCTAGATATCTATTTCCAATATAGATACTATGGCCACATGTTGGCTGTACAGCTGGGTGGGACCCTTGTGCACGTACTGTAATTTCCTTGGAGGGAAACTTAAATGCACAAGCACAAAGTCAGCCAAAATGTCCACTGTTTTGGACAGTGCAAAGGCCAGGATTGAAGATGCAAACCAGAACACGTGTTGCACATAGAACAGGTGTAGTCAACAGCTTTCAACAGAAGATATTATCCAATGGACCAGATCTACTTCATAAATACCATTAAAATAATAGGATTTAGCCACTTTTATTGACTGAAGAACAGGACCTAAATATCTAGGCTGGTTTTGAATGCAGAGTTAACACACATTAGTACACATTCTTTCCAGTGGATGACTACATCAATAACCCAGCCAAACTCAATATTTGGATTCATACCCTCATACAAATTTAATGACTAGAGATGAAGTCTCTGAAACAACACTGTCCAGTCTTTCAGTGGTCACCCAAAGGGCCTCATGAATCAATTAATTCCACTCCCAAAAAGTTCATGAACAAACTAGTAAGAAAAGTAAAAAGAAGAAAAAATAGGAACACATGGAAAGTTGACAATATAACAGTTTCTGAAGGTGGATATACGGTCAATTTACTTATTTTTTTAAATCATAAGGAGGCTTAACTACATCATCCTTAGTCTTAACAGCACATTACATTTTTGTACAAAACAGAATTTTATAATACCTAAATGCTAAATAATCTATTAATTACCTTCCCTTCCAGCTACTAAACAATACTGGGGAGAAGATCTGTGGGCTGTTTTTCAAAGGTGAAGTGGTCCTTCAGTAACAAAAGGTTGAGTAATCCTGCTCTAGAAAAACAATTCTTAACCATGAGGACTTTTGAGAGGACAGAAATGTTGACAAATGTCATATTTTTCCCCAGTGTCCTCTGTCCTAGGTATATAATTCGGTGAAAGATTTAATACTTTTCTTGAAAATGAAGGACATACTGAATTACCTATTCAATTCCATTTAACCAGTATGATTAATGTATTTATTAAATTAGTCTGAATTTTAAATACTGCAATGCAAGAGTATATTAATTAAATTTAATTAGGGTAATCTTATCTGCTACTATAATTCTCAACCTTTCTCCCTTTATGTTTCCTTGTTGAAAAGCCTCTGTTGTAAGATAATAAAGAGTTAATAAGTGCTGGATTACACTTTTCCCCCCCTAATTTTCCTGATGTAACCCTGTTGATTTAATTGTAACAGAGGCGTCTGTCTGTGCCTGGGAAGAGAATGTGATCCAACGGTAGTGGGAGCTCTCAGTGAAATGTTAAAGGCAGCTTTCAGAAAGAATGTCTTGCCTGACCTTGAGCCCAGAACCCAGCCAGCTTATGGACTGGGACTAGTCTGGTCACATCCCTTGGTAAACATCTCCTATGAGAGCCTCCATGTGCATATGCAAACCCTTCCATCTCACACTGCTTCTGAGAACCCAGCAGAGTGACGACATTGTGTTCTTAGCCAACCCATCCCATAGGCTGTTTCAAAAGGAATCGAATATAGCTACTGCTCATAATAGGAAAGGTAGCCAAAACCAAAAATCAGGGTATGAATAAGTGCTGTTTTATGTCCGATACCCATTTTAAATGCTTCCTGTAACAAAACTGTTGGTGGCACTAACAGCAGGCATTTGATGTCTCTTGTATAAAATATTAGCCTCTCATCTGGATACAGTTAAACTTTTACAGAGTGCTTTTCTTTTGGAAAGCAGCACAAAGGTTACCATCCAGTGAAGGGGCACACAGTTCCTTTCACACTGTAGACAGCAGGATGCTGCTGCACAGAACTGCCTTTCCTTCTCCCCTCCTTCCAGATTTCTTCAGTGATGCTGACCAAGTTATTTCAACCAGTGGTTCACAACAACCACTGCATCTGCCTTCCCAGTGTTCTAATGCACAGTATGAATTAGCAGGGTCTCATTTTGAGGTCAAGCTAATCACTCACCTTCAAACTGAAGTTAAATAGAGGTAGAGATCCTGAATAATACGAAAGTTCTGTGAAAAGAGAAAAAACAAAAAAGGGTCTATGCTCTCAAATGGAGATCCTGAAATGCCTGTAACACCATCTCACCTCCCAAGAGCACCGTGAAGATAAATGGACTGCTTATCACTGAAGTACTCAGATACAAGAATGAGTTGAATAAACCTGTTGTCAGGGGACCATCTGAACAACATGTGGAAAACAAGACTTGGACCACACTCTGACAGATGAGGAAAAGAACAAAATGCAGCATAATGACCCAGGCTTTTTTACTGTCATTTGATCTGAAGCAGTGAGCAAGTGGGTGGGGATAACACAATGCTTTAGTTTGCATCACATGCATATGCCAGTGAAGCCACAATAAAGTTCTTTAGGCAGACTTAATTCAGAATTTTCACAGTTTTTGAAGGTCTGATTTTGCTTCCAGATTTTAGTGTGTGTACATGCTGAGGTTCTAATTGCTTTTTTAAGTGTACTATATACTAAAGGCTACTTCCTGACAATTTTCAGGCTCTGAAACACTGTTTACTTCTTTAACAACCTTGGTTGTCCCAGATCTGAAGGCAATACAGAATCAGCTTAGCCCTATCAGTGTTAGTGGAGCTGCGGCACCAGTTTGCATCTGTGAAGGATGTGACTGTAAAAACTAAGAGCTGGTTGGACTCTGATGGCAATACATCAATTTGCAGGAAAAAAGAATCTGTCAAGTTTCAACAGAATTATCCCAAATCACTCTTTACTTCTCACATAGCTCTACTGCTCCTCTAATTCAGCTAATTCACTTTGAATAAATCAAACCAATTGGCACCTGAATGGTTTATTTTTCAGATCAACAATTTGCAGGGGTGTGGGCTTGAAGCAGTAATATTTTAAGCAAAAAATAACTTGAAATATGAAGTTTTAAGAAATGAAGAGAAACAGATTCAAAATAATATGTAGACAAAAACAACTTTATTGTTCTATATTAATAATATACTTTACATGATTCACTAATTGTCAGGATCTCAATTCTGTAATATGAGATTCATCTCTTCCATTTGGAGACAAACAGGTTACAAATTCTGATGGGAAATATATGATTTTATAAGTTCTTGTGCTGACCTTGGATAATTCACTATCCAAGTACTTTAGTTTTTCCATCTGTTCAGTACATTCAACAATTTGCATGTTGCACTTCTGAGATGTACAGCTAAAATTTTTTTTGTGTAAGAGCAAAGTTGTACTACTGCTGACAAGCTTCATTGTGTAAGTGGGAACTTTGGTGTGTGGGAGATCCTACCAAGGTTTTTCTCTTGTTCAGTCAGCATTACAGAGGCAGAGATCTAAAACACCATTATTGCATAATCTGGGTCTCTACAGGAACTTTTGACATAACTTCTTCAGTGAGTAGCATAAAATTCATTTGTATCATCCAGTGTGGAGCCCTTGACAGCCATTATCATCCAAATATATATATACACACACATATATATCTCACTTTTTGTGCCTTCTTCATAATAAAAATAAATGTGTTTTAACAAAACTTATAATTTTTGTATTTATGACATCAGGAGAAGAAATGTAGACAAAATTTCCCAAAGAGCTGCACAGACAACCATATTCTAAAGTTACCACCCTTTGTGGAGCAGTTTTATATGAGTTATTTCTTTTAAATACCTTTTAAATACCTTTTAAATACCTTTGTTTAGTACATTTTAAGCAACAAACTGCATGCTGACTTAGTAGTTTGTTTGAAATGCGAATGTGCATGTTGTAAATGTTTTGTTTTAAATAATAGTTGGTAAATCACATTTGATGGTTTTCTAGAATTAAACAAAATAGGATATTGTAGACATACTGGTGATGGAAGACTTAACAGACAAGTGTGCCTGAAGGCTTGTTTATTTTCCAGCTCTGTCAGGTAGGCTAACAAAAGTTACTACCTTCCCCTACAAGCTGTGACACATTGCAAAATGTCAGTTTCATGTTAAAGAGAGAATGACGAACTGCACAAACTGAATATCAACTAGACTAAAGGGCTACTTCTTCTTTTGTTTTATTCCTCCAACGTTGTGGCAGTTAATTAAGGCTTCAGACAAACAAACAAACCATTAATGCCATTAGAAGCATGTTCACACAGGCACACGCACTCACACCCTTCTAAATCCAGCTTACTTGCCACTCTAACAATTGCTGTCCAGCCACAGCTTGCCTCTCATTTATCGTGTCTATTTTTATTTTTTACTATGTTCTTCTGTGGGATATTAATATTCTCTCTTTTTGCTTTGCTCCATTTTCAAACATCTTTGCTTTCTACCTCTGCACAAACTAGTATTTCCTTTATAGACTGCACCCTAAATGTCACCAGCAGCACCTTTCTCCTAGAAGTAGAGTGGGGTTAACATTCCTCAGCAATGCATACATCCCTGCTTTACTCTCTGTAGTAAAGCTCTAAAGACCAGAAGTCCTATGACAGTCCTACACTTTTTAAGTAACAGAAGTAACAAGGGAACAAACAAAACCAGATTTTCTCAAGGTTCCAGGTTGTGTATAACAAAATGTGCTCTCTTACTTCAACCAAGCAGTACTTTACTTTGAGCAGTCCCATTCATACCTAAAGGAGTTCTGTGCAAAGTAAGATATGCCTCTCAGCATAGAAGCAAAATCTATTTCCTGATGGAAAATATTGTTATATAACCCCTGACATGATTCCTCATATATTCTTTAAGTTTGTAAATCTGAGGCTACATCTTTCTTGCACCTAGAATCTGCCAGATCAGCTCTTCTACCTTTCCTAGACTATGCCCTGGGGTGTTTGGTTGTGCTGTGGGGAAATCCTCATTGCTCGAAACAGAATTCCTTTCATGCCTCTACACTTTGTGCTTTGTTAAAAAAATAAAAGAGCCAATGAAAATAATAACCTTGAGCAGCTTCCGAACTAGTCAGGCTTCTAAAATTTACATTATTCAGTGCCAACCAGTGGTGGGGAAAATGTAGCTCATAGGTTTTTTCTGCCATATCAGTCAACCCATTAAGTCTTCTTGTTCCAAAGTACTAACAAGATGAAGCAATTAAAAATAAATAAATAAAAAGAGAGAGAAAAAGGTCTTTCTTCTCATCTCTCAGAGATCTGTTTTGGGTTGCAGTAAAAATAGAAGATGGTATTTGTGAACTTGCTATTGCCTGTAACAAATAATAGCGCTTCTTCAAATATTCAGAGGCATAGAAAGCAAACTTGTAAACATCCTGTCAAGCAGAGATGGCCAAAATTCCCCAAACTGTCAAAGATACACAAAATCTATATAAAGTCACAAATATTAACTAAAAATTAACTTACTTCTGAAAGAAGTCCTATTGTCCTGAAATTCATGTCAAATACGTAAATTAAAAGTTCTTTTTACACTAGGATTTATGAACTACAAACAGGACACCAACCGAGGTTAGCATGAGCTCTTTTGTGGTATCCCAGAATGCATTACTTATTGCTGCTGAGGGAAAGCACATAAATGTGTAAGTTAGAGGTGGGTAGATACTAATGCAAAAATAAGCTTGCATATCATTAACTTCCTCATCCCCACCCTTACTTCTCATTTCAGCAAGAGGAAAATTTGTCCTGCTTTTGTGCAATATTACACAGGTTTTCTCTACTTCAGGGGCTGAGAAAATATGCATGACTATATTCCAAGCCATGTCTAACATGTCAGCATCAGAAATTGGAGAGAAGACACAGCACTCCAGTGGGAACAGTGTTGCTCATCTATACCACAACAGAGAGACAGAAAGTAACACCTAGTTGGCAGCAGAGCAAGAACTTTGAGGGCTGAACACCCTGAAAGTCCACACGTCACTGAATGATCTATCGAAACCTTTTTTCTGAAGTTGAGTTACATTTCTACTATTAGAGTTGCTATTTTGCTAGCATCTATGGTTGCTAATTGATACGTAAATTTCCATGTTTTCTACACATAGACACCGGTGTATCATTTTCTTCTTTCTTTCAATTGTCTTGTGTCTCAGTGAATCTGGGGTTTCAGAATCTCTTGCATTTCATATAAAGTAACAGCTGAAACTGTTATTTGTTTACTTCTAGAAGTTTAAAATCAGTCAATTTTGCACAAAATTCTGCAGTAAAACCAAATTTTCTGCATTCCATTCAAAACCTACTGGAACCCCTGTTGCGTTAAAAGGCAAAGTAATTTTGCAGAAAATATTTCTTTTTATAAATAAAATAAACAGGCATTCTAGCCTGTATATAGGGGCTGGGCGCGGCTAGGCTTAGATTCTGAGTGATGCCCAATTCAGTGTTAGAAGTCCAGTCGTGTTCAATGTGTGTATTGAACTATCACAATTACAGATACACTAATACCACCATGCACATTTCAATCTAGTGGCATTCCATGGAGTAGCACGGCCACACTTAAGGATTTGGGTCACGTTCACTATGACTTCTCATGGCTAGGTTAATGAAAAGCGTATTTTATTGAAGTAACAGATGCACAAGTTCTTTTGGATTGCTGGTGATAGTGACTGTCTGCAAAGCATGTGCAAATACTAAGGATGTCAGTAATACAGCCTGGCTACAAATGCATGAAGGGGGATGGGGATAGATCCAAGGTTGCTAGCAAAAAGCCTGAAAGCGGTGTGCAGGCACTAGACTTGGTAAAGACAGGGGGAGTAACCGGGCTCCTTAGGAAGATGTCTGGGGATGGCAGAACTTCAGCTCCCTCCAGTAAAAAGGAGAAAGGACCAATAGCCCACCTGAAGTGCTTATACACTAATGCACGTAGCATGGGCAACAAACAGGAGGAGCTGGAAGCCGT
>VUYV01000023.1:1477348-1506401 GCA_008711295.1 Anarhynchus alexandrinus | reverse complement strand
CCGGGGAAGCACTTGTTATAGCCAAGTGTTTGAATCTTACCCACATGCATCCTTATGGGTGGGAAGAGAGGCTCAGCCCATCGACTAATCCCATGAGTCAGGGGTGCTCAGCGATGGTATTTCCCTGATCACGTTGTTGTCTTCCCTCCTCTCTTAAGCTATTTTTATACTATTTTTTACTTTTCATGTGGAGCTTGAGGGACTCTAGTCATACATACTTTTGTTATGATTGGTATAAAATTGTCTCGCTTCGCTTTTAGAGGTATAGACTATGAAAAATTCAGAGCGCAGACTCTGTGAGGAGTGGTCGCACCTTGGAGGCAGGTAGCTTTTGGGATGGAGGTGTGTTTTGGTATAATAATGACATTATAATGATCAAAGTTCACCCAAAGGACAGCATTTTATCAAAAAATGACAGATAGTTGGCTCAGGGTAACAAGTAGGCAGCTTATCAGTTCCATAAGTCCTTCAAGGGTTCCATATGACCTTCAAGTTCCCACTTTAACACAGAGTTTGGCCGTGGTGTCTCCACTCTGCTCCATCCTCCGCACCATTTTTCTTAGAGTTAGCACTCCAGACTCCCCTGATGTCACTAACATCTAAGGTTGCCTAGGGAACCCTTGTGAAATGTATCCTTTGCACACCAGCTGCACTCTGTCCCTGAAAGTTTTGTCAATGCTGTACTTTTCTTCAAAATGTGAATATAACTTAATTTCTAAGTCACCTCCAGCAATTATCCCACAGCCCCCAAATCCCAAACAGTGCTTGAAACCTCATGTTCACTCAAATAAACTCCTTATAAACTGCTCCCAGACCTTGAAACCTCTATGTATAATTTCAGCTAAGGTGGGAACAGAACAGCACTGTGGCTCGAGCTATGGGACGTGCAGTTACTTGAGACTTGAGACTTCCACACACGAATTGGAACCAGCTTTCTCTTCTCTCTTCACATTGTGAAGTCCTGTAGGCAATGATCTGCAGACACATCTACCTAGCGAAACATATCTCCACATGTGGGTGGTAGGTGTTGCTATCTTATACATGATATGTTGTACCCACCTCTTTCTCCCTCACAAGGGCCTAAAGAGCTATCTTTCTCCCACAGGAATAGATATATATTCAGCTTTATACAGTTTCTGTGAGCTTCTGTTACCTAAGGACCTGAATGATAATAATTTTTTTTTCCTGCACATGACCTGTCTGAGAATAAGCTAAATAAACATATCCTGCTGACTGACAGGATTTCTTCCACCAGGTTTACAGGACATCACTCAGTCTTAAAAACCAATGCAAAAAATGAAAAGAGAGCAATGCAAATCTCAAAAGCTACAGGCACCTGCTGTGAAATGCAGGCCAAAGAATGCTTGGAAATTTTATAATTACTTTCCTTCTATTCCTCTTTACAAATACTACTTATTTTAAGGGGCAACCTAGATTGCTTGTTAAGTGTTATGTTCAAAAATCCCACATGCCTGATTGCAGCTGGCTGCTTGTGAGAGTCATGTAATACTCAGAGCAGGCCAGCAAATCAGAGCACTTCAGTTGTGTCATGCCATGAAATGGATGATGGAGGTGTAGATTGCAAGGAGCTATTTTTTTTTTTTAATCAGGATATATAGCCACTAAGGTCAGATGGAGACTGTGTCTCTTACCCAAGATGCAATAAGATCCTGTGCCATCACATTTTGTGAGCAAACGTACAACATCCAGGAATAGGAATTAATTTAAATTGCTGTGATTTCTGTCACTAATTTTCAATTTTATTCTGATATGATTCTCTTCAAGAGTCCCTCGCTGCAACTAAGCAGGCGTGCTTCCAAATGTCTCTCAAATCAGGGTGCTTGAATCACTAGTCTGTAACAGTGACCCTGGGGTAAGAGATAATAAGTCGGTCTGTTGCTTTCATTTTATGTCACACCAAAACACAAGCTATGAAAGTCTCTTGCTGGTGATGGTGTACTTTATTCCCTGCTGCCCCCCCTCCCAATCTATTAGCACAGGGAAATATTGAGGTGCTGACACCCCGCTATTAAAAAAGGAGAATGATGGTGTCAGAATGATTTATTTCTAATGGGTTTCTGACAGCTTCCTCTATGTTAAAACAGCTCTCAGACAAGAGAACATGACAGTCATTTTGGCATATCCCTTATAATGTATGTTATTAATAGAGCTTCAGTTTATTGATTTCCCAGATAGATAATCATTCCTGAGTGGCTGTATAATGCTGTCTGAGGTGAATGGTAGATGGCATTAAGAATTACTGGGCAAGCTATAGCAAGCCAAAGGATGTGGCATAAAGAAGCTCTGGCTGATGATATAAATGTATTCAAGAGGCTAAAGCTGTCAAACCCAAAATATCATATGATTAATTACTCTATTATATTTGCATGCAGAGAGAAAATAGAAAAGAAAACTTAGGGAGGAAAGGTGAGAAAAAATAGTGTAAAACCATTTACATACATTGTCTTCTATCTTTGCATGAGTCATGGCTTACACTAAGTTAAGAAAATTATTTCATTAAAGCTGGACACAAAGACAATATCTGACCTCTTAAACACACTGTTCCAAGTACCCAGCTATTGTAAATACACATCAACATACAGAAATGTGTGATCTGACTTCTTGTTACCTGCCTTTGCTCTTTTTCCAGAGATGCCTTTGCCCCAGGCTGATTCCTGAAGGAAGGAATTGCACCGTATGTGTACGCCACTGTCACCGCAGAAGCTCAGTGTTGTCTTTGAACAGTGTCCAAAATACAAAGCTTACTTCATTTGATAGGTGACAGCAGAAGCAAAACTAGTTTGTGCGAGTAGTCCTTGAAAGCAAAGAATTTGAGAGATTGCTATCGCTGATTTATATTGCTACTAATTAAATGGTTAAAAACATCTAAATCCTTAAATAAACTTCTGTATTTCTAAAGAAGTAAGATGGCATTCTAGAAGAGTAAAACTATCCAAATTAACACAGGACAGTCACATCCAAACCCCGTCTCTTGGACATTAAGGTATTGACTGGATGTCATACTTATTTTGGTAGTACAGACACAGAGAGAAGTCATGCAAGTCACTTTGGAAGCTAAGTAGATTGTGAGCCCTGCTTTTTTCCTCGGGTGCATCATATTGTGGTATTTTTAAAGCTAGGAGGCTAAGAAATATGATTCATTTTGACTTGTTGAAAAAGTCTTTTGATCAAGAAAAGGTATACTAAAACTCAAGAAACATAATGGGGGAATCTGTTGCGCTATTTACATTTTTAACCTCTGAACTCCAGCTGAAGGCCAAATCAGTATCGTTAGATGTTAGATATCTGAGAGTAAAAACTGAATTGCTGGTCCCAAGCCAGCTCCTACACAAATATCTGATGCACAAAAAACTAATGTCAGAAGGTCTGTCTCTTTAGCTGGTATAAAGCAGCCTAACTTTATTTGTAAATCAGTGTGGCTATGCAGATTAACACCAGCTGTAGATCTGGCTTACACCAGAGAAGATGAATGAATGAGAAACGAACTAAACTTCTTTTCCAAGGACAGTCTTCACATTGATGAAGAAGTTTCTGTTACTGCTGTTTTCCAGGTGGTCTTTGGATAAAATAACCGGATCTCTGATTCAGTTTGGCCAGGTCTGTGTGGCATGGAAGATAGCTACGGGCAAGCTGCCCACCACATACTAACCAACCCTGTCACACTACCTCTGACAGCAATACTCTAACCTGTGTCAGTGAAGGATGTGGCCCATTTCTATTACAATTAACTGAAGTTAGTTCAAAGAAAATGTTGCTACACCAGTTAGAAATTAATTTGTTTACTGAATGAAACAATACACTGCAAGAAGGCCAAAATTTAAAGATTCAAGTTTTCAGTATGTCCTGGTTTGAGGTGAAACAGGACCAATTTTGTTCAGTAACTATACGTTTTAGCTAGGCCTCTTCTAACTACTGAAATTAACAGCATATTGTGCAGAAACTGTTCACTCTCAGAGTGATAAGACCTTTATAGCTGATGCCCAGACATGGCACGCAGCAAGGCTCTTGCTTATATTTATTGCTATAACGCCCAAGGGCAGCTCACTTTGGTACTTGCCCCGCTGGAGGGTTGGAAGTGGAAAAGCATAATGGGGTCCCACCTGCAGGGAGGACCGGACAGGACAGGTGACCCAAAACTGACCAACAGGGTGTTCCATCCCATCTGCCTCATACTCAGTATAAAAGCTGAGGGATCAAAGGGTCAGTCCTCTTTCTTCAATGGCCGGTGTCCAACGAGGACTCTGTTCATCTGCCTGTGATCCCAATACTGAATCCAGATCTGGAATCCAGTTCCCGTCCATCACTGAGTTCAGACTGGGACTTCCCCTGTGCCAGCTGGTGATGTGATTGTCGTTCTTGGAGATTGATACAGTTTTGAATATATTTCATCATTTCCTTTTTTATTTTATTATTATAATTTCATTAAAGTAGTTCAGTTCCTTCCAAACTCATAAGTCTCTCTCCCTCTCTCCCTCTCCTGTGTCTCTTTGAAGAGAGGTAGGGGAAAGCATCTTTCATTCAACCCAGTGGCTGGTTCAGCCCAAACCACAGTAGACGAAAACTAGTAATGGTTAAAAATAGCTGATTTGTTTCCAGGTTTTCCAAGAAACTTCGAGACTCTTTTTGCATTTAGGCAAATGTGGGTAGATGTTTTTCAGAGGGTAAAGAAAATTTGAGTCCATGTATGCTATAATACAACACCCAAGGACTGTAACGTGTTATTCAGCTATTCAGAAAATAAGGTATGTTGTGCTTAAATATCAAAGCCACTTGTTCACACCTCCTGTTTTTCCTTTGGAGTCATTAGGATGCAAACATCCCACTACACAGCAGGTTTAAATGTCGAAACTGATTTCATGCCGTTTGCAGAGTCTTGAGTGAGTGTCACGTAGCCCCTGTGGGATAGGACTCACAGATAGAAGTAACCTTAGGCTACAACACCTTTTCACAGTTAGCTGAAGCTTTAGAGTGACTCCAGACCTTTTCTTCTGATTCCGTTTTCTATTTCTCCCAAGCGTAGATATATTTCTGTAATACACAGTATTTTACTCCACTGAGTTCTTAATAAATTTTGATCTCTAGCTGTGAGAGAAATGAATCTACCAGAAATCTGAAGGTCCCTGAGTTACATTTCACTGCAAAATCAGAAAGAATATCATAGAAAATATAGTATAATCTTTCCTTAAGAGAAATATACTAGAGTTAATCATACCCTGTAGAAATACCACCAGATCCTAATCAATCTGTGTAGATGCAAGTACTTTTTCAGACTGAATCTGCTAGATGTGTTAATCTATTTAGCTTCAGTGAATCTGCCTAGTCAAATTACCTGATATTCTCCCAATTGGATGTGCAAGGGACACAGCACTGGGCCCTCACAAAATGTGATATTCTAGTTCCCTGCTTTAGATTATTTCATACTCACCCTGAAAAGAGGTAATGACTTCAGTGCTGAATAATCACCTGTGACTTATAGACCGCACACATTAGCAGTTATTCACCAAATGACTGTATCTACAGTTTCACTCTCCTAACGATACTTAAAAAGATGCTAAACTTAGCACTGTAATCACAGTAATTTAAACTAGACTATGTATTCTAGTCACATTAATGAGATGTAAATGAAAATCAGTTGCTGTATTTTCACCATAAACTACTGAAAGTGCTGGAGCAAAACCAAAAAATGGAAGAAATTTGGGAGATTCTGTAAAATACTATTTTTTCTATATTTTTCCAAATAACTTCTACATTCCTGGAGAGTGCTGGGGTATGGTGGCGTAGCAATGTGTTTGTAAAAATGCAAACTGCTTCAACAGTTTTGAGGGAACCATTACCACATCGAATGAAATGCAAATGACTGTCATTTCATTAGTCTTTCTGCCCTTGCAGTTGCTAATATTAGGCACCTCTTCAAACAGCTCTTGTTAAGCCCGGCTTAAGAGCACATAGTGCTGGCACACAGAGATGCATTGCCAGACTACCACAGCTCTGCGTGCAGCGGCTGGGAATAGCTTCTTATTGTCACTCAACAGCAGTTGGGTTATTCTGGTTATTCATTATATCCTTGGGATGAGGCAACTGTCCTTTTAAGAAGAAGGGATTATTTTCCCTTCCTGCTTCCTACCTTACTCTTTTTTCTACCTTCTGCAACTAAAGGCCCACCAAATCACTCAGGATACATATGGCTCCTGGAGAAGGCCTGAAATCAACAGGCTCAGGAGGGTCACCAAAACCTCTACCTAAAGGATGCAATACCACACAATGCAAATGCAAGCAAATATATTTAGTTTGTTAATATTTGCTGTTTACATAAAAGTATTGGAATAGTTTCAGCACTTGATCACAGCCTTGGGGCAAAGAGTACTTCTTAGCTCTGACCCAGCAATATTCCTGTTTTTACAGATTTGAAAGACATGAGTTTCCTGGCTTGATACTTTCATGGGTATTTGCTGACCATAATTTGTACCTTTAACACAGCAATTAATTCCTACTTCCCATTGTCACTTGTGAAAATGGGGTATGAGCACCTGTTCAGATTTAAAATAAAATTAGTTCTCATAACAGTTGTAGGGAAATCATAATTTAGGCATCTAGAAATGCCTTCAGAAGTGTTAGTCTACATCTTAAGCCTGCTGAATACCTTAAAAGATTTTCACCAAAAGCATCATATATTTTTGACTTTTTGATCTGATTTTACCACTGTGCAACTATAGGAAAAATAAGAAGGTGTGCAAATCAAATTCCAAATGGCATATAACAACCATTCTGGATGTTAATTTTGAATATGCATCAGAGGCATATTTTGTGAAGAAATATTCCAAACCACATGAAGAAGCAGTCTTGTCCACGAGGGTGTGTAATTTAAAAATACCATAGATGTGTTGAGAAAAGTGAGAATCGTTTTCACTTTACACATGGAATAACTATGCACAGATTGAGTAACAAATTTTGGCTTAGGTCCCTTATCTCTTTCCATTCTGCTGACTTGACTGGTGCACCACTCCAATGCTGCCAGTTGTACTGAACCAGTGGAAGGAAAGAATTTGATCCAAGATCTGCAAGCAAGAAAACAGATATTTTAGGAACCAATGTGTGCATTGTTGAGAAAGAGAGAAGACCAAGGAACACATAACCATGGGGTTTTCTAGCTGACTTAGGACCCCATTAAGGTCACTCAGGCTAAATGTGAAAGCAATGTGGAAGAAATAGTAAAGTTGATAAATGAATTGCATAATTACTTAAGTGTGTAATATTTCCCTCCCCCAAAATCTGAAAAAAAATCCTTGTACGCATGCATCTTCCTTCCTTGGAAGGAATGCCCATAAATCAAGATGTTGAGTGATTTGTAAAGATTTTATTTCATTGTAGTTTTCAGAAACAGTTAAACTCCATTCATTCAGGCACTTACAAAGACATTCTCAAAATTATACAGCACTTTATAAAACTTGTTACTTTTACAGTAGGTGTCTATTTCACTTGACTCTTACTGATGCTGCAAAAAAGTCAGAACTGAAAAAAAAAGAATCTATTGGCAGTAGATTCACTGTCCCGGACTATTTGAAATGTGTTATTTGAATGCTTAACTATCACAGACCATATTTAGGAAAAAATGTTGTTTCATAATGGCTATCCCTCCTGGGTTTTTTTTTTGATTGGTTTGTTTTCTTTTCTCTCTCTCTTTTTTTTTTTTTTTAATTGGTCAGTTCCCAGAGCTATGATATCATTGGTATTAGTGAGACTTGGTGGAATGAGCGCCACGACTGGAGTGCTGGGATGGAAGGAAGGATGGAGGCTGTTCAGACGGGATAGGCAGGGCAGGAGAGGTGGAGGAGTTGCACTGTATTTAAGAGAGAGATTTGACTATACAGCCCTTACAGTTAGCAATGATGTGGTTGAGAGCCTCTGGGTGAGGATTAGGGGGATGTGATGACAGGTGGCTGTCTTGGCCACAGTGATGAAATGGTTGAGTATAAAATTTTTTATGTAATGAGAAAAAAGGTCAGCAGAGTTTCCACCCTGGACTTCAAAAGAGAAAACTTTAAGCTACTCAGGGAGCTACTTAGCAGTGTCCACTGGGAATCTGCCTTTGAGGGCTTGGGAGTCCATGAGTGATGGTCAGTCTTTAAGAACCACCTTTCAGAAGCACAGGAGCAGGCATTCCACTGTGTCTTAGGTCAAGCAAGCAGGGCAGAAGACCAGCTTGGCATAACAGGGAACTCCTTCTGGAGCTCAAGAGGAAAAAGAAATCAGACAACCTCTGGAAACAAGCTCAAGTTTTGCAGGAAGATTACAGAGATGCAGTTTGCACATGCCGGGAGAAGACACAAAAGGCCAAAGCTCAATTAGTTGAAATTGGCCAGCGCTGTGTCAGACAACAAGAAAGGCTTTTTTAAGTACATTAACAGCAAGAGGAGGTCTGAAGAAAACATTGGACTGATCCTTGTTGAAGCTGGACACCTAAGAGGGATGAAGACAAAATGGAGGTATTCAATGGGGTTTTTTTGCCTCAGTGTTTAATAATACTGATAGACCTTGGGCTGCCTGGTCCTCTGAGTCAAAGGACCATGAGTGTGGGAACAGTAACTTTCCATTTGTGGACACTGAAATTGTAATGAGCCAGTTGTATCAGCTGAATGCTCATAAGTCCATGGGGCCATATGGGATTTATCCCAGAGTACCGAAGGAGCAAGTGGATGTTATGTCAGGACCCCTCTCAATCATCTACCAATGGTCTCGGTAGTCTGGGGAAGTCCCTGCTGACTGGAAGCTAGTGAATGTTATTCCAATCTACAAAAAGGGTGTGAGGGAAGACACAGGAAACTACAGACCTGTTAGTCTAACCTCAGTACCCAGAAAAATTACGGAGAAGATCATACTGAGTGCTACTGAAAAACATACGAAGAACAATGCAGTCATCAGGCACAGTCAACACGGGTTCACAAACAGAAGTCCTGTCTAATTAATTTGACATCCTTCTATGATAAGGTCACCTGCCTTGTGAATGAAGGGAAAGTGGTGGGTGTAGTTTTTCTGTATTTTAGTAAGGTTTTTGATGCTGTCCCTCACAGAATCCTTTTGGACAAGTTGTCCAACTGTGAGATGAGCAGGCAGATGGTAAGCCAGGTGAAGAACTGGCTGAACAGCAGGGCTTGAATGGTTGTAGTGAATGGGTCTACAACTGGCTGATGACTGGTCACCAGTGGTGTTCCTCAGGGCTCAATTCTAAGACCAATTCTGTTCAATATTTTTACTGGATGCAGGAGTATGATGCATCATTAGCAAGTTTGCTGATGATATTAAACTGGAAGGTGCTGTTGACTCTCTTGAGGGACAAGAGGCCTTGCAGAGGGATCTAGATAGATTGGAGCATTGGGCAATCATCAGTGGCATGACATTTCACAAGTCCAACTGCCAGATTATGCACCTGGAATGGAGTAACTCCGGACACAAGTAAAGACTGGGAGAGGAGTAGCTGGAGATCAGTCCTGCAGAAAGGGATCTGGGGCTGCTGGTTGACTACAGGTTCAATAGGAGTCAGCAGTGTGCCCTGGCAGCCAAGAGGGCAAACAGCATCCTGAGGTGCCGCAAATACAGCACAACCAGCCGGTCAAAAGAGGTGATTATCCCACTGTATTTAGCACTGATGCGACCTCACCTTGAGTCCTATGTGCAGTTCTGGGCTCCACAATTTAAGAAGGATGTGAGGGTACTCAAATGCATCCAGAAGAGGGCAACAAAGCTGGCAAAGTGCTGGAAGGAATGTCATATAAGGAGCAGCTGAGGACTCTGGTTTTGTCTAGTTTGGTGAAAAGGAGGTTGAGGGGCGACCTCATTGCTCTTTACAGCTTCCTCAGGAGGGGAAGTGGAGAGAGAGGTGCTGGTCTCTTCTCTCTGGGATCAAGTGATAGGACACATGGTTCAAAGCTGCACCAAGGTAGGTTTAGACTTGACATTAGCAAGCATTTCTTTACTAAGCGGGTGGTCAAACACTGCAACAGGCTTCCTAGAGAGGCGGTCAGTGCCCCAGGCCTGTCAGTGTTTAAGAGGCATTTGCACAATGCCCTTAATAACATGCTTTAACTTTTGGTCAGCCCTGAATCTGTCAGGCAATTGGACTAGATGATCGTTGTAGGNAGCTGAGCTGAACTGTTGTATCCTGTTGTATCCTGTTGTATCCCGTTGTATCCTGTTGTATCCTGTTGTATCCTATCCTATCCTATCCTATCCTATCCTATCCTATCCTATCCTATCCTATCCTATTCTGATACAATACCACTTTTCATTGTTTTAAGAGGTTGTGGTGAATTTCTACAATACTGAGCAAGCCATAGAAATATAATAATTACCCCATTGTCGCTCTTAACAAATTAAGGTGTTTCTCACTAAGAATAGTGATGTTGCAGTCAGCTCAAGATAAATGGCCAACATTACACTTAATAGCTCTACAGACTAATGTGACAACTCCAAATGTTTTCTGAAGAGCAAAATTTAGTTACTTTATTCTAAAATATTGAAGCATTTCATGAAATTAACCAGTATACAGTATCCAAGAGAATTACTATAGATCAGGTGAAAAAAGGGAAAATAAAAGGCAATTAATGTTTTTGTTCTTTCAGCATAAGGCAAAATATAAATTTTATGGAGATTAAGCAAGTTTAATTTAGGAGAAACAATTATGTTTATTTATGTCAGAGATATTGAATAATTTACTGGACAACAAAAGAGAAATTTTTACAAAACAGAGTTTAAAAACACAAACACCTCTAGCAAGAGTTTGGGTTGCATTCGTTGTGAACATTTTCCTCAGATGGTTTAAAGGTTTTTAACCTAAATTGTGCAAAGAAAAATTAATGTTATCTGCCATCTGAGATGTGGATGATATTTTTGTTTCATCATTAAGATTATTATGTCATTTTTTCTTGCTGAATAAACCAGTCTTTGTTGGTTTACCACATATTTCCCTGTCCTACACTGAACTGTGGATAGATGGATACCACTGAGCCCTACGTCCTCACCTCCACTATCATTGCAGAAAGAGACCCATGCTCCAAACACTTGGTAGAATTGGAGTGTCTATCATTTTTTAACACTTTGTATGATTCCCCTCAGATTCACTCTGAGCACAAGGTTAAACGTAACACCTACGTAGCCTTTAAAGGCCACTTATAGCAACATTCCTGAATACAAGTCAACCAGTCGTCTTATTAGCTTGGCACAGGTCTGGAATTCACCTAGAATTAAGAACTTAGTTAAAAGCTACATCATCACCTTGTACACTGAGACATTAGGAATGTGTTGTCTCTTTGTTAAGTAAACTATATAAGAGTAAGTATATAATTTCACCTTCATCATCTTTCTGGTCTTGTGAAGAATTGCTTATGAATTGAATTTTAAAATTCATTGAGTATGTTTTATTATGTTTGTTGGTTTATTTATCATCACCAATGAAAAGTGCAATACCATATATCATTATACCTTGATTTATTTTGGGGCATACAGTCACTCGAGAGGAAATAGCTGAAGCTTTCATGACTCTCATTCAGCAAATTACTTGGTGGACAAGCAAGCTGTAGCTCCCAGAGAGAACATTCAACTGGCAGCAGAACCAATACTTTGTGCAAACATATCTGATTTCTCCTGGTAATATTGAAACCACAGGCAGGATTCATTTCTGCTTCCAGCAACATCTCTATTTTGAAAGAAAATCTCTTCCTTTTCTCTCTCCCTCATGCTCCACTTCCTTCTGCTCTTGTGTATCCTAGTTTTAGGCTGTACATTACAAGAACAACACACTAAATAAACTGGCCCAGAATTCAGAAGACTCATGTTTCTGTTCTGTCAAACTCTTTGTATGTTCTTAAGGAAGGAGGGATTGAAGAGAGAATTACTCTCCTCACCAATTGTTGTGGTTTAACCCCAGCCAGCAACTAAGCACCACACAGCTGCTCGCTCTCTCACCCCCTGGTGGGATGAGAGAGAGAATCAGAAAAGTAAAAGTGAGAAAACTTGTGGGTTGAGACAGAGATAGTTTAATAGGTAAAGGAAAAGCTATGCAAGGAACAAAAGCAAAACAAGGAATTCATTTACCACTTCCCACGGCCAGGCAGGTGTTCAGCCATCTCCAGGAAAGCAGGGCTCCGTCATGCATAACAGTTACTTGGGAAGACAAATGCCATCACTCCAAACCTCTTCCCCTTCCTTCTTTTTTCCCCAGCTTTATATTGCTGAATATGATGTCATATGGTATGGAATATCCCTCTGGTCAGTTGGGGTCAGCTGTCCCAGCTGTGTCCTCTCCCAGTTTCTTGTGCACCCCCAGTCTACTCGTTGGTCAGGCAGTGTGAGGAGCAGGAAAGGCCTTGACGTTGTGTAAGAACTGCTCAGCAATAACTAAAGCATCCCTGCGTTATCAACACTGTTTTCAGCACAAATCCAAAACGTAGCCTCTTACCATCTACTGTGAAGAGAATTAACTTTACCCCAGTCAAAACCAGCACACCAATAACGGAAAAAAGAGTGCACAGTGATAGTTAAGCCCATATGTAAGACTGAGTATGTGTCAGCTCAGCTAAATTAGATTAACTCTTCCTTCCCTTGTGCTTTCAACACTATAGCCACTTTCCTCTGAAATAAGGATAATCACTGCTTCTATGCATCTCCATTTCAGCATTTAGATTTTATAGAGCTTCAGTGTCTTCCAGCATGCATGTGTGAAACTTAAAGCAAAACGAGGTGCTGATATTTATTGTTTTTCTAGTATCCTCTACAGCAGCAATAAATTACAACAGCAAACATTGGCCTATAACACCTTACAACACGTATGTGCCAGGAAGGTAGAACACGAACTGCAGAGCACAACTTGGGAAGAGGAAAAAATATTTCCAAATTTTCTAAGTCTGATAGAGTTTTTACATGAAAAATAAACCAAATACATACTGCAAAGGAGGATATTAAAAAAAAAAAAAAAGAAATGGATTTAGGTAATTATAAAGCTGACTAGGTCATGAATTAATCTAAGTTTAAAGGTAAATACTGTCTGTGAACAACTCCTATCACATAGCTAGTGAGGAAAATCATCAGGACCTCTTAAGTGAGCTTTATCCATCTTTTAATTCAACTGATACTTGTAGAGTAAAAGTGGAAAAAAATTTGATTCTCTGCTTGCCAGCCAATGAATATCCTTTCCATATAAATGAGAGGCTAAGGTCTATTAAAGCACAATGCAGGTCACAGGAAAGTGATAGACATCCCAGGAAGAAGAGTATGGATGGTACCAGCAGAGCCACAGTCAAAAGCCTGGGCTCTGTGGGTGCCATGACCCATCTTACTGGAGAACTGTGAAGCTCCTTTTATGATATACCACATGGATACATCTACAAATCTACTGCAAATGCATTCACACACACACACATACCTCCTCCCACCCCCTTCTCCAGCAGTTAATTTCCTTCCCAAACTGTTAAAACAGATTTAGGGCCAGAATTTCCCATACTTCACAGATGAGACAATTTCAAGGTTTGGTTTGTTGTTCCCCGCCCCCTCCCCAACACAAACTCCCTCAGAGGTAAACCATAGTAATATAGTCACTTCCTCCCTTCTATAAGCAATCACCTATGCTTGGGTTTTGTTTCCTGTTTCAACTTATTTATTAAACCTCTTAGGTGTGCATAGCTCCACTGGCAAACAGATGGTCCTAGCCCTTTTGTGTTTGATGTTGTCAAAAAGCATACACTACCAAAACTAAAAAATTACCTTTATATATGTGTGTGACTCTAATTAGTATGTAGCATCTATAAAGCAAATTTAACCTGTATATACAGATATATTTATACATTCATACATTTATACATTTATGTATTTATATTTATGTTTACATTTATATTTATATTTATTTATATTTGCAGTTTGCATCTATGTGTGCAATTCATCTAAGGAAAGAAGCTGTTTGAACATATCCCTTACAATGGATCGAGAAGCAGGTATGCACCAGTGTTATTCAGGCACTTAACTGCATACACAATACAGAGACTTTTCACTGTTACATTGCACTGTTTTTGCACACATGTACTTCAAGTGTTTTTTAACTATGAAGCACTGGGATATTACCTACTGGACCCCATACTCCACTTTCTCCCACCTCACTGTTTAGGCTACTATTGTCACCATGAATTAGTTTTTTCCAGTTCAAATAACAGTAAAAATACCTCCTAACACAGAGGAATATGAAATGCAGCTTACATCTTCATGGTTATTCTATACTGATTCCACTGAGCTGTAAGATAAATAATTATGAAGAGCAGAGAAAGGATCTTAGCTCCTCAAATGCCTCTAAAATCTAGTATGTTTTCATATGCTTCCTTAGCTTTCACTGGGCACTTCAAGTGTACATGGGGTCTTACGCACAGAATCACAGATCACAGAATCACAGAATGGTCAGGGTTGGAAGGGACCTCTGGAGATCATCTAGTCGACCACCCCTGCCCAAGCAGGGTCACCTACAGCATGTTGCACAGGACAGCATCCAGGTGAGTTTTGAATGTCTCCAGAGTGGGAGACTCCACCACCTCTCTGGGCAGTCTGTTCCAGTGCTCTGCCACCCTCAAAGTAAAGAAGTTCCTCCTCATGTTAAGATGGAACTTCGAATATTTAAGTTTGTGCCCGTTACTTATTGTCCTATCACTGGGCACCACTCAAAAAAGACTGTTCTCATCCCCCTGGCACCCTCCCTTTAAGTATTTGTAAGCATTAATAAGATCCTCCATCAGTCTTCTTTTCTCTAGACTAAAAAGCCCCAAGTGTCTCAGCCTTTCCTCAGAAGAGAGATGTTCCAATCCCCTAATCATCTTCATATCCCTTTGCTGGATCCTCTCCAGCAGTTCCCTGTCCTTCTTGAACTGGGGAGCCCAGAACTGGACACAATGCTCCAGATGCGGCCTCACTACGGCAGAGTAGAGGGGGAAGATGACATCCCTCGACCTGCTGGCCATGCTCTTTTTAATGCACCCCAGGATGGGGTGGCCTTCTTGGCCACCAGGGCACATTGCTGGCTCTTGGTCATCCTGTTGTCCACCAGGACTCCCAGGTCCCTTTCCACAGAGCTGCTCTCCAGGAGGTCAGCCCCCAACCTGTACTGATGCACGGGGTTATTCCTCCCCAGATACAGTACCCTACACTTGCCCTTGTTGAATTTCATAAGGTTTCTCTCTGCCCAACTCTCCAGCCTGTCCAGGTCACGCTGTATGGCAACACAGCCTTCTGGTGTGTCAGCCACCCCTCCCAGTTTTGTGTCTTCAGTGAACTTGCTGATGGTACATTCTGTCCCTTCATCCAGGTCATTGAATGAATATATTGAACAGGACTGGACCCAGTACTGACCCCTGAGGGACACCACTCGTTATTGACCTCCAGCTGGACTCTGCACCACTAACCACAACCCTCTGAGCTCTATCTGTCAGCCACTCAGCTTTGTGCATTTACATAACTCCGTTCCCTAGATTCTGTAATTTACTTGTAATGTAAAATGCAAGAAATACAGAAATATTATTAAAGGTTTTTAGAAGTTTTTAAGATTTTTTTTTTAAATCTACTGTTAAAAATAACAATAATGACTTAAAAAAACCCAAAACAGGGAGTAGAGATATAGCTTCAAAATCTTATGCCAGTTGTTTACTGGCTTGGCACAGCATATATTTCATACTTAGGTAATTGTCATATTTGTTTACACAGTTTTCCCCAATTTTATTACTCAAAGCTAGAAAAAAAGAAAACAAAAACATTGGTCTGTCCAATCCAGGCCATCAAACACAAAATGTGGATTCTGTAATTTCCCAAAAAGGTCTCAAGTCATTCCCATGCCTCTTCTCAGCACTGGCAAATGTAACGTTTTTTGGTTTAACATGGGGTGTCTACTCTCTCTGCTCATCTTGCAGATAGTAGATACAGAATAAACAAAACCCATGACAAATGTCACCATGATAAACTCTTCTGTTTATAGTCCAGATGCACAATGATACGCCAGTGATGGGTTGGTTTTATACTTTTGTTTGTGGACAGCTAGTTACTATTAGTCATTTTATCCCTTAGCTGTGGTGGAAGATGGTAAGACATACATGAACCATACTCTTTTTATTGTGTTTCATTATATTTTGTATATGCGCTTCCCAGACCAATATCCGTNAAAAAAAAAAAAAAAAAAAAAAAAAGTCATGATTTAAAAGAAAGCAAAATTTTAGACTAGAAATCCCAAATATTTCACATCCAGAATTTAATTTCATCCCAATGTTTTTCTTGTGTCCCACCTCGCCATGATTAAATTCCAGTTAAATCATGCTTCCAGGATTTAAGCAGAACGAGTACGTGCTGACCATTGTAAAGTATGTGGTGTTTTACCCAATGCAAAAGGAAACTGTTTCTACAACTAGTAGAAACAGTAATTTCAGGAAAACTACTATGTGTTGTATACAATGATTTTTGTGGAATTGCATGCACAATTTTAAAACCCAAGCTTCAATTTTATTCAAGATCCTCTATGACTCATACTCTGAACCTCAGATTAAAAGTCTGTATTCTTTCTTTGTGTTGATGGAAAGGAAATGAAAAAAATATAGCAAAGACAGCTGGAGTGAAAGCAAGAGCACACATCCATGGGAACCTTTGGGAAGTTCCTTGCAAGCAAAGAAGATAAAATCTCTGTGGTATGGGATGGAGCTGGGAAAAAAACCTGCTGCAGCATGCCCATTTCTCTTCCTACAGCTAATGTTTGTCTTTTCCTCTGATTTTTTGCTAGTTTTTTTCCCTACTAGGAAGAAGCAGAAAAAAACCAAAACAGGAACATCTGGAAAACAAATACCACACACAAAAGACAATCAAATTCAGAATGATGTCTCAAATTTAAATCCTACCCTGAAGAGATTGTCATGTGCTGTTAGCAAGTTTAACATGCAATGCCAACAGTATTTGATAGGCATTTAATACTAGTGGTTGACTTTTTCTGTGTGTGCAAACCTAAGAATTATAAAAAGCAACTTCTGTAAATTAAATCTTTAAAGCCTTTACCTTGTCAGAGAATTGCATCCTATCTATCACAGATTTGTCAAAGCAAATGACATATTATCTAGGCAAACAGTGCCTTGGAGCAGAGCATAACATCAAGAGCTTTGGTGTCACTGAACATAAATAATGTTTTGGTAGAGGCACTTAAGAGAGCTAAATGTATGCTAATGGCTAAAAAATAAAAGACCTCCAGGTGATGGTGTGAATTTAAAGGATATACGACAATTGTTTGTGAAACGATACCATTAGTGAGGAAATTTTACCATCTTGAAAGTAGTCTAATGGATGTTTTTGAATCCTGTAGAGAAAATGAAATGTTTTCTCTGGTACAGCAGTGAGAGTACAGCCAGCATTTTGTTTTGTGCCTCAGGGGACTAAGTTACATGAGTCTCTGGAGACAGCAGTGCTCCAGAAGGAGAAACATGTTACAGATGACGGGCAGCTTAGCCATTAGGGAGAACAGCATTGCTGTCATATTGCTAATGCACTTTTCTTTTTTGGAAACCCCAAAGATAGTGGGAAATGACAGCTGCTTAACTGGCCTCAAATTAAAACCAATAGACACTAGAGTGACAGGAAAGTGTGTCTGATGAACAAACCCATGACAAATACAGGCAGACAATATAGACACTAGCACTGAATAACAGACAGGCAGAAAATCTCCAGGAGACCTGGCTGGGTTTGTAGTTATGAACTCTGTCCTGTAACTCCTACTGCTATAGGTAATGTCACTGTACCACTCTTCCTCCCACCCTTTTGTTTTTGCAAAGACGGAGGTGTCTTTTCCTCCTTTGGAAGGGTGTCCTCCTTGCAGCTGAGCACAGCCAGGCAGCCATGAAAGCAGACATCTTTCTGAGGGTGGAAAGCTCCTGCGGCACCTTCATGTGTAGGCACCAGTATATCAAGAGCCAACATTCCACCATGGGAGCATACGCAATGGGAAAGGGCCTGACTGAAAATGTATTTGAAATTCCCCTTCATCTCAGTGAGACTTAGGCACATCTGTAAAGGCTGCCTGTCGTGCTTTGGGCCAAACCAGCCACTGGGTGGAACGACAGATGCTCTCCCCTACTTCTCTTCAAAGAGACGCAGGACAGAGAGAGAGGGAGAGAGACTTGTGAGTTTGGAAGGAACTAAACTACTTTAATGAAATATTAATAATAAAATAATAAAGGAAATAATGGAAGATATGCAAAACCATATCAAGCTCCCAGGACAACAATCACGTCACTGGCTGGCACTGGGAAAGTCCCAGACTGGACTCAGTGACAGACGAGAACTGGATTCCAGATCTGGATTCAGGATCGGGATCACAGGCAGACGAACAGACAGAGTCCTGCTCGAACGCCTGCCATTGAAGGAAGAGGGCTGACACTTTGATCCCTCAGCTTTTATACTGAGCATGAGGCAGATGTGGTGCAATCCCCTGTTGGCCAGTTTTGGGACACCTGTCCCATCCGCTCCTCCCTGCACATGGGACACCTCTACACTTTTCTGCTCCCAACCCTCCAATGGGGCAAGTAACAAAGTTAGCTGCTCTAGGGTGCTATAGCAATAAGTATAAGGAGGAGCCTCTCTGCATACCATGCCTGGGCATCAGCTATAAATATAGGTGTTATCACTCTGAGAGCGAACAGTTTCTGCACAATATGCTGTTAATTTCAGCAGTTAGAAGAGGCCTCACTAAAACGTATAGTTACTGAACAAAACTGGTCCTGTTCTGCCTCAAACCAGGGTACTACCTCAGTTTATATCAGCTGTCAGACCTCTCCAAGGTCCGCTGTAACCTGATCCCTGAGGCACGAAATAAGTGCCGCATTGCCATACTCTCATTACTGCATGAAAGAGAACACTTCATTTGCTATAAAGTCAACTTTTAGTCATGTTGGAAAAGCTTCATCTGCAAGTGATACTGTCTGGCCAAACACTTTGCCTGTCTTCCTTGCAGCCACGTGAGAAGGGTTAACCTGCCATCCTGGTGGACTGTGCCTGCTTCAGTTTGGCCTAACTATTTGTTGCAAAACGCTTTACAAAAAGCATGTGAACAGCTCCTTTCTTAGCATTTTAATCAAATTAGAATAGATGGCATTGCATTACCTTAGAGTATAAGGAATGTAGGAAAAAAATCCAATGCACAGATACCTTGCCAGCTTTCCACTTCTTAAACATACGACTCACTTTTGTTTTATAGCGATTTCACAGTCTGCCTCCAAAGTATGATTCTTTGCCCTTGCAAGTTCTCATGAACTTTCTCCACAGTCCCTCAGTACCGAGATCAAGGAGTTACCATAAACTGTCTCAGATCTAGCTGGTGCATGTCAGAATTTGCAGCATTTTCAGGCAAAAGTTACGTTTGTTTATTTATTGGGATGAAAGGGAGCATTTTCAAAGCTGTCTATGTGATAGGTTTTAACCTTAAATTTACAGGTTAAAGATTGTCTTTGCTGATATTTTAAAACAGGTTTCTTGATTTGTGTTTAGCCAGTGAGGGAAGTGCGCCCATTTAAGAGTTCTGAGCACTATCTCATTAATATCCTTAGCCAAATTAATCTTCTGAGGCAGAGGGAGAGATGTACAGTCTAAATGTTATGATCTTTCCCTGCCCTACTTCTCGTCTATTCCTCCCCTGTCTTGTACAAAAAATCTTTTGATACATACTGTTTAATCCAGTGTTATGTGTGCATGCTTTTTTAAATTCAGCGATATGCATGTTTTCTGCAACCGCTATCAGCCAAGAATTTAAAAAAAAATTCAGAAGTTTGGAACTTCAAGATAATTTATCCTAGAATGTGCAGCCCACATTTCCCGTATATTCTTTGCCAAATATTTCCAGTTAAAATAAACACTTATTTAAAGATTAAGAACATTCTTCAAAGCATATACATATATTTAATATGGATAGAGAAACACCCCCCCTTTTTTTTTTACTGATGTATGCTTGGCCAGTCTGCAAAAACTGCTTCTACATTAAATCCGAGGATTTTCATTTTCTTCGTAATCAGTAGAAGAGTCTTTCAATAGTGAACATTTCAGAGTATTTTGCAGCAAATATCAGAAACATTTTATTTTTAATAGCACTTATCATGGAGTTGGCTTTCAGTGTTGAATGGTTCTAAGGAGAGGAGGAAAGAATGTGAATATTTATTATGGTATTTATATAGCAGCTGAACTCTGAAAGCCTTGAACAAGCTGCATCTACTGTCTTTTGAAAAGGGTAAACAAAAAGAAAGTAAACTTTCACACACCTCTTTTTTTTCTTTTTTTTAATTTTAATTTAATCTCAGTTCTAGGTACATTGCTCAAATGATAATGTACGATGCAGCAGCAAAGAAGCTATTTAGGAAGATTTAAGTGAAAAGATCCTTCTGTGCATTTCCGTGGTAAATAGTACCCACAATGTCTCTCATTCCACATTTCAAAAAATCTGTTGTGTGTAAGTATTAGCTCATCACCCGTCTCTGAGAATTCAGTCTGTCCATCCTCCATGTTGGTTATCTTCACTACTATTTACAGAGTTCTGCATTACAGACTTCCTTACAAGATTTCTTGATATCAGTCTCCTTATCTCTTTTTACTCTTCCTCCACATTTTAAATTAAATCCCACCTGCTCTCAGGTTCATCAGTTTTCTGTGCTAGCCAGAGTGTCCCATCCAGCTTGAAGTGAAAGTCATACATGCTTTTCCTCCTCTAAGAAATTCCTTTATGGTCAGTAAGTGTACCTGCTGCCCCCTTTCAACTTCTTAAGCTTCAAAATAAATGACTATATGGTGACAGCAGTTGTGTTATGCTGCCTTTAATGAAGAACACTACTAATAAAACTCAGTATTTTACACTGCAAATGCTAATCACTCAAAGAGTATAATAGAGCAATATCAACAAAGAGGATGTTTAGAGAACCGCAAGAAGATAATGAAGTTAGATGACAGTTTCCAAGTATAGGAATGGATTCCCTATTTCTCCAGATTTGCGTCTGTTATCCCAAAACATGACTACTAACTACATGTAAACAATTACTAAATTTTTAGTAGTCATACAAAGGAGTCACACAAATCAAGTCTTGAAAGGACAATGAAACACGGAAATGAGTTATGACGCAGAAAGAACAATTATTCCACTGTTTGCAGACCATAGAGCGTCGATCTCCAAAATATCTGATGTTTTCATACAAATTACAGGCAGAAATGTTCACCAGCAGGGCTACCTGGGTTTCATGAAACAGCAATGTGAACAGAATGCTGCTGAGCTGTTTGGAAGGGGAAAGGGGGAGGGGAAAAAAAGGAAGGGAGAAGAAATTGGGGGAAAGCAATAATGTCAGAGATCTTTCTTCATTTTGGAAATCATAGAAATACTTTGTTTTTGAAGATAGTTGCTCCAAACTGTGATTGCAGTTCATCCTTGCATGACAAGCTTTTCTTTAAAAAGGTCAAGTGCCCCCACTGCAACAAAAATATTATGTGTTAAATGCTAAAAAGAATTTTCCTGTTAGGCCTCAACTTGATATGCTACTAGTTGGGAAAGATGAGGAGCTTCACAGGCTGGCAGAAACGCATTCTTGGGAATGACATATTGTTATCTATATCAAACTCTTTTTTTGAAATAGCTACAGGAGATGAGCTTAAAAAGATTTCTTCGCTTCTGCTTGAGAAAGTTACAGAGGTTGGAGAGATCAATGCAAATAGCTGTTTAATGTATACATAATTCCTTGTATTTGAATGTTAGTCCCCAGCAATTACATTGCCATCAAAGGCACTAAAATGAACAAAACAGTTTTTTTCCTTTAGGTAACCTTTCCTCCCGGTTTCACACTTTCATTGCAGGTCAGGGATATTATTACAGATATCATCCTCAGTGTCCATGTCAGAGATGAAGTACCACTAGTACGAAGAATATCTGCTCAATGTCATGAGGGAAATCAATGAAAAGAAAAAACATTACAGCTCTACAAACATAGATCTACCACCAATTCATCTAGCAACTAGATTTATGAACATTTGATGCAGTTTTTTGAAAAATACACAACACTTGTTTGCTAATCTGTGATATAGCTTGAGTGTGGTTTTGTTATTGCTTTTTCCACTCCCCAAGAAATTCTGTGCTGTGAAAAAATGGGATAAGAAACTATTTAACTATCATGTTAAATAATATTATTTTTATATATTATTTTATATGGATAATATAAAATATAACTTGCCTAGGTAATTTATGGATGCACCATCCCTGGAAGTGTTCAACGCCAGGCTGGATGGGGCTTTGAGTAACCTGGTCTGGTGGAAGGTGTCCCTGCCTATGGCAGGGGGGCTGAAACTACATGATCTTTAAGCTCCCTTCCAACTCTAACCAGTCTATGATTCTATGATTCTATATTTGTAAGCAAAATGAGATCATGACAAGGAAAGAAAAGATCTGTGAACGAGTACATTAAATATATTTTCTTCAAAGATTCATGTTATGTTTAGAACGGGGCACATTTTTCATTATTTTTGACAAATTCAGACACACAGGCCAAAAAAAATATTACAGTTGAAAATGAGATTTTAACTTTAAGTGAACTCTGTTTCATATCAGCCAGAAATACTTTTACAAAAATGATGGGTTACCAAGATTTTGACCTTTAAATTTCTTTAATCCAATAAAGTGACATCTTGAAAGGAATAAAACTTTTTATAGGAAAAACCCTTACTTCTTTAGTCTCCTATGCCTTACTGCTTTTTCAAAACAAGCTCATTCCATTAGCGTTTTTTAAATACGTGTATTTTTCTGATTTTTTGTGTTTTCTTCTTAAAAATGATTTTATAGGAAAAAAAGGAACTCATCGTTTCATTTAACTTGTACAGCATTGACACACTGGATATAATTGTATGCCTGTTTCAGGTAAGAATCACTAACTAGGCTGAGTAAATGTAATGGTAAGTTATAGTCCTTATCACGATTGATAGAAATTCAAGAATGAAGTCCCTAAAGTGCCTGGAGCAGATTCTTTCATGTGTAACAGCTCAGCTCTCAGAGTTACCTGGACATTTCTGGCTCTGTATTCGCTCTGATTTTACCAAGGCTTAAAACTACTACTGAAGCTCTAAACTCTTAGGGCTTACAGTTCTTATTGGCCACTGCACAGAAGAAAACTTCTGTAACAGTTGAAGAGTTTATCTCTTCCTTTTTTCCCTGCAACAGGCAGAGTGAGGCGGGCAGTATTGTGAGTCCAATTTCTTCCCTTTTCTATTATCTGTAAGCCAGCTGACGCTGCAAACTTGTACCAGCAGTAATCCTGAAGCAGAAAAGAATCATCCAGGCATGCTATTGCAATACTGAAATCTATACAAGTCTGTCTTTTCCTTCCTATACTTTTGTGTAATGATCTTGCATTCTTTCAGAAGAGCAGCCAAATTACAGTTTTCTTCTGCTATAGCCACTACTTCGGAGGAACACGATTAGGTTCTAATCTATTCCTCCATGCTTGTAGTTTTACTGATAGGGCAAAGAATGGCTACGTTAGGAGCTCTTGTTAGTGTCATAATTTCAAAAATATTTATTCTTAACTCCATCGGTATTAGAAACAATGACAGCAACCAAAAGTTATATTTGACAATGGGATATGATACGTATTTATCTTGGATATGATAAAAATAGTTGTAAAAGTTACCTTAACAGAAAGTTTTGCTTTTAATAGACTCTCTGATTTAGTCCTTCCTTTTTCTGAAGTAGGGTTTCATCTATCACATTTCACTGATGTATAACAGTGATTTCAGTCTAGTGCCCTGGGAAATTCTGTAACTATCTTAGCAAGGAAGGGTGAATTTTCAATATAGACAATGCTATCAGGGGTGACCTATCTTCCTATAAGTTCCAGTTGCAATTTTCCATCTTGGTCTGCTCTCACTTTTTTTTCCAGATATGAAGAATGTATCAAATAAGCAGATCATAATCAACAACTTCCACTTTTCTAAAGGTCCAGTTTATTAACTCAAATGTCCTGTTCTCTTTTTTTTATGTGCTGTTTTCTAACCTTCTCTCCTCATCTTCCTTGGCGTGCACCTAGCTGCCACCTGAAGCCTAGGTTTGATACAGCCCAGAGACATCAGCGTAACTCAGACGTTTGAGGAAATGTCTACATTGTGAGGAGGACCAGTGAGAATGTGCACAGAGTAGATCCACATAATATAGAGCATGGAAAGACACAGAGATAAGAATGCAGCAAGAAGACTCAAGCAAGATAATATCAACTTAAATAGACAAAAATTCTGAGAGTAGAAAACAAGGGCATTGATGACAGCAACCAGCCACAATCTCCATATAACTTTTGCGCTGCTATCCCAGGCTACACATGACTTTACCACTGTTGTCCACAGATGCAACCAACACTGGACAGTTCTGACGCTGTGTGAGAACACAGCACATCCATATCATATATCCTGGTCCTGTCTAGCAAAGTAGTCAGGAGCTCGCTTCAGAGTCACTTCAGTGGTTCATGTCAATGAGGAATTAAGATCATGTTTTCACAGAGCCTTACTCAGACATCTGCACAGTAATCATGCTCGGAGGTGCCTGGACCTGTCTGTCTGGAAGTATGTAAGTCAAAACCCTTTCTGGAAGAGTCTCTGAAACTGTGGAAGAGAAAGAAAAAACTTCCACAGAAAATTAGAGATCACTGTTCCACCAGTTTCATGTCAAGAAAGGTATGCGAGTGTTGAGCTTCAAATCCTGAACATGGAGCAGTCACAAAGCTTGTAGTTAGAAATAAGAAAAATCACCAGCTTGTGGCTTGTTTTGGGAGGCAAGAATGCTCGCTTTCATTTTCAGCTTTATGTCAGATCTTTTGCTGGTATTTGGGTGAAATTGTTCGTTCCTACTACAAAACATTTTTGCCTAAAGTTGAGTTATCTTTCTTACCAGCAAGGGGGTGCCTTGTGTGCAAAGTGGGGATCCAAGTTTACTAGGCAGCCATGTAATACAAACAAATAAATTGATATTATAAAGGCTGTTATAAAATATGCAGGCAAATCAAGAAATGCCTGTAATCCCAAGTTTTTGGAGTAACTTCTACTAGTATAAGGCTCCCTGGATTTGTACCACACAATTTAATAATTCAATAAAAGCAAAATCAAGCCATTTTTATCTCTCATTCATCAAACTGGCAAGAATGAAATTACTTGTATTGTTTATCTAGACTATTGAAAAAGTAATCATCTCAATGTTATGATAAACATACATAGTTTCAGAGAACAGTTCAGGGAGGTGCCTGGATAAGAGCCAGTAACAACACCGGCTACAATGTTTTCTGTTTACGGGACATTTCACATAGAAAACAAGTGCCTGACACATCTTAAGCATTGACAACATCACAAAAATTTAGTATTTGGACAAATATTGAACACATTTTGTCCTTTACAGTCGTTAGCACTGATTCAATAAAGATGTAAAACTGCTTGCCTGAAAATCTAGCCAATTTTCTACAGAAAATTAAGAAAGATTTTTCCTCTCAGCAAAGGTTATAGAGAAGAAAATAGAATTCTTGCAAAACAACAGAATTAAGCCACTGTTGGGATTTTTAGGTAATCTTAGCCAATCTTAGTCCTCAACACAATGCATATGAATTTGAGTGGTTTGAGGCATGTAGAATATAAACCAGTTCATTTCTGGTCTGGAAGCAATATAGCTCTAAGAAACTTAAAACAAGGAGAATTACTTTGTGTATAGTGCCATGTAAGTTCAGCTGTATGGTCTTCTGACTAATGTGACCAATGAGAACATGAGGAATAACAGCGGTACAGGCAAGTCCATACAGTACCTGAGGTTTTGACAAAAAATCTCTTTCTGGGGGGCAGAAGGGAGAGTGGTAAATTTTTCTGCTGACTGAAAAAGTAATCACAAAGAAATACTTTTACTGAAATATTTGGGGAGTTTTATATAACTAAGCGTAATATCATGACACTAATTTACTTATTCAAATACTAATAGCAAGGCCTTCCTAAAAGCTCTCACCCTCCATAATTTGTTTATGAATACAAAGTCCTTTTACAAAGATTGTAAATAGCTGTAGTGCAAATTATGGTGAGGAAATTACAGTTCACAAAGAAATACATACTTTTCTGAATCCACGCAGAAAAACAGTGATATTGGGATCTCCCAAGCCCATGTCTAAATCACTATTCTTTAAACAACAGATTTCTTTATGAAGCCACAGCTCTTAGCTCCTTATTCTTTCTCCCCAGTTCTCCAAAATACACTTCAACTGTCTGGGTAGTCATCATCAGAGTCAGGCCTGTGATATCACCATTTCTTTCTCTATTTAAAAAAAAGATGCTTTCAAACAAAACAAAAAATAAAATAAAATGAACTGATGTGCACATCATTATCCACTAGGTGGGTAGGAAATGGAGACAGGTATACACCCAGGTCAAACGGACAATAACAATTTAAAAAGGATGAATTTGCTCTGACACCTCTTTATAAGTGCTCAAGCCTCACTGCTCACTTATCCTGTCTCTCTGCCCACTGACAACCACTGGTGGAGGAACTGGGCAATGGGGCTTATCTTCTCCCCTGCCCCAGGAAGACACTGCCACTAGCTACTGGCCAGGAGCTCCCAGGCTAGAAGGACACCCAACAGGCAAACCACCTGGCCTCCATCCTCTTCCCAAATCCTTCCCTCATCGCTCCTGGCAAGCAGATCCTAGCTGTTCATCCCCAGGTGCTGGTAGAACCTGGCCAAGCCTGGCTTGTGCCTGGACTCCTGATGAGTGTGTCTGCAATATCTGGAAGGTCGAACAAACTGGTGCTGGGTTGTACTTTGGGGACTGTTGGCAGCAGTTCTTGATGCCCATTCCCAGAGCTGTTGGCTGTGTTTCCCTGGCTGCCGCAGGGAAGCAGCTGCTGTCCTCAGCTCTCCCCAACCTGCTGTAGTGCATTGAGACCACGGCCACAACATCAGACTGGACCTGTCCCATCTTCTGCAAAGCTCAGTCTGACGTCCTGGTTTCAGTTGGGAAACAGTTCATTTTCTTTCTAGGAATTGCTGAGAAAGGAATGTCAGTAGTATGTAATGGTTTTAGTTGTTGCTAAGTGATGTTTGCACTATTCAAGGATTTTTTCAGTTTCCCATAGAAATATATACAGAATTATGGAATGGCCAATGAAATATACTCTACCATAGACATGATGCTGAGTGTATAAATAGGGGCTAGCTGGGGAGCGAGAATCTGCGATCACTGCTCAGGACATTACCAATTCAGTGGGTGGTGAGAGTGACCCACGTCATTATTGTTGTTGTTATTAATATTGTTGTTTTTCCTTTTCTGCTATTGTTTCTCTTAAACTGTCTTTATCTCAACCTATGAATTTTTTTTCTCCCTTTCCCCTGTGTTTTGAGGGGGAGGGAACAGGGGAGGCAGATGAGTGAGCGACTGCATGGTTCTAGTTGCTGGTTGGGGTTAAACCATGACAAACTATGTGATCCCCTGTCTGCACCAGGTCTGCTTCAGCTGCGTAATAAGGTAGACCGGTAAAAAACTATACTGATCCCTCTGCAGGGGCACTGTCCAGTCCATCAAGTTCTCCGTGAAGGATAACTCTGTAGAGTATACCAACACACCCACCACAGAGCCATGGGATGCCAGCAGCTAGGCAGGAAGAGCTTCTGGTCACCCAGGTGTCCACAGCCTCCATAACCCCGTGGCACGTCCATCATCAGCTTCCCTGCCAATGCCATTCTTGGATGAGCTGGGTGCTGTGGGGACGTTGTCCAGGGCTGCTGTGGGAAGCCTCCCACCTGACATCTGGGTGGCCATTTTCCAAGGCCATCCCAAAACTGTCGAGCCCATGATGCCCTGGTTACAATAAGAGCTGCAGGCAATCTATGGGGCCCAGTGGTGGCAGGTGATTGCAGCAGAAGCCCTCATCGTAACTAGTGTGTCTGTGTTTATTGGGGCTGGATGAGGAGGCCATGGTCCAGGAGCTGCAGTCCAGCCTGCAAGACCACTAAGCAATCTTCCTGCATTGGCTTATCGATGTCATTGTACATAAGCACAGCAAAAAGAGTCAGAGGCACCTGGGCCAACTGGACACCTGCACTGCCAAGGGCAGCAGGGCAGCCCCACAGAGACTGAGAGAGAAGGGACCCCTGCTGTCAATATGGACACCTCCAGCAGGAGGTTAGGA
Organism: Anarhynchus alexandrinus; assembly: GCA_008711295.1. Lineage (NCBI taxonomy): Eukaryota > Metazoa > Chordata > Aves > Charadriiformes > Charadriidae > Anarhynchus > Anarhynchus alexandrinus. The sequence continues at coordinate 1,478,173 of VUYV01000023.1, read as the reverse complement.
AGTTTTTGTTCATTCACTCCAGAAATCTCCTAGTTTCCTTGTGCCTTGTTTCCTTGTCCCTCCAGCAGACATCAAGGCAGTTAAAGTTCCCTGGGACTGTGAATGTGAAGCTTCTTCCAGTGTCTGAAGAAGGCATCATCTTCTTTTCATTCTTGATGAGAAAGTCTATTGCAGACTCCTGCTACAATGTCACCCATGTTTGTCTGCCCACTAATCCGTACCCATAAGCTCTCAGTTGTCTCATTATCCATCCCAATACATACCTGCTGCTAACGTCAGTTGGAATTCCTCTTCCTCCTTCTGACATTCCTGACCTGTCCTTACTAAAGAGCCTGTATCCACCTGTGGCAGCACTCCAGTTGCGTGAGCTATCCCACCACATCGCCATTATCCCAATGAAATTGTGGCTCTGCAGCCACATACATGCCACTAATTTGTCCTGTTTGCACCCCATGCCTCATGTGTCAGTGTACAGACTCTCAGAGAGGCATTCAGTTTTGCTGATTTCCCAGAAAAGTTATGAAAGCTTTCCTGATAATGCTGTTCTGTAGGTAGGTCTTATTCATTTATGTGGATACGCTTAGGGTTGGCCCCCTTCGGTGCTCTGTTGTTGTCAAGGTGTCTGGTGTCCACATAAGCACACAGCATTTGCTTGCCAACACAGGCCATCATTTCTGCCTTTCCCAGCCATTTCTAGCTTAAAATTCTTTTAACCAAGTTGTCCAGCCTGGTGGCAAAGATTTTTTTACCCTACCTGGTCAGGTGGACCCAATCTCTTCTTGGTAGTCCTCTGTTCTCAAAAAGATGCCAGAATCATTAAAAAAA
>VUYV01000023.1:1429000-1477325 GCA_008711295.1 Anarhynchus alexandrinus | reverse complement strand
AAAAAAAAAAAAAAAAAAAAAAAAAAAAAAAAACACAAAAAAAAAACCAAACAAAAAAAAACCAACCAAAACCAAAACCATTGTGAACCCCAGATTTGCAACCCCTTGTTGACCTGCAGGACACAGGTACTCCCCCTCAGGCTCTTCCTTGTAAGAAGGGTGGGGCTGAGGAGACATGCTCTGGTCCTCTGGGCCCTTGGCTTTCATCCTATGAGTTGTGCAGTCACTACTGGAACACTCCATGTCTCCTTGGCAGCATCACTGGTAGCCATGAGGGAGAATGTGGATGGTACTTGTCCAAGGGCTGGACGAGGGCCAGCGGTCTCTTCACAGTGTCCAAGGTCCATCCACTCCACACCAGGCCAGGTCAGCAGATGGGGCACCCATCCCCACAGCAGAGAGTCTCTGACTATGATCACTCGCCAGTTCCTGGGCTGCTGCTGGGCTCAGGCTCTGCTGGCGTGTTGGCTTCTGAATCCGTGCAGAAAAACAATGGCATCACAATCCCCCAAGTTCTTACCTAACACTTTATGTGATCATAATGCTTTGAAAGTACCACGCCCAGTAGTAATTAAAAAATTTTTGAGCTCTGCAGCATAATGACACAAATGAGAAGATTTTTATTTAAAAAGAACCAAAACAACCAATCAAACTGTAAAATATGTTAATGTTTCTGTAAATTTTAAGAAGCCAGTGATTAATTCCCCTTATTTACAGAAAATCTGGAAGCAAGTCAGGATTTCCTGGATTTACTTGTTATTTTACACTGCTTTTATAAAATGAAATGAGTAGTCTGACTGTCAACTGTTAAGATAATTCTTGCTACAGAACTTAAAATCCTTTTACACACAGATTTTATGCCATGCTGATGAAGAAGAATGAAGAAACTAGAAAGTGATCTGTAGCAGGTGCAAGCCCAGTTAGGATAGAAACACAAGGAGAAATGTCTCATTGGCTACACTATGTCTCAGGGGTGGCCAGAAAGTGAGATTGCATCTTCTGTGGTGTCATCATTTCTGAGACTCCCCTGGCATGCTGTAAACTTGATTCACAGAAAGAATCACTCTCCCAGAAGAGATATAATGTTTTCTTGGAGACAATACTATAAAAAATGCCATGTATGCTAGCCTAAATATACTCTGAATGAGAGCATTACTTCATAAGACAACATGCAATTACATCCTACCTACAGTTTCATAGTGTTGCATGCAACTACATTGCCTTGGTAGACAAGTTCACATGAAGATCATGAGATAGTCTGTAGAATTTTGTGAAAGAAGATAATGACAATAAAAAATCCCATGAAAAATCACCAACCAAACCTTCTCCATCTAAACTTCTTCCNCCCCCCCCCCCCCCCCCCCCCAACAAAAACTGAGATAGTTTATATGGAATATGACAGGACTTTTCTTTACGTAACACACCTACAACTGCATCTTCTAGTTCCAAAGGGACCAATTAAAGAGGCAAGGGCAGTACTTGAATTTGCACTTTTGTCCCATTACCTGAGCTATCATTTAGAAATGCTGACCCAGGACTACTCCTTCCATTTTATCTCTCTATGAGAGAGGTCTTTTCTGTTTGTAAAGGTCTGACTCATAGGATGTCAATGGTATTTTTCTGTTGATCGAGAAACTGTTTTGGTGATTCACTGAAAAGGCAGGGGAGTTCAGAACAAAGTAGATACATATGAGAGTTGTATTTTGTTGAAGGAGAAGAGAAAGCAATAAAGCACCTAAGGGAAGACTCTACATGACTACTTCGAAAGTGTCAGTGAAAAGCTCACTAGAGACTTATCCACGAAACACAAATGTTGAAATATAATGTTATAGTCATTATGATTACTTTTTGCCCATGAAAATTTACGAGAGCTTTGTTGAAAGCCTGAAATCCAAGGACAGAGCAGGTGTTTTTATTTTTCAGTCTTTATCTAATTTTCCATTTTTAAATCTTTCTTAAAATAGTAATTTAATTAAAAACAGGATCCTGTAATTAGAAAATTCTGATAGAAAAAGAAATCAAGTTCACTTAATATTATTCAGAAAGTAGTACAATATTATATTATTTTCACACAAATCTTTACATTATGAAGTTATTATGTCATCATATACTCAAAGGATTCCCTGTCTTTTTTTTTTCTTTTTTTCTTCAGATTTTTAACCCATTCACTTTATGAATTGCCACTGGCTCTACTTCTGATGGAGGTTGTCACACTCTTCCACTTTTCCTTAGCATGAATCATCCTTTATTAATAAATCTACCCTTTCAAGAGGTATATATGTAAGTTTTCAAAGATCTAAATTCAGATTTTGTTGGTATTTACAATAACATTACACTCCTCACTGAAAAAATTGCTGTTACTTCTTGAATTTTACAAGTTGGACTAGGTATGGTTCTGAATCAAATCTCCTGCATTATTTTACTGTTGTCTTCATACATCATGTTGTCACAATGAAGATAATATCTTCTTGTTTTCCCACGATTTTATTCTCTGGTTGTATTGGGTTTCCATGGCAAGGTTTTGGTAGTGAGCAGGGCTGCAGGGGTGGCATCTGTAAGAAGACAACAGAAGCTGCCCCCCTGTCCTACAGAGCAAGTTCCAACCAGCTCCAAGACTGACCCACTGGTGGCCAAAGATAAGCCAATCAGCAAGAGTAGTAGCACCTCCATGAAAACACAGTTAGGAAAGGGTAAAAAAATGCTTCACTGCACCAGTGAGAGAGGAGTGAAAAAATGTGAGAGAAACAACTCTGCAGACACCAAGGTCAGAGAAGAAAGAAGGGGAGGGGATGCTCCAGGTGCCAGAGCAGAGATTCCCCTGCAGCCCGTGGTGAAGACCATGGTTATGTAGGTTGGCCCCCTACAGCCCATGGAGGACCACAGTGGAGTAGATATCTACCCTACAGCCCATGGAACACCTCATGCTAGAGCAGGCGTATGTGCCCTGAAGGAAGTTGCAGCCTGTGGAGAGCCCACGCAGAAGCAGATTCCTTGCAGGAGCTGCAGCCCAAGGAGAGAAGCCCATGCAGAAGCTGGTGGTTTTAGATTTGTTCTTATTTCTCATTATTCTATTCTGGTTTTAATTGACAATAAATTAATTTAATTTTCCAAGTTAATTCTATTTTGCCCTTGATGGTAAGTGCTGAGTGGTCTCCCTGTCCTTACCTTGACCTATGAGCTTTTTGTTGTATTTTCTCCCCCCTGTCCTTTTGGGGAGGGGGAGTGAGAGACCAGCTTGGTGGGCACCTGTCAGCTAGCCAGGGGTCAACCCACCACACCAGTTCGAATGGTCATCTTACAAAACTTTGACAATTGCCATAATTTCCTGGCATTCTGAAGTACAGTTATTCTGCCAATATTCTTTTGGCAAGGAGCTCCTGTGGCTTCTCTATTTAGATGCATTGTTTCTAAAATGACTGAGAGGCCAATAGTGTAGTACCAACAGCATACTATCCATGTAAGCACATATATACACAAAACTACACAGCATGCACATATTCTTTTCTGCTTTCAGTGTGATAGTCATTTCTCTGCCATAGGAACACTAAGAACACAAAAACAGTACCAAAAAACCCAGATGATTTTTCCTTTGCCCTGTGCATTGAATTATTCATTCAGGAGATTTCTGAATTTGTTCCAAATAATTCCTCTGTACTGCAGGGCTTTAAAAAATATTTCTTGGCAGTTTAATGAAACCAAACAAAATTTTTAACCTGAGAAAGAAATAAGTCTTCAAACATTATTCTTAATTTTAGGACAATTTCTGTATATACACAGCTAAAATCTTTGTCTAACAGATACTTATGGAAGGAAAACAGTTGGTTAAAGTCCCTTTCTCATTAAATCCTCTGGGGCTGAAGGAATTTGCTTTCAGCCCTAACATGGCCACAGACTGCCAATGGAAAAATACACACTGCGCAACACGGTGCTGCGTAGACATCTTAAGGCCAGCTCAACTTAATCCTGTTTAAATATAAGAGGTCCTTCAGCTCTGCTGCCATCATGTTCCTCCCTTAGGTGAACCTGCTGAGAAATGAACAGGCTGAGAAATAAGCAGGCTGAGAAGCCGTGCAGATCACCCAGCCAGAGATGTGTTTTTACACAGCTTCCTATTTCCAGTACTTTTGATAACTTACTGATATCAGCCTCGGGTATCCGCATTATGCACATTTCCCCCTTCTACTTCAATTATTTTCAGGAGGCACTGTCCTTTTCCTACGGTGGCACATTGCTTAGGCCAGCAGGTCACAAAGTATCCTAAAAGGCCCTCGTAGAAAAGTAGTAGTAGTCACTAAACTCTACTTTTCCATCCTGACCACTGTGAAAGCAGGTCACATAATTCAACAGAAGATCTAACAGAAGAGCGAGGTTTTGTTTTTTAGGAAAGCTTTGTTTGAAACTTCAGAAATTCTGAGTATTAAAGAAAACTACCCAGGTTACCTTTACAACAGACATGGGATGACAATTTTCTCAGATTGCATGGAAATTTCATTCACATAAAGATATTTTTAAATATTTCTCGTGTCTGTGTGTGTGTGTATATAAGGAAACGAAGGAAAGAGAGAAAGATTGTGCAAAATAGAGAAGAATTTAAACTCTGACTCACTCTTGAACTAAGAAGTTGAATTTTTAACTAGAAAATGGGGACTGCTGTTGAACTGACATTATAAAATTGTTGGCATGCTGTTTGCCAATCTCTGTTTTGAGACTGTATTGGTAAATGAAGTAAACGTCATGTAGCATATACCAACATTGTCTGAATTCATTATTTGCTCCTGTGAACATACAAGTTTTTATAATTGGACTGGCATGTATTTTATTGGTGCAGTTTAAAAGATGCAAGTATGAGTAAAATAAGACATGAGTTTTTCAGTCCCCATAAAAGTACTTTTGTTACAATGAGTACAATAAAGAAAATAAAGGAATGAATTAAAGTAAGGTTTAGCACCACCCCTGTACGAAAAAGAATCTGCAAAATGGAGCTGAGAACCACACATTCAGTAGTAATGCTGTCACTGAATGTAAACATTAAAATGTTTAGCATCAGCATGGTTCTGTTCAGTTTCCACTGTTAGGATCTTGCTTCCTCTGTTTCTGCTGGAACTGTCTCTGTTCAGATAGCAGAGACAAACATTTCTCTATTTTGTACATAATGTCGATTTCCTGTTCTACTATTTTTCCTGCAGTCTAATCACCAGGCGGCAGTGTAAAATACAAATCATGGGGTGTGTTTCGTGCTTAGCATCTCTGACAGATCCCATTCATTGGATGGATTGGCTACTTCCACCTACACTTTTTTCTACCATTTTCTCTACGTGTATAGACAACAACCACCAGTGCCTGAACAGTGAACTCATCTCAGGAAGCCCTAAACCTGCAACCGTACAGAACCTGACCTACTGTTTAACTCAGGAATCAATCTGTCTCATGTTGACCAGCCTGGGTAGCCATTCACGAACCAGCTTGTAAAGTACCTCTAAACCTGTGACTGTCTGTGCCAAAGGAGTCCTCTAATCCACTGTTGTTTCTATTCTTCCAGCACCGGCATGGGTAGGGTTTACTATCTGAACACAAAACCTCCAGAAGGCAAACAGCTACTTTGAAAGTGTGAGAGACGGATATGAGATGGATGCTAGTTTTCTTCATTCCTTTCTTGCACTTCCTTTTCCACATACTGTTACTGTCCAGCATTGGGCAGAAGATGAGAAATGCTTCTTGAGCTGAGCCCTTTTCCTGTCCCAGCCACACGTGTATCAGCAGAAGCCACTAAAGGCTGCCTGCGTGTTGGGAAATTCTCATGGCATTTATTCAGGTGTTAATAGATTTAGGGACAGGCATCTTACATCTGTTCCCATCTCTGATACTCATTAACTATGACATCTTAGTTATGTCCTTTGCTGTGTAAGGTGTCAGGTCTTTGTTATACATGACTCGTTGCACTGATTTTACTTAAGATTGCTTTAGAAATGATGAGTGACCTTCTATCATTTGAACATTATTATTTTAGATTAATATATTTATGGCAGTTACTACAGGATTTTTAACTTTCTCTTCTCACATTCTTTTTATGTATTTATTTTTAGCTTAGAGAAATGGTTGAAAGGAGAAAGATGGAGGCTTTTATCTATACACATATATATACACGGTTTTATATATATATGTACACAAACTACACTAAATCTCAAAGCCTACTCACTTTCAAAACACAGAACAAGTTCCTGAAATGAAAGCACTGTTCCAAAAGCTTGTTTTTTCAGAAAAATACAGAATCCTAAATTCTCAAAACTATTTTTTTCTGTAAAAGTCAGATTTTCTACTGAAGGAAAACAATTTGAGGAGTGTGTCTAGAGAGGTGGTGGGTATTCGAGGGCCTAGGAAAGACAGAATAGAAACACACTGCAAAAAAGCAGAACTTCTGTTTAAGCTCCCAGTGTTTCCCTTGCAGAGCTGCATAAACTTGCTTTGTTCTATATGATTAAGAAGAATGCTGTAAAATATAGTTACATATCCCACAATTTTTTTGGTTATGTATGCCCATTATTTTGTCAAGGAAGCCAAGCACAACTTTTTCAGAAGTGGAAACTTGTCACAAAGTCCAGTGCTGCACTTTGAATCTCCCTGAATTTATGCTGATTGAAATTTGATGTATAAATACTTCCAGAAAAGAGACCTTTGTAAACAGTGAATGACAAATGAAGCTTATTCAAGGGACAAAACATTATTATAGTGATTTTATGGTGAAAAGTAAAATTTGACCCCTACAACATCATGTTTAAAATGACTTCTCTGAATTGACTCATCTAAAAAAAATAATCTAAGATATGACTGCTTTATTGTCTAGTGTCCTTTCTGATCCTAAACTTCATTTCCTTTGGTTTTTATTTACATGTCCCTAAATTTTAAGATTTTATTTCAATGATAAATGAAATACTCCATGTCTAAATGTGTCATGCATTTTGATTTTCTGTTTCTGTGACAAACGTTGAAATTCAGTTACGAAACCAAATTATTCATAAAAACTAAGGGAAGAATGCTGGTTTTATTGTTACATTAGAGGCATTGGTTACTCATTTTTAAATAATAGGTTTGTTTATGAAGTTACCACTCCTTGCTTCTTATTCTTCCTGCCCAGTTCTCCAAAACACACTTCAACTGTCTGGGTAGTCATCATAAGAGTCAGGCCTGTGATATCACCATTTCTTTCTCTTTTAAAAGAGATGCTTTCAAACAAACAAAAATAAAATAAAATAAAATAAAATAAAATAAAATAAAATAAAATAAAATAAAATAAAATAAACTGATGTGCACATCATCATCCACTAGGTGGGTAGGAAATGGAGACAGGTATACACCCAGGTCAAACGGACAATAACAATTTAAAAAGGATGAATTTGCTCTGACACCTCTTTATAAGTGCTCAAGCCTCACTGCTCACTTATCCTGTCTCTCTGCCCACTGATGACCACCGGTGGAGAAACTGGGCAATGGGGCTTATCTTCTCCCCTGCCCCAGGAAGACACTGCCACTAGCTACTGGCCAGGAGCTCCCAGGCTAGAAGGACACCCAACAGGCAAACCACCTGGCCTCCATCCTCTTCCCAAACTCCACTCTCATCACTCCCAGCAGGCACAGACCCTGGGGATGACCCACACTGTGTCACCCTGTCGCCTGGTGCACACCGACTGGGGGACACGGGTCCCTGCTCAGCTCCATGTTGGAGCTGGACTTTCCCAGTGCCATAGGTGACAGGGGCTGGGAATAGCCCATTGCAATATCACAGAACAAAGGATTGTGATGTCACTGAGGAATGGATTGTGACCAAGCAGTCCTCTCGGCTCATCCCCAGGTGCCAGCAGAGAAGAGCCTATGGTGCATAGCTGGAGGGGTTTGGTCCATCAGAAGTAAGGCGACCAGTTCAGGAAAGATTAAAACCTTGGGCATATTCTGGAAAAAAGTGCTAAAGTGAGTGTGAGAGAGAGAAAAAAGAAGAAAAATAGGGAAGCTCTCTTCTTCCTGTTCAAGAAACATGAGGTATGCTACTAGCTGTTAGATATTTTCCCCAGACTGACTGGAATCAGAAAGTGGGTTATTATGTGATTTCTACTGCAAATTTGGAAATTCAAAATGACCCAGAAGATTCATGTAGCTTCTGTCACTGGTTAGTCCCTTGCTCAACCCAACACACTGGAGAGGGAGTTATTTCTCACGACCAAGGAGCAGTCTCTGCTCTGCATTTCCTCTCCTACCTAGTGGAAAAGCATTGTTAACATTGCTGTAGGCTGCCTGCAATGGCAGATTCTCCAAAAATCCCTTCACTGCTGATACACTCATAACAAAGGACGCCATGAAAAGCTTACTTCAATCCACAGCGGGGTGGATTGAAAACTGGCTAAATGGACAGGCCCAGAGAGTGGTGGCACAGTGTCTAGTTGGAGACCAGTAACTAATGGTGTACCCCATGGGTCAGTACTAGCTCTATTCCTGCTCAACATCTTCATTAATCTTGGTGAAGGGACAGAACATACCCTCAGTAAGTTTGCAGATGACACAAAACTGGGAGGAACGGCTGATAGGACAGGGAGCTGTGCTGATATCCAGAAGGACCTCAACAGGCTGGAGAAATGGGCCCATGAGAACCTCATGATGTTTCACAAGAGCAAGTTCAAAGTCCTGCACCTGGGAAGGAACAACCACAAGCACCTGCATACGCCAGGGGTCATCCAGCTGGAAAGCAGCTTGGCAGAAAAGGACCTCGGGGTTGTGGTAGACACTTAGTTGGGCATAAACAAACCCCTTGTTGACCTGCAGGACACTTCTACTACTCCTTAGGCCCTTCCCCCTTACCAGCAGGACTGAGGAGACACTCCCTGGGCTCCCATGCCCTTGGGTCTCGTTCCCTGAGCCATGCAGTCACTGCTGGAACACTCTGTGTCTCTTTGACAACATCACTGGTGTCCATGAGGGATAACATGAACTAGTCCAAGGACTAGACAAGCACCAGCAGTCTCTCCACAATGTCCAAGTCCCTGTCAAGGAGCAGCCCCCCTACAAAGCAGGTCAGGTTAGCAGGTAAGATACCCATCCCTGTGGCAGAGAGTCTCCACCTACGAACACTCACCACTTCCTCCTGGTGCTGCTGCTGGGGTCAGGCTCTGCTGGTGTGCTTGCTTCTTTGGCCACAGTTTCTAGCCCCTCCACTGTTATCAGAACACTCTACCTGATCTATAGCTGCAGATCTACAGGTGGAGCAGGAGTAATCCTCCTTGTACAAGAAGTTGCAGGCCCCCAGCCTTTACCACTGAAGGAGTCTCCACTTCCCTGCCTAACAATTATGTGCTCTGCCTGTCCCACCTTTTGGAGAGCTGAATGGTTCAGCTTTTCTTTGGAGATGACCCAGTTGAGCTCCTTCTCGTTGGATCTGACACTGTGCAGGCTGCTGACCTTCTCCTGCAGCAGCTTTAACTGGAAATAGAGACCCTCCACCAGCACACACTCTCTGTGAACAAGCGCACCATCGCCCCTACGCTGGCCTCAGTGAGACTCCACACTGCTGCACTGCCTTCAGCCACAAGATGGAGAGCTGCATCCTCCCTTGAGAGTCCCATCCAGGTTGGTTTCTCTGATGTGCCAAGGTAGTTTCTCCAGTGGATGTCGGGGACCATGATTGGTAGTGCATCACCACCATCACTAAGCACACATACGCTGTTCTCAGCAGATTTTCTGGCTCCTTTTTGTATGAACAAACTTCTACATCTGCTGTCTGCTTCTGTTAAGAATCGTTATCATAAGAGTATCTTGTATGTCAACTACATTCTCCTCAACACACTTTCTGTGGAACAGTGTAAGGTGAATCTGTTTGCTTCCATCTCTCCTAGTACAACTCAGAGTTTTGCACAAGAAATCCATACACAATACTTTATCTCTCCACTTTGAATGTGGCATTAGTTCCATAAACCACAATTTTTTTTCTTTCCCTTTAGAATTCTCTCTTTGGCTTTAGGAGTACTGTCAGGTATACCTAGCTGGTTCTGCCAGCTCCATAAAAACCATATAAAAGATGACTCTTTTTAGAGGAAGTGTGAGCCCATCATAGAAATATAATTTTCATGACATAGATTGCAGACAGTTTACTTAGACTTTTCACTACTTTCAGTTTTATGCTTTGTCACTGCAGTCATCTGGCACTCTTCTGTCCATCTTGTTCTACCATAAATCTGATAAAAATTTTTCTCTTGACTAAGAAATTAAGAAAAAATGAAATTATCATTCTGCATCTGTTTCTTTGCACAATTCCAAGTGATCGTTCTGTTTTCAGTCATTTCTATGAAAGGGGGGGAAAAGTTGTGCATAGACAACTCTGTTCACAGAGCATTTGGGGCTAGCAATATTTGTTATCATGACTTAGCCCTACAGTTACCTGGAGTTGAAATTCATTCTGATAAATACTACATTTGTTGTCTTTAGAGTTTTTTAGCTTTCTTATGCCCTTCTAGCTCTCATTTAAAACTGATGACATTCAAATCACAGTCCCTGGAAACAACCTAAAATGTTTGAAGATACATGTGGTAACAAACAATTTTTTTCCACTTTTGCTTTCTTCTTTCTTTATGCTTTGATAAGGAAAAAATATTGATATTTTTCCCTTACATTTAATATCGCTCCCTTTATGTGTTCTCCTGGTGCTCTTGGAAACGCTGCAGTCAGAGAGACATGTAAATGAATTAACACGTAAAGCATTATGGGATTCTGCTGCACTGAAGCATCAGTGGGAAACTATTAAGTCAGCAATGAAAAATCCCAGCTGAAAACATCAAGGGCTTAATCAATCAGTCAGCTAGACAATTCAGTTAACTATCTCTGAACCCATCTCAGTCTAGCTGAATGCTAAGAGTGACTGTAAGCAAAAGATAGGTCTAACTACTGGAGGTATCAGTTTTCTGCTTCTTTCCATATATGTAGCGGTTTTAACATTAATTTTACTTTTCCCCGGTTTAAGGACTGAGACAACAAATAAGTCTCTTCTAACCATGTTCCTACACAACATTATTTGCAACTGAATTTAAGGTGTTTTAAACTGACATGTAAAATAACAGACTTCAGGGATGGTCCTTCACATCACACTGCCTTTTAAAGCACACAGTGGTAATTCTTCTAGCATTCATTAATGTATTTCTCTAAAGAAAGAATACTTTTCATTTGCAGGATTCAGAAATGTTCAGCGTTTAGGAAGAAAAAAACCAACATGTGATAACTTGACACACATGATAAAGAACAGAAGAGCCACTAACAATGAATTTCTGGGAATACGTGAACATTTGTGTATTAGCTTCTGTAATTTCTAATGTTAATTCTGCCCACTTATATGTATGTGCTATTAGGAACCACAGACGAGTCTGGCTATTTTTAAATACCACTATGGCCAGGTTTTTCTCGGCTTACAAACTGTCTTGACTCCAGACAGAGCTGCTAAATCACTGGATAAGCACTTATAATATGGCAATTTATAGTGTATTTATAGTGCTTTCTGGTGGACAGAAGCCATCTCATCCCTATGAAACAAACCCATTTTCAATACAGGTTTAGTAGAGGAACAGAGCAGCTCACTGCTAAAGAATTGTAGGTATCAAACAATTCCCCTGCTGTAGTTAGGACCCAGAAAGGGGCTCAAATACTTTAGTACTGCCAGTGCTTCATTATTCTGCTTCAACCTTTTCCAGGCACAATTTCCCTTTTGGTAAAATGGTTATTCTGAGTCACAGCAGATGCAAAGGGTTCATGGTGCATTGAAAGATCGCTCTGTCAGCGTTGGTAAGCACTAGTGTTATAGCACTTCCAAGGTGCTAAATGTATATCTGCAGAGTGACAGAGGTATTATAGGAGGTTTCTGCTGAAGCTGGAAATTAACCTAATACAAATCACTAAAGAGGTGAAACATAAAAAATTTTCATGCTTGGAAAGAAGCTGTATATCTGAGTTTGCAAGCTGCCCAGCAGAAGACTGGGAAGTGTGTAGTGTGCCCAGCCTCCCAATTTCAGGGATGGAAGGGACGGCTGAACACCTCATCAGCTTTCTCATTTTGTTTAAAAATAAGGAAAGGTGAAGGTGAGCATTCCAGCATGGGTGGAGAGGGAGGGCCTGGGAGAGACGGCTGTGACTCACACAACCGCTAAGTGCAACACCCAGCTCCCATGCAGGTTTTCACTGCGATCTAAACAAAGTAAACAGACTCAGGAACCCCTCCTCCCAATAGATGTAAGACGTGACTCCTTAGTGGAAGACAGTCTAGCCAAAGTCTTTGACTGGGACCACGAAGCCTTCAGAGACCCAGCTCCCTCTGAGCTAGCTTTCTTGCTGTACCTCAGAGGAAGATACCACTTTTGTTCCACACAGCATACTACAGGAATACATTTATACCACTGTGCATGGAGAATTGCAGTAAAAACTGCTGCTGTGATGAATGAGAGTCATAACCTCTCTCATCACATACTATCCTGGAAATTTTGTTACAGCACCTTAAACCTCAGGACCTACATTTACACGCCTCTTCCTATACAGTAATGGCATTCCTTTTCATTAGCGCCTGCAAATCACCTTTTGCTGAGAGCTGTCAGCAGCAATAACATTAGATTGTTGGTACATTGCTGGCGTTTTCTTATCTGCTAGCAAATATAATGTTTTAACTGAGTAGAATAATTTTGCTCCTCTGTAACAACAGACCTTCAGCTGGCAGAGACGACCACAAGTCTATTTAAACACTGTGTTGTATTCAGATGAGCTACAATGATTTAAACCAGCTGGGGATCTGTTTCATAATTTGAGAAGCTATTGTCCTTAGGAAAGAGTTAATATTTAAAGAGAAAGTCAGAAAAATTAAGGTTCATTTCTTTTATTTATTGGTATATCATTTTTATAGCAAAAGCAAGAATAGTTCATCGCAGCACTAATATGTCAAACTGCAATTCTCCCCTATATAATTCCCCTAATGCTCCCTAACTTCTGAATAACATGGATGGAAACCTAAAGTCTCTTCCCTTTGATGTTGTAGCTTTACATCACAAATGCTAGCAGCTACAAATCCAATCAATACCTTAAACTTAAACAGACTCACTCTAGTGAAATCCTGAGTTTTGTCACCTGATAAATTCTTTAACCCATTCCAGCACCAAGACAGAAAATAAGAAGTGGTGATGTGCAGAATTTCTTAGAAAATTTATTTCACTGGATTTAATTTTGCTAGGGCTCAATAATCAGTGTTTGCTCAAGTAATTTTTCCATTCACAAACAAAATACCCAGTTAATCTCTCCTTCCCTGTTACCCATCTATGTCATGATCATTTTTTAGTGATGTTTAATTACCTTCAGAGTGTTTCTTGAAAGTAAAATAAAAGTAGATTTTTCTTTTTCATTTCTGCTTTGAATATAATGCAAATTTCGTGGGAACACATAGGCTGAGAAATGTGTGAGCCAGATTCAAAAGTATCCCAGGAATAATCAATCCAAAACCAAAGGGGGCATTTAACTGCAAACATTGTGGTTTACAAGCAAATTAATTGGTTATGTCAGCTATGCCTAGGTGGCCAAGTCATCATTAATTTAGCTTACTCTACAATAAATTTTTGCTCTTATTATCTTTTCCTATTGCTCTCTACACACCTTCAAAAGAAAATTCCTGTACAAAGGAAAGATAATTAAAGAATTTTGGTACAGATCATAGACATCTATCTTGCAGATTCCCAGAAATCCCTTAAGAGGAAAAGGGTGCTAAGTGAGGCAGGTATCCCTTTTTTACCTTAATAGGTCACATAAGGCTGACAGCTTAGAGAAGATTTCCACAGGGAAAATGACAGCCATCCCCTTCCTACAAGAGCCTGGACAGACTTTCAGATAATACCAACACACACAAAAAAAGCTAGAAATATAATAATAAAAAATGTTAAGCTTTCTTGATGTTTCTCAGGAAGAATGTCCAGGAACAAAGGGACCCAAAGGCATGTAATTGTTTTTAACTTCTGGCCATCACACACACATACGAACCTTCAATGTGTCCTCTGGAGTCTCAGATATATTTGGTATACATTCTCACAAAATTTGAAATGCTTCCCTGTTGTACTGTGTTTTGTATTTGGTTCATGGACTTTCTCCCCACCCATCCCCCACCCCACATACATTGTTGCAGTTAATTTGAATGACATTAGACATTTATTTTCTAAGTTCCAGCATTTTCTGTTTGAAACTACTAGCATTTTTTTCCAGTCTTCTTAATGTAGTAGTGTTCCACAGATATAACCGTAATTATGCTGTTTGCTATGAAGTTTTAAAATGTTAAGTGCAGATTGTGCCCTAATGCAGGCTGTGTCCATGTATTTGAAATTAATAATTAATTGTCACTTAGTACAAAAGTACTTTGTCCACCACTGAATGCATCACAGGTTGTTCAGGGTTCACAGCTGATCATGAGTAAAAAACACCATGGTATAGATAACAACATCAACCCTCAGGGCCTTACTCCTACTAGACAGCACCATCCAAATGCCAGCAGAAAGAGCCCAGCATCAGCTGAGGAACAGCTTGCCATGTAAGGTGCAGGTGGGCTTATTTTATGTATATCTGTGCTACTTGGGAGGCCCTCCACCACAGCTGCACAACAGATTTATGATCTATGTCCATGTACCTGCACCAGGTACTGGTGCCTAGGGAGAGAAGCGTAGCTTCTGTGGGACCATGGCCGGGAGGTTAAAGCTAACAACATTTTTGGTTGTTTCCCCATCCATTTTTAATTCATTCTCTTACAAGCTGCTTTGTTGCAGCTGTGAAATGATTATCAGTGACAACCACCGGGACATTCACTGAGTACACAGATATAATCACTCCCTGTTTAAACTAGCAAAACTAGGCCACACAGGTTTTGAGTTTTCCAAGTGTGATCTGACAGACATCTGGGAAGGTGGTATTTGGGAACCAGACTACATCCCACAGAATCACAGAATCTCCTAGATATGAAAAGACCTATAAGATCATCTAGTCCAATCATTAACCTAACACTGACAAGCCCACCACTAACCCATGTCCCTAAGCACTATATCTACATGACCCTTAAATACCTCCAGGGATGGGGACTGCACCACTGCCCTGGGTAACACGTTCCAAATCCCATGAATTAATTCTGATAATTCACTGGACCGGACTTGAAAATGGCAAAATAATGTAGTTATTTAATTTAGGAGGATCTCCATGTTTGGGCACTTCTGTTCAAGAAAAATAGCAATATCACACATTGTACCCATTTAACTAAATCTGCTGAATTAAACAGGAACAAAGTAAACCTGAACTCAAATAATAATGTACATACATGGAACTAATCCAGATGTAGACTGACCTTTACGATATCTGCAGCAAAAGGATTCATGACTTCTATTATTGTCCATGCCACTTTTCTACCCATAAAACTTCTTTGCTATCCTCACCTCCTAGCTTGTCTCCTTCTTCAGTGTCAGGACTTCAGTAATACTTTAATGCCAGTCTTCGTTACTTAGGGGTTACATCTGACGTAGTCATTGGAAGGAAACACGCAAATTGGGTAGAAAGAAGGTGTTTAGTGTTGGGGTAAGTTAGGCTGGATCTTATCATGTTGTTTCATCGAAATACATGTGGGCAGCAGCTGCCTAGCTTGCCCTGAATTACAGTTCAAAGTACTAACCTGACTGACCTTCACATGAGCAAATGGTAGAAAGAAAACACTATGGACAAAGCTGGATGAAGTTTTCATTTTTTTACATCAACTTAAAATGCATTTTCATATGATTCTTCGATTGAATTTTCTTGACAGCTTGATAAAGGTGAAGTGTCATATGAATACATGTGGATTTTTTTTGTTTTAAAAAAGTTTACTTTTATGGAAAGATATGTTTCTAAAATGCTTTCATTTTACTTTTTTTTTTCTAGTCTAAGACAAATTTTTAAGAGAAAAATTACTCCATTTTTTTCATGTGTTTAGGACTGTAGAAGGAGTTATTTAATAATGCCCAGGAACACTGAAAACTGAAAAAAAAATATTAATGTTAAGGCAGTTGAAGTCAATACACGTGCAAAGTCTGTTGTACCGTTAATCTTCATAGATCTTTTTTTTGTATCTCATATCCTGACAACCCTAAAATATTTACATATATAATCATCTTCCCATAATTTAAGTCACAAATAACTACTGAGTTGGTGTTATAAGCTCCTTCTCAAGACTCTAATACATATGAAAGTATAAGCATGTGAGCTAGTTCCTGGTGAGCCATGAGGGTCTTTTATCAATTCACGAGTTCTCCTGTTTATTTTTGTTTGTGCTTTTTAAATTTTCTGGTAATCTCTCCACATTTTTGTCTGTGGACAGCTGAAAAGCCAGGTATTTAAAGATTGTCTCACTTGTCTTTCAACAGTATAGTTTTCCCTATATGGCAAATGTTCTATAATCAGCATGTCAGTTTACTATAAAAAGGGAATGGATGTAATATCTGTCATGAAAACTGAAGGATGTTTTCTTGAATAATCACATATGGTATCTCAGCTAAGAAAATGCTTGCTGGTAGGCTACAGAATCTTAAAAAAGATAAGGTAGAAGATTTTCCTCTCATGTCTTATATATTTTCAGTACACGGTACAGCAAGAATAAGTACCAGCAAGAAAGCAGCACTGCATACCTTTCTTGATAAATGCAACATGAGAAGTTAGTGTCAGTCACAGCACATGAAGGTAAAATCTATCACCGATGCTCCAACTGGCCTTTGCATTTGGCGTAAGACTGGATTGATACTAAGGGGAGATGAAAGAGAGAAGCCTTGGCAACACACACAGCATTCATTAACTCTGGGGGAAAAAAAAAAAAAAACCAACCAAAAAAACCCCAACCAGTTTGCTGGAAACACACCAGCATGTGTTGTTCCATGGGAAAGCTGTCATCATTCCTGATGATAATATCACAATAAGATGAACACCCTCCACTTGGGGTGTTGGCTGCTGAGAAGCTCAACATGACCCAGCAATGTGCATTCACAGCCCAGGAAGTCAACCATATCCTGGGCTGCATCAAAAGAAGCATGGCCAGCAGGTCAAGGGAGGTGATTCTGCCCCTCCACTCCACTGTCCTGAGACCCCACCTGGAGTACTGCGTCCAGCTCTGGGGCCCCCAACACAAGAAGGGCATGGACCTGTTGGAGCAGGTCCAGAGAAGGGACATAAAGATGATCGGAGGGTTGGAACACTTCTCCTGTGAGGACAAACTGAGAGAGTTGGTCTTGTTCAGCCTGGAGAAGAGAAGGCTCTGGGGAGACCTTATAACAGCCTTCTAGTACCTAAAGGGGGCCTACAGAAAAGATGGAGAGGGACCCTTTATCAGGGAGTGTAGTGGTAGAATGAGGGAAAATTGATTTAAACTGAAAGAAGGGAGATTTAGATTAGACATTAGGAAGAAATTTTTTACTTTGAGGGTGGTGAGACACTGGAACATGTTGCCCAGGGAAGCTGTGGATTCCCCATCCCTGGGAGTGTTCAAGGCCAGGTTGGATGGGGCTTTGAATAACCTGGTCTAGTGGGAGGTGTCCCTGCCCATGACAGGTGGTTGGAACGAGATGATCATTAAGGTTCCTTCCAACTCTATCCATTCTATGATTCCAGAGAAATCCGCTGCTTTATATTCTGTACATTTTGAATTAAAGTTAGGTTATGCTGTCTTTGTCTGTCGAGTCCAGTAGCAAAAATTTACCACTTTGAACTGAGCTAAGTCTTGCAGTTGTTCCTGAGAGATTTCTGTAACTAATGCACTTTCTCTGGGTAAAAGAAGGAAGGGGAAAAAAGGGAAAAATATTTTAAAAGCACTGCTCTTCAAATTGGAATATGGACATTAATTCTTTTGAAATACATCACAGGAGACCTGAAGGAATGAAATGTGCACCTTATGTAGCTTAATGGAAAAGATGACATTTGCAGTCTCCAAGTAAAGCTTGCCTTCTTCAAGAAAGACATTTTAACAAAGAAAACTATTTGCCATTGTTACTTCTGTCACCTTTCATCTGCAATGAATCCCATCTCAGGACCCATAAACTTCATTTTAAATGTATACCACAATGAGGGACAGATATCAGCTGTTTATTCAAGCACAGACCTGGAATGAATTACTCCAGCAAATGTAGCATTTTCAAAACAAGGGATTCATGAGAGTATCAGTTATGGAGACCCCTGGACAATGCAGATACATTATCAATCTGTGTTCTTCATTAATAAAGAGTTTGGTGGTTGCCTTTTCCCTCTCACAGCCAGGTTAAGGCAACACTCACAGTCTTTATTTAAATCCAGAGCCTTTTCATCTCATAATTAGCACCACAGTTCACAGAGTCTCTAGTTATGTGCTTGGTTTTACAAATCGACATTTAACTAATGAGCTTTGCAGTGCCAAAATCATTAATGAATCCTCGGGTTCTGAGCTCTTCTTTAATAGCAGTAGATTAAAGCAGAAAGGTAAGGTCACTGTTTTTTACTTTTGGTTAGCGTGTGCAGGCATGCAGCATCAGTCTTTTGAGCAGGGGAGCTACTGAAGCAAAAAGGTGAGATAACAGAAGGGCCCATTAGACTGTAGATCACTGGAACTCCCTTCCTAAGGTCAGGACACAGTTACCTGATAAACGACGTGTGAAGTTTATTTGGCATTTCAGCTTAACTAAGGCTGTAGTCACAGAAGTCCAGAGAAACAGGAGTTCTGGCTTTTTCTTGAGGAGTCACAGGCCCACTACCACCCCTGTTGGAGTTTAAGGATTTCCATACTCATGCAAGCCTTCCACTGCGGCACAGTTCTCAGAGAGACTGTATTCCTAACAATAATAACACAGCAAGAGGAACACTGACTTGTTCTCCAGAAATTATTCAAAAATGAGCAGCAATGTTATACTTTGTTGCTTACATAGAGTAAAGTTGAAGTATTTCAGTTTCTACACATGTGTACATATGAATATAGGGAAAAATAACTTATAATGCAGCTAAATACTTCAAACACTGTTATCGTGAGTGCATTATAACTCCCCTCTACCCAATGGGAAAAAAGGTGACTTGCTATCCAAGTACCAATGGCATTAAAAAAACCAAAACAAAACCCCAACCTTCAACATAATTCTGAGTAATCATTCCACAACATTTTGAAAAAGAAAGGTTAAAAGCAAACAGTGGTGCTAAGGATATAGTTTCCTAAAGATTTATTTTAATGCCTCACTTTCCTCAGAAGTGACCAGTGATAGGAAGCGAGGCAACACTGTATACAGAAGACTTCAGGAAAGTAAAGTACTGGATATATTTTGGACCTAATATAGATTAATAATAATCCAAATTCAGTTCTCATAGTTAAAGTTTATTAATAAAGACCTTTTTCTTGCTTTTCTGTAATTCAGAGACTTTCAGTTATACCAATAATCCTCTGTGGTATATTAGTAATAATACATACTTTTTGGTTGCTGTTTTTTTTTCCTAAATAATGCTTTTGTTGCAGGATCTAATTAAATCTTTTGGGCATAACATTATGAGATGTAGGATTATATGAATTGAAGCATGTCTTACATCTATGATTATGCTTTCCTGTTTATTTTAATCTTTGAAAAAAGTTACATTAAATGGAAGCTTAAACAAATTGTTTAAAATGTGAGCAGCTCTATGAATTTCAGCAGGATTACTCAAGAGCTTCAGACTAAGCACATCACGGTGTGTTTTGTGAAAGCCAAGCGCAATTTGCAGGTGGTTATTCTATTAAAGCAGCGATCTTCATACTCTCGCTTACTCAGATAGGTACAAATATCTTCAGATACCTCTACCCTGGAAGAACGTAAGTTTGTCAAAAGTTGCATTTTTTTAAGCTATAGCTGTACCTTCAACTTTAGTGACAGCTGTGCTACTTTAAAGAAGATATTGCTGGTAACTGTTGAGCAAACCACCCAAGAGCTCCCTGCTTCTGGCACTTCAGATGAGCTTTTCCTGTCCTTTTAAATTCAGTGATCTAACTCACCTGGGTCAGACTGAAAAACTGAGCACAGCAAAACAAAACTTTTGCCTACATCTGTTGATGGGTAGAGGCGACTGCTCACACCAACAAAGAGGTTGGCACTTCTCAAAGAAGGAGAATCCCAGTAAAGGCTTTGTGGGGGGAACTAACCAAGGGAAGGAGATCAGAAACAAGCCCTGGAGAGCAACTTCTCTGGTAGGCACAGCCACAGACTTACAGAGGATGTATATCATCATACTCTGATTGAATTCAGAGCTATAGCCTCTGTGAACTAAAAAGCAACGTAAATGCTTATTGTGCTGCAAATTCCATCTGTCCACAATGCCTTCTTCCGAGCTGGGGTGGGTTAATTGTCTTTGCACTGACAATGGCTAAACACCAGCAGACAAAAGTCTTTTTTGTGCTACTAGGGGTCAGCCTGAACTGTGGCATCAAACAGTGAGAACAGGCAGAGAGAATCCCCCTATTATTGTCAAGGTGAGTTTTTGCCTGCCATGGACAAGCAGATTGCTGTCGCTAATTGTTTGAATCTCCAAAGCATCAGGTCATACATTAGTAATGCAAACACTTCCACATCAGCATTAAGGAGAGTGAAAAGCGTGTTTTACAGTAAACAGTGGAGTTAAACACAGCCTTGAAAGCAAACACAAGCCAGCTTTTAACAGCCAGTCTTGCCCACTGGATAGTTTTCTCTATCTATAAAAGATTTATGTGAAACTGTCTTTCCAATTTGGGAATACTTTGTGCTCATTTACACAAATGTCAATGACTACAAAATATTTAAGGCAGTATGAAAATGTGCTCAGAATGTTTCATATTCCTATCAGGATGGCTGGGGGGACCTCTGATCATTTCAAAGTTTCTGGTAAAGAAAACACCACAAATATGAAGGAATTTGGCCCCCAAACAGCACAGTTGGCTCACAGTGTTCCCAGGTAGCATCAGGGAAATGAGAAAAAGCTATGCCCCATCACTCTGACATAGAAGAACACTTCTTGTTAATTAGGTAATAAACCAATGTAGCCCTAGGTTACACAATCAGTTGGGTTAAAACATTTTTAAATTGGGATGAGAATAGGGTGATACTTGTAAAGTTGAGTAACTTACCCATTGAGAATTATAAGAGTGTGCATGCTGGATAATTGGAGCCTTAATGTACTACTAATATGGAAGTGATGTAAATGATCTGTCATTCAAACAATGGTGTTTGTATCAAGTGCACTGTGGGATACTTAACCAAATGCACACTACCAGTTAGGGTATTTTGGCACTTTTTCTAAGGCATTACCTTAGACATTTGTCAGTAATTTTGTTCTGCTAGCCCAAACAGAAGTGAAAGCCTGAAAAGGAGACAGTACCACTAGCAAGGATTTGTTTTGAATGTTGTTTCTTGTATTTGAGTAAATACAAGTGGAAAGGTTGCCTTTGGACAGGCCGAGGACAGCCCTTGCAGCAGTAACAAGGTGTTACTGAGCCTAAGCTGCTCTTAGAATGAAATTCCCTGTTATCCAAATATAAAATATGCTTCCTGGCTTTTATCAGAGCTCATTAAAAAGTTCTGAAATTTTGACACTCCACCTAAAGTCCAAATTAAATTCCTTTGGGAAAAATAATGTAATAAAATGTGATTTCCACAAAATGCTTATTTTCAAAATTAATAGCTCACCATCCCAGGCTAATTATTTTGGTATATTCACGGAACAAGTATTGGCCAATCATTCATGCTTCTGCACCTAATATAAACAATGGTGAACTAGTTTTGAAAAAAAGAAAATACATGTCTCTGTTTCTTAAGTCTTCTTTAAAGAGGCAGAAATCATAAAAGGTATGAAGTAGCCATCCTTTCACTTCCATGTGAAGAAATTGTAAGTGAATATGAGAATATAGGATAAATTGCAAATGAAAGATTATTACTTGAAATGGATCATCCTTGACCCTTTTTTTTTAATTAATTTAAGACCAAGAATACAATCAATAAAAATGAATCATTCACTCTATAGCAAATCAGATACATCAATATCCTTTTTTTAAAAAAAACAATGGAAATTTAACACTAATGGCTCAATTCAGAGAAACAATTCTAAATAAGAACAGCCAACCTGCTGAGATGTAAGGACCCATTTAAAGTGCTATAATAAAATAGGAACATTATGACAATGCAGACTGTACTCATGAGAACAACCATTTCTAAAATGTCGGATCTGGTCCAGAACCAAGAGTTAGCACCTCTGCTTAATCTCTGATCTAGTAAGGTAATTAAACTAGTTCTTAAAATCAAGGTAAAGTTTAAGTACATTGCTGACCTGTGGCTGTCAAGAAGAGAGACGAATGTAAAAATTAAAGTGACCATTTTAGCATTAAAATAGTGGTATTGCAGTCTCCATCACCAAAATCTAAAAGGTCAAATCAAACAGGTATATCATGTGATTTCTGTACAGTTCAAGTATTCAAATAGAAAGTTGGTCTTATGAAATTCTAATGTCCATCTCATTGGCCTGTCACTAGTCATCTGTCAAGGAAGCTGAAAGGTTCAATAGGACTGCTGAAAATGACTAAATAAATGATGGAATTAACTCAACTGAGAATAGTAAAACTATGTATTTTCACATATTAAAATCTCATAACTTCCTTAGGATTCTAGAGCTGAATTGTGTTTTTTAATCCAATATCTTCCAAGATACACATTAAAAAAAAAAAAAAGTAATTACCATGAAAATGAAACTGAAAGAACAGGTAATAAACCCAGTTTGATTTATTAATTATTCTTATTTGAAGAGTACAGTCCTTCATTTCTTGTTTGTTGTACTACATAATGTAGTCACTATTGATGAGTCACATTTGAATACTTACTGTTCTACTGAGTTCTGTGCTCAAAATAGTGATTTCATATTGAAATTTGAACAAGTGTGGATTTTTGCAATTGTAGGCACTGTTAGACTGTAGACTACTTTTACAGTGTGGCTAAAGTGTAGCAAATATTCAGCAAACACTAAATTGTGCATTTGAATTTGGCCATTTTTTATATCTCTCCTCTGTGTCTCAATGTGCCGTATCTGAGAGGAACAAAGCACTTTGTCTAATATCACATAAAATACATCTGACTGACAAGATGCTTAAGAAAATGCATTAGGTAAAATGAAATATAGTCTACAAGACACAGATCTAAAGCATTGCACTGGTGTAGTTTTTGTACATACAGATGATCTAGATTTCTGCCATGGAAATGACACAGAAATATACACTAGCAGGGCCATTCTCTTTATCGCTGACTGGTAGGAATGCAGGATCCTTTCAGTGAGAGCCACTATACAGCCCATGGAGAGCTGGGTGAGTGAGAGGGACAGTAAAAGAGGCAGAGTGTGGGTTATCAGAAAAAAAAAAAAAGTTATTAATTGATTTTTTTTTTCCCAAATATATTAAAAAATATTTTCTGTTAAGTTTGGAACATACACCTTAAATGCAGCTCTTTGGATCTTAGTGCAAAAGTGTAAGCAAATACCTGTCTTCAAGCACTGCAATAACTTTTCTGAAGAGAGTAAAGATATGCCTGCTCAGGAGTTGGAAGAGAATAGCAACAAAACCCTACAAGAGACACAAACAGAGGGCTTCAAGGTAAAGTTTCAAGACAGAGGTCCAGATTAGATTCCAGACTTGAAATGCCATGGATGGGAACATCTTTGCTATCATGCTGAACCACTCTGTTGCACGTCTAGATAAATCACCAATGTTACAAAAAATTCAAGGCTAAGTTGTAAGGGTGTTGAATGTCCATGAAGATGACACAGATAGAAGAGGAGTTCCATTATCACCTGTTCAGTCCATCTGTTGGAACAAAAACAAAAACAAAAAAAAAGCGCACAACATATTTTGGTAGTCATTATTTCACTAATCCTACACACAAGTGGAGCTTTGTTTCAAGTAAGCTAATAAACCCAGATGGAGGACTTAGATTATAAAGCTATTCTGAAAGAAATCCTTATAAGCCCTCCAGGGTTAGACATTGGTTCCCAGTCTGTTTCAAGTAGGAAAATTCTGTCTCAAACTCTTTTGCTAACAGGCTTCTACTAAAAAACACCACCAGGCTCTGAGAAAAACAGTAGAAATGTTTCCACATGGATAATGGCCGGGAAAGTGATTTAAAAATGCCCTTTGTAAAAACAAGGGCTAGAGATGGAACAGAACATAGCTAATCTGGCAAAACAGAGTTGGCCTAGTAATGGATATTTTTCAGTACCTACTGTTGCTCCATCTGCAAAAAAAATCAAAAAAACCCTCATATGCCAGTTAATCAATTTTAGACAGATGGGAAGGGCCATTAACAAGGAACAGAAAAATGAAGAAGTTTGCTTATCTTGCTTACGTCTCTTAAAGATTAAATGCTTGCACAATTCTAACTCAGCTTGTTTGTTGATTCAGAAGCACACAAAAAAAATCCCACTGTAATCATATTGCTAAAGCTGACACACTTTAAGCATTCAAGAGTATTCAATGCCCTCTCTTCATAGGTTTGTAGGGAGTGAGCAGACAGTTCAAATGTGTTGACTCAAAGCCAATGACTTAATTAATTAAACTTATGCTACGTAAATAATATATTTAAATTAAACCAACAAGATGACAATGTCCTTATGCATATAGTAATCCCTTTGGCTTCATGAAGGTTCAAGACACATTATTTTGAGCTCAAAGCCACCTTAAAGGATTGTTTTTTTCATGAGCTTCTTGTAGTATGGGACCCCTTTGATAGAACAGAACTACAGGTGGGTTAATTACATCTTTCTACTAATCCTCAGTGAAGTTTATATGGAATGAAGATTTAGACCACATGCTCATGATTTTCCCATTACTGCTGGTAGGGTTTTTCGGAACCATTTGCAATCACAAAGTAAAAATGTCCTTTCTATACTTCTTTCTCAGCTGCCCCTCCTTAGTCTAAAAGCTTCTTGTAAACAAAAAAAAAAAAAAGGATTGTTGATTGAGTACACATTTTGAGAGTTTTTTCTTGGAAAAAAAATATTTCCAAGCTACCACAATATGTAACTGAAAATATATTATATTTCTAAAAGGACTGTCTCAGGAATTTTACTCTAGCTACTATACCTCTGGCAGTGGTGTTAAAAAAAAATCTGTGCAAATAATCACAGTTTGAATTATAGATATGGTGAAAACATATTTAAAAGGATTTGATGGTGTAAATTAGAAAACAGCCTGAATAAACTCAGATCATAACACTTCCCATAATTTCTTTTCCAGACTATTCAGATTTTTGCCTGCAGACCAAAAAGAAAAAAGAATAAATACAGTGAAATTAAGTGGGAAAACCAAACGCCAAAATCCTCACTTGTCCATATCCAGATGTATCAACTGACAATTTAGCAGTTGCTAAAATGTAGAGAAAGATTTTTAAGTATACTTTCCAATAATAGTAAAAAATATCTAAACTATTGAAAGATGTCTATATGATTCTATATAACAAAGTGCCTTTTTTATGTATGAAACATTAACTGGAAATCAGTTTATGTACTCCATAAGTTTTAGCTAGGAAGGTTACATAACTATTTGTTTCCAATCAAGTTCAGTAAATGACAAATTTTTTTCCATGGCAGAATAATCTAGCAAAGGCTATGTGAATATGGAATTTAATTTGTTTAACATAAGAGCCAGTCAGCATTTGACTGATTCAAGATGTGGAAAGGTAGTAGAACTCAAAAAACTGTACATGAAGTTTTTTGTTAAACAAGACAGGAATCATAGGGTTGATTAATACGGAGTCATACCACCACGACCAGGTCCAACTCATCAGCACTGATACTCAGGGAAAGGACATAAATTCCTGTACTCCAAAGACACTCAAATTTTTGATCTTGGCACCACTGAGAAGGAATCCAATTTTCTTGTTGCTATTATATTCCACACTCTGAAGTATACTTCCACAGGAAGAAAACAGAGCTGTGTAACTCTAGAATTCAGAAAATTTCTTCATCTGTTACAATCTGGTAATAACAACATTTCCATGAAGGTATATGTTCCCCACAAAGGGGAACTAACACCTACCTGATAGTTCCTCTTTGTTACAGTGTTGCATGTAAATGTCGCAATAAAATATTCTTACCTCTAAATTCCTCATGGATTTTAGGATTATCATAGATTCTACTTTCTTCTCAAGGATCATCCTTCCCCATGAAAACTTATGGTATTTAAGAATCAGAACAGAAAGATGTCAGAGAAAATTCATGCAAAGTTCTTCTCAATGTTATCTTTTAGGAGACCAACATTTGCCACATGTCTGCAATACTCTGCAGAAAGGCACAAGCAAATTCTTGTCAAATCTAGACAAGTTCTCCAGGTCATCTCAAAGAACATGTTGTCTGATACAAAAACATTCACACAAATGTTTTGTCATGGTGGCACACACACTTTCTCATCTTAGGGAAAGGCTCAGAGGTGACAAGGATTACCAGCTGGTCAGAGCACCAGAAAACAGTTCAGGCCAGCATGGCATGACCATCAGCACCACGAGCAGAATATCCATGGGTAGATCTTTGAGGGTCACAATTCACATCCTTGTAGCATGGTGTAAGAGCATTTTCAAAACTAGTTGAATAAATTATAAATAATTTTCAGTAGTACAAAAATATAGAATCACTGAATCATAGAATGGTTAGAGTTGGAAGGGACCTGAAAAACCATCTAGTTCCAGCCCTGCTGCCACAAGCAGGGATACCTTTCACTAGACCAGGTTGTTCAAAACCTAATCCAACCTGTCTTAAAAAAAAGAAAAGAAAAAGAAAAAGAAAAAGAAAAAGAAAAAGAAAAAGAAAAAGAAAAAGAAAAAGAAAAAGAAAAAGAAAAAGAAAAAGTAAACTCTTCAGGAAAGAAAAAAAAATTGTAAGTAACAAGTGGCACAATTTAATTTTATAGATGAGTGAAGTTTGGAAGTAAGTCTTTCATGGAGCCTGTAATTTAACACACTTGTGGTCAAATGGTATATCAAATATTTCTGGACACGTATACATAAGACATCACTTGCAGAGTTTTGCCTTGAATGATCTGGTTAATCGTTAATCTCTCTAGTCTATCACACCAGAAAGGAAAGTCCTAGAAAAACCTTTTAACTTCTTGAATAGGTCCTGGGAGGCAACGCTTGAAAAAAATAACTCATGGATTGATTTTCTTATCATGATTTAAAACAGCATTAATATATATTGCCTGAGGAAGATAGCATAAAAAAGTTAGCAGAACAGACTTGACAAAGTAGTAATAATATTTAAAAAGAAATCCCTCATGATTTTGAGTACATCATTCTTCCACAGTAGCAAAGCAATCTAAAGTTATTACAAAAGCTGACAATCTGCTTCAGTTCACTGGGACTGCAGAGGGGGGAGGGGGGAGGCACAAAAATATCACTTCATTGTCACTTTGTGCTGCATTTTCAATGTGTAAACAAAACCCTGATTTATGGGGGGAAAAACCCTAACTGATATCATGGTTGTCTTGCCCTTGGGCATTCTGTGTAGAGGCAATCACTAGACATGGCACTTGAGGAGTTCAGTTGAAATTGTTCTGCCTGTGCTATGTGGGCTGAGCTGACAAAAGCTTCTGGTTTATTGCCTGATATTCAAGAAGTGAAGCAATGTTAAAACAAGCTTCTCTCCAACTCCAAAAATACGATCATGGCAATCCATGTATGTTACATGGAATCCATGCCAAAACACCAAAATGTGAACAAAAAATCACATTTGAAACAAGTAACCTAATACAACATCATACGTAATCAATGCTCATACCTTTGAAAACCTCTAAGTTTCACTAAGTCTTCCCATCTCTTTTGTTCCCTGCCTTTTCTTCTTAGTCCTAGGAGGCTCTACATTTAATTATGGATTTCAAAAACAATTCTTCTTTAAAGATGCTTCACAAAAAAATGATATTTGCATTTTAAGCATAAGAAAAACTGATAAACATATTTTTCTGCAGATTTTTTCCCAAGATAAACAGACCACCTAATTTCATCCTAGTATATTTTGAAGAGCAGGAGACCTATCAATTAGTAATACAGTAATGATACAGTGAGAATTCCTGTCTTTTTTTTTTCCCCCGGGTTTAACCATGTCACTTCACAAGGTTTGTACTTAGCTGTTGTCTGTATCACTAGCTTCTTTGAGTTAACCCATGATCAAAGCTGGATAGAAAATGGATTTTTTTAATTTTGAAGTATTCCGAAAATATCAGTAAGAATTTTTCTACTTCTGAAAAACATCTTTGCTCTTTCAATAAACAATCAAAACATTTTTATTTAAGCACCTCAATTGTTTCAGTTTAGTACATATACATTTCTCTCTAAATTGGAGAGATATGGATTTGATGGGTGGACTGTACAGTGGATGAGCAATTGATTGGATGGTCTCATCCAGAAGACAGTGGTCAATGGTTCAATGTCTGGATAGAGATCAGTGACAACTGATGTCCCTCAGGATTCTGTATTGGGGCCAGTACTGTTCAATATCTTCATTCAATATCTTCATCAATGACATAGACAGTGGGATTGAGTGCACCCTCAGCAAGTTTGCAGATGACACCAAGCTGAGTGTTGTGGGTGACATGCCTGAGGGATGGAATGACATCCAGAGGGACCTGGACAGGCTTGAGAATTGAGCCCATACGAATCTCATGAGGTTCAACAAGGCCAAGTGCAGGGTCCTGAACCTGGGTCAGGGTAACCCCCAGTATCAATACAGGCTGGAGGATGAAAGGATTGAGAGCAGCCCTGCTGAGAACAACTTGGGTGTACTGGTGGAGGAAAAGCTAGACATGAGTGAGCAATGTGAGCTCACAGCCCAGAAAGTCAACCAAGTTCTGGGCTGCATCAAAAGAAGTGTGGCCAGGAGGTCAAGGGAGGTGATTCTGCCCCTCTACTCTGCTCTTGTGAGACCCCACCTGGAGTACTGCATCCAGGCCTAGAGTCCTTAATACACAAAAGAATTGTACCTGTTGGAGAGGGTCCAGAGAAGGGCCACAAAAATGATCAGGGGGCTGGAACACCTCTCCTATGCAAAAAGGACCTGTAGCAAAAGGACAGGGAGTAATGGTTTTAAACTAAAATGGTGTAGATTTAGACTAGATATAAGGATGACATTTTTTACACTGAGAGTTGTGAAACACTGGAAGAGGTTGCCTAGAGTGGTAGTAGATGCCCCATCCCCAGAAATACTCAAGGTCAGGTTGGACGTGGCTCTGAGCAATGTTGAGAGTTGAAGATGTCCCTGCTCATTGCAGCGAGGTTAGACTAGATGGGACCTTTAAAAGTCCCTTCCAACCCAAACTATTCTATGATTCTATGTTCAGGTTTGCATCTTTTTTTTTTTTTTTTAAGACTATTTTAAAGGAAAGCTTGTTTCAAATCAAGAAATGAATTTAATGCTATTATAGTTTTAAAAAGATAAAGAAAGAAAATAAGAATATATTTTAGTTCAGCAAACAAACATAAAATACGTTGCAGTGTCCTTGAAGAGCTTTTGTGCCTGGAAAAGCATCATGTTACAATATTTCTTTTACTTGTTCTAATAGCCAGATTTTAGCTAAAACCTTGTCTATCGATCTGCTGTTTTTACATATAGGATGAACCATAACAATGCATACACATACATCCAGTTAGCCGTCCACTAGTCCTTGCCTCAAGCCTGCCTCCTGGAGTCCGAAAGTTGGGCTTATTGTTGGGTTTGTTTTCTTTTTTGTTTTGGGTTTTTTTTTTGTTGTTGTTTTTTTGTGGTTTTTTTGTTTGTTTGTTTTGGTTTGGTTTGTTTTTTTAAGATGGGAAAAAATGATGGATTTGACCTAGTCTTGTTCTCCACAAGAAATTCTGTGAGGACCAAAACATGTAGAGCCATTTTTTTTGACAAGCTTCTGTCTCATAATCAGTTACTGGCTCTGACTGAAACTTTATATGTGTTTGGAGTTTCTCTCCCATATGATTTTTCCTGTGTTTAAACAGCGTGAAGTCACAGTACCGTTTTTCCTACTGTTGGAGTGCCTGCAGGGGTACTTGCAAGTTCTCTTCCAACAGTTTTGCTACTTATTTTCACACAAAAACTTGCTTATCTTTGAGATGTCAAATATTATTGAAATTTTATCTCTGTCAATTTTTATTGAAATTGGTCAGTGAGTTGTTGGAGGAGGCATAGAACAGTTAGACATTGGAAATTAAACAAAACCAACCAAACCGGAATATTCCAAACCAACATCCAGTAAGTCTCAAGTAATTTTTAATTGTATCCAGGCTTCTTATGCTTATCATCACCCTGGCATTAGCTTCAGCATCTTGCCAGTATGAGGAAAAAAAAAGTTTATCAAATTCTGGAAGTATTTGTGAAGTGCTGGCAAGTGGCAGCTCTCAGAGCTCCAGGAATACTATAGGCAAACAAAATGCCTGACTTTGCATCTGTTCTATTTTTCTTTTATTGACATTGATAAAAAAAAGATAAGGCTGCAGAAATCACAAATGCATATGAACTACACACCAATCTTTTCCACAAGTTAATTCAAGAACAGATTTGCTGTGTTTAATCTAAAATTAATAAGGAACAGGTAAACACAAACTTGTCATTTCAGGACTGTCCTCCTCTTAAATCAAGCTTGGAAACTGGATGTCCAGTTCTCTGAACACAAGCTAGAGTGTGCAAATGACAGAGTTGATACACACACAAACATTTCTATGACTGGGAGGTGACCAAACCCAAAGTTACCCAGAATTATAAAGTGGAAGCACATTGACCCCTCTTCCTTTAGCGAGCTCCCTACAGAATGGCAAAAGACCTCCAAACTGAAGGGAGGGGTAAGAGTGAACTCTGTTCAGTCTCCAGTGGTCCCAGGGTTGTTTCTCTTTCCGTTGCAGAGACTCTCTGAATGGTTGAGGTTGGAAAGGACCACTGGAGGTCAACTTGTCCAACACCCCTGGCTTAAGGACAGCCACCTACAGCCCAGGCAGCTTTTTAATATCTTGAAGGATGGAGACTCCACAACCTCTCAGGGCAACCTGCGCCAGTGCTCAGTCACCCTCACAGTAAAATAGTATCTCCTGGTGTCCAGAGGGAACCAGCTGTGTTTCAGTTTGTGTCCATTACCTCTTGTCCTGTTGCTGGACACCACTGGAAAAAGTCTGGCTCCTTCCTCTTTGCACCCTCCTTTCAGATATTTGTGTATATTAATAAGATCTCCCCTGAGCCTGCTCTTCTCCAGGCTGAACAGTCCTAGCTCCTGGTCAATCAGGCGATACTACATTATGGGGCAAGACAGACCTCACAGGGTAAAGTAAGATAAAGATTTCACACCAGAAAGAAATTTCATTTGGATGGCTTGAACCAAGTGATCAAGTGACTAAATGAAATATGAAAAAAAAATATTAAAGAAAAGGAAGAAGTTGTTCAGCATAGGACTGAAGACAATATCTCTTTTTTTTCTTCATATTCCCCATCTGTCCTTATCATAGTCTCCAGACCCAAATTTTTCAGCCTGCCAGGTTGTTTTGTAACTCTAGTGGAGCAGTTTGCATTCAGGGTTCCTGCTCTGCAAACCAAAATGCTGAAGCTGTTTTTGATTGACACATTTTTTACAGATTTCCCATCCTACTTCCCACTCTTATATTACTGTCTCAGAACAGAATGTCTTCCCATGGACTTCCTTTTCCTCAAAACCAAAAAGTATTTTGCTGGGTATTTCATGTTCTCTGTGAGAATGTAATTTGGAGAGCTATCTATCTGGGCAATTAGTAATTAGAATCCACTGGAGCAGATATGAGTTTGCTTTCATGTGTATATGTGCATCTATATGACTGCAATTCTACATGAAAAAGTCTTTATCATCTGTGGAGAGTCTGAACTTAGAGTAAGATATCTGGTTTTGTCCCTGGGAAATAAGCAATACATAAAACAATTCTCAGGTAACTAAGAATGTCAGTTACCTCTAGTAAACCTCCCTTATTACTGCAGGGCACCTGATCTTCAAAAGGCTATCAATGTCATTTGAATACTGCCATACTGCCAAAAGTGTAAGAGAAAAAGAGTGGTTCACACTGCCCTGTTTGTAGATATTAACTGCTTTTGTGTATTAAAATGTGACTACCAGTTGGTCCTTGGAAGGAGGCAAGCATATGCATGCATCAGAATGACCTCATGAAAGCCACTAGGAGCCCACGGGATAAAACTTGATCTAGAACCAGGATCTGGATGTTCCACAATGTGATAAACTCCAGAGTCCACATGGCAAGAGCAAGTAAGAACTTGGTTAGCTCAGATGAGCCTGTAGTAAAAGCCAGCAGTGCAAACTGTGCACCTCACACAACATTGCATGGACTAATGTTACACACAACTTTTTTTTGGAAAAGGTAATAACGTATGCTAAATTTTAGAGCTGGCACAATATGTACTATTAAAAATAGGGTAATAAGTGAGAATTATGGAGGGGATTTAATACTAATGCTTTGCCTTGACAAAAATGCTGCTAGATTTATTTGTTTTAACAACTACTCACTTTCAGGTAATATCTACCTCTCTGGAAAATGTTGAGAATGGTGTTTCCTCTTAATGGGTGACTACTGAATTCCGAGACTATGTATGGTTGGAGGCAGTATGAATCGTACTAAGTACTCAAAAGCCTAACCCATCAATTACTCTCTAATGTAGCAATTTAATAGCTTTCTGCATTTTTGGTGTGATGTTAAGGGCTGTGAGCATTTTGTCTGGGGATGCACAAACTTATTGTTACCAGGTATTATTCTGCCCCATCCACATTAATTCAGCACCACAGAGGTTTTTCTGAAGAATTACTTGGTTAGATACATCTGGCGCATTAGGACAGCGTGAAACTGAAAATACTGACGTAGAGGAGGAAGACAGGCATTTTTCTGTGTACAGAACAGTCTGCTGCTGAGCCCTCCACAGTAAGGAAAACAAGTGAAGAACTTGGCTGAAGACGGTGGCAAAATCCCACCCAAAACGATGACTGAAAAAAGAAAACAGGATAGACTGCATTTATGGTTGGGATTGGAAAGAGGCATCATATTTCTTTAGATGAATAGTTTCAATAATTTTAGAAAGTGTTGTCTTCTGAGTAGCATTATTTCATTGTGTGATAGCGATGGGTGGATTTCTTAAAAGCTGGGAAAGAAACAAGCTTTTATAAGTGAGCTACCTAGACATTGGGAAAGGAACCCTTTGCAGGACATATGAAGGGCTTTTCAGAAATGTGGGGTTTGCTTTATTTCACCCAGATCGAATGTCTGTAGTTGTTGCAGTGCAATGCTCTGGCCCAGATTCAAGGCTTTCATCTGTAGCTGTTACTGGTGTGATTAACAAGTGCACTAAACTTAACAGCTAAGTGTAGGTCCAAGACTCTGAAATATCTTCCAAAATTAGATCTAAGAAAAGCCATCACCTTACAATCTTTTGATTATTTTTTAAGACCTGCTTCATCACTCAAGCTTTCCCAAAGAACCAGAGTGAAAGCAATAAAACAGGATTATAAAACAACAGTCTTTCACTAAAATGAGAGCAGGAGTGCACCCATCATTTTTCTTCAGAAAGAGCAGCTTATCATTTTATCTGGCATAAGAAGGACAATTAATTACCACTTTTGAAATATTTATGGTGGTGTTTTAATTCTGTACAAAGCTTAGACAGGACTGTGACAAGTGCTTTGGAAATGTTAATAGACTGAGTATACAGTGGGATGGTATGTGTGTGTTTTATAGATACATTCATTTAATATATATATAAATTACACACATGCGGAGGTGTTATACTTCGGAGCGCAGAGATGTGATTTACTAACTGAACATATCTCCTTTATCTTCTTACCACTTATCTGCTGCCAAACTTGTCTTTGGAGACATTTATTCCAGCATCCAAATCTTTGAGAAGCACCATTTTCCATCTGAAATAGGAAAATAAGAATTTTGGAAGGTTTTCTTAGTTGTTTAGTTTTGGTGGTTTTTTTTCCACTCTGCTTCTCCCTCCCCGAGTTATACCTGTCTGAAGCCTGCAGTGGACAAGAGTTGATTTGCATTCTCTGATAGGTTCTCTTATACCTAAAAAAACCCCTGTCAACATAGTATCTACATCTAAACAATGTAAATATTAATGCTAAATGAAAGTAAGCTAGTGAAAAAAAGAGTTTCTCAGTTTACCATAACATCCCAGGGCTTGCTTCTAAGCATTAAAAGGTGCTACAATAGGCATTAAAACTCAACAAGCTAATGTAGGTTTTATTTTAACCTATGACTGCACTGTCTTATGTACTCTAAAGAACTTGTTAAACAGATCTAATGGGAGCAAAAAGAAAATATCCTAAATGAGAATACATTCAATGTACCCACGTATAACTGGCAATGTAGTAAGTAAGATGAAGAACTTAAACTTTTAAAGCTTTTCCCAAATCTTGACTAATCATGATATCAAGTTTTACAAAGAATTATATTGAATTTTCTCCCATTTTATCGGAACTCATCTGAACTGGTTTCATGTTAGCATGCAATACACTTATGCTGAACACCCTGTGACAAGACCTTCCCATCACACCACTACTTAAGCCATGGCAACAAAGGCAATGAGATCAGACAGCTGGAAAAAGATCTTCCACTTTTGGAAGCTGATCACTCTACTGATATCTGGAGTTGTCAGAAGCAGACTGGAAAATGTTTTTATTATGACAACAGTTATAGCAGTCCTGAGGCATAGCCAAATGTAGCTAAGATGCTAAAGAAAGACGGTAACAATACATACTTTGCTGCAATACAACAGAGATGGAAAAGGAGCATGCGTTGAGAAGGATGGGTATAATTTCTAACCCAACATACCTGTTCTAGTAGGCTGAACTAGAACATGCAACTCTCTGGTGAAGCTAACAGGCAACCAGTAGTGGTTTAAATAACTTTTCCCACCCTCTGAGGGTGGGCGTAAATTTCAGCTGATCAGGAAAACAGTTCTCTGCTTCACTAAGGTGGAATGCAACACTACGAAAAAGGGCTTTTTTGAGATGTACTATGCCTTCTTCAGCACACCATCCCCCACATACTCCACTTAAATGTGTTAATATTTTCACACCACCTTCACATCACCTTCACAGCACTGGGAAAACATTTGCCAAAGAAGGATTCCAAAATCCCTTTTTAATTTAATCATTTTCTCACCCTCACTCTCGTGCCTCTGTACTCTTTCTGACCTCTAACCCCAGTTAGCATCACTTTGTAATCTCCCTTTTAAACAAAATGTTAATGAGCCACCCTACTGCAATGTGTATAACAACAAAGAGAAGAGAAACCATGCCCATATTGCCTCCTTCAGTTATTTGCTTCACAACAGCTGGATACCTAATCTCAAGAGAGTTTGCTTTATTTAAATGCATATCTGATGTTATCACCATCACTTCACGTGAAGGTCATATAAATGTCCATTTTTCAGCTGTGTTGCATTTCTTGGTCTGTGTGTACCTATTGTGCTGACCACTGCAAGTTATTACCTACATAAAAAAGAAAACCTCCAGTATTGCTCAAGCTGCAGGACAAAGCTTTATCTTTAAAGACAAAAACCTTCACACATTACTTCCCTGTATTCTACAACTTGGAAATCACGTGCGTTACGTCATCAGGCTACCTTGGACTGGGCAAAGTGGAGGGTACTGATAAGACTGCCAGTGTACACAACCATTTTACTTGCTCATTTAAATGAGTTAAGTACAAGAGAAAGATGGAAGGAAAACTTGGTAATACAATTCATGCCATTAGTTCTGTCTTTTTCGAATTTGTAACAGATGCCAACTGCAAAAGGAATGTTTATTCACAATTCATAGATTTTTATAACACGCTAAAATCTAGATATTCCAACTAAGATTGGGGTCCTTCTTCAGTCACCATTGTAAGCCTTCCAAGGGACAAACTGTACATACTGAGGTTAAAAACAGAAAATGTAAAACAACATGGGGAGACAAAGCACTATCACCAGGACTAAAATGAAACATACATAATGAAAATGACTAAATACTGGACACTAATTACAAGCAGAAAGGAGCAGTAAAGAAAGAATAAAGAAAGGGGAAAGGAGTGGATATGACGGGTCCAAAACTATGTTGATGGAAAGAAAATTGATTGGCAAAGTAGTAGTCTGTGAAGATTGAGTGCTACCACAAGCTGGGGACGTTTTATAATGTATTAGGAGAGCCAGAGAAGTAAGTGTATAGTACAGGAAAAGCTTTTGTCAGGACTAGAATGAATATCTGTTCTATGACATACACGATGAGCATTAACAATGAAAGGAAATATTCTATTCTGTTAATAGGCAAGGAATGGCACTTTTTTTTTCTGCCATCCCTTGCCTATTTTCATGCAATGTAAGTTATCAATCATTATGCATTTTTGAGAGGATTTTTTCCCAAAACTTTCTGCTTCCTGAGGATTTTTTTCAGTTGTCATTGAAACACATTTTGATCAGAAATGAAAAAGAGCTGACTCAGCTCCCCCACACTAATTTTGCTATGTCACAAAGACTCCTTAAGAATGCTGTACTTTGGGTGCCTCACATTCTTACCTAATGCAAATGGAGTCACACAGTATTTCCATTATGTTCTGTAGCCGCTGAATAAGAGATAAGATGGGGGGTTAGGGTATTCTTCATGCTTAGAAAATTGATATTTTTCATTTAAAAAAAAAAAAAAACGCAACCCTTTTTTCCTAGTGAAAATTCTACCTCCTTTATCCCATGAAAAAAAATGGAAATGTGAGTGTGGTGCCTCCCTAGAAGCACAGTTTAGGTGTTGCTGGACTCACTGTTTGGGGTGTACCACATAATGCACCTCAGTCTCCCTCTTTGTTAAATCACTAGGACATGTATCTTGGAATTCTCTGGTTACATTTTCTTTCAGCTTACTTGAAAAGTTGTGTGTCTGGGAGGGGATGAAGAAAAAATACATGTTACTTGAAATAAAAACAATATAAAGTGAAGTGTTTCCAGGACAAAATTCAGGAAGTTCCTGAATCGTTTTTCCTGTGCTACCAGTAGAAGAATTTGTATGATATGATGTAATAGTGTACATTATCTCTAAAATAAAGAGCATAGAAAGTAGTGGATGCAAATTCCCAGAAGTGCCAAAGAACACATGACAAGGAAACAGGTGAATTGCTGAGTTACTGAAGTGTGTTGTGTACTGCATTGGCTCAACTCTGCTTCCACTGAAGCCAAAGGCAGTGCTTAATCACAAATGTCGCACAAATTACGCACCTTTCAGAAAAATGTTTTGAAAAGCTAACGCACACGTTTTCAACATAAATGAAAAAGAAGTCTCAATACTAAAAAAAACAAAAAAAGCAATCAAGTGTTAGTTAAAGCGTGTAGACTGTTGCTGCAAAGCTCCACTGAAGTCAGTTGATAGTTGGCTCCTTTAAAAGATTAAGCTTAATATTCAGGTTAGGTCAACACGAACAGGTGACTAGCTCATGCATCTCAAATGGTGCTTGTAGTTCAGTAGTTTATGCACAAACAGCCTCTTGGAATACTGAGTTTCAAAATGAAACTTAAACTGGGAAAGACTGAAAAAATGCTGACTTGAAACAGGCAGGAATTTCCAGTTCTAGAGGTATGAAGGAAGGGTTTGTTAGAAGTGATGTCAGGTAGTTAAAAGGCAACATTTCAAGAACATTTCATTGAATGTATTAAAACTTGAACAAGAGATAAATAGTTCAGCAAAGTCTATATACAATAAAATAAAACCAACAAATATCGATCTCCTCTTGAAAAAAAATTAAGGTTCCTCCTTCACATGTGTGTTTCAGACCAG
Organism: Anarhynchus alexandrinus; assembly: GCA_008711295.1. NCBI lineage: Eukaryota > Metazoa > Chordata > Aves > Charadriiformes > Charadriidae > Anarhynchus > Anarhynchus alexandrinus. The sequence continues at coordinate 1,439,488 of VUYV01000023.1, read as the reverse complement.
AAAAAAGGTTTAAGAAACTTTTGTGTGGCTGACACACCATCAAGCTTCAAAAGGAAGATAAGTAACAACATTAATGTGAAAGTGTTAGGAGGCTTATTAGTATAATCTAACTTTTATTTCACCAGTACTACGTCAAATAAACACAGGACATCAGGAAACACAGTTTTAATATAAGGATGACTGAGCACTGGAACAGGTTGCCCAAGGTGTGCAAGGCAAGGTGGAGTCTCCATCCTTGGAGATATTCAAAAGCCACCTAGACACTGCCCAGGGCAACCTGCTCTAGGTTGCCCTGCTTGAGCAGGGGGGTTGGACAAGATGACCTCCAGAGATTGCTTCCAACCACTCTGTGATTCTGCACTCAGTAATGCAATGTCTTCTGCTCAGTGCAATATCTATATTTCGAGAGCTACGAACAGTGAAATTGCCTTACTTCAGTTTCGTGAATAGGACATAAAGAATTGTTGTCATTCTTTGTTATTCCTGGTATATTCCCATTGCTTCGTAGGTATTGTATACTTAGGTTTATGTATATGGGTGCAGTTTTCAGAATGTATTTATGCTTTCCGCTTGGTTCTGTTTTGGCAAATTTTCGTTCATTTCTGAAATATCTTAAAAGGATTTGTCCTTGGTGTAAAAGATTTGTATCAAGAATCTGGGCATAGAGCCTGAGATATCTTCAGGGCCCATTCTTTGTCTCCTGTTTCTCATACACATTTTAGACTCTAAGCACAACTGTAAATTGGAAGTGACTTTAATATATATTTTAGAAAAACTTGTAGTACATCCTGTGCCAAGTGAAGAACCACATCCTGCCAACATTTAAGTACATCCAGCCTGTTCCTGAAAGTTAAGACTGTCTCCCGAGCTGTTCAGAGCACTGTGCCAGTCCTGTTAGAACTTCTTTGTATCTTTGGAGCTATCTATTATTCTGCATATATTCCTTCACTCTCACCTTTTGTTGAAGAATGACCTCATCTACAAATCTCTACATATTCTGTTTGGTTTATCCCTGAATTACATAGGTAAAAGAGATCTGTCTTCTTTTGCTGAAGATTAATGCCAAAAGCCTAGCACGGAATGAAGAGCCTAAATAATGTTTACTTTGTGCACAGTGATAAATGAAAAAAGTAACTTTAAAAAGTTTTCTTCTACATGATTAAAATCTTTCTATGAAACAAACTTCCTTACTGACTCATCCAGAATTAGTGAGTGTGATCCCTTTAAAATGCTGTACTCCTACCAGTTTGACCATTGTTTCAATCAGTATTCTGCTATAATGTACGTAATTCAAACAAACATACAAACAATGCAGCTAAGGCAAGCAATTTTGTCATTTCCATGCCAACAGAAGAATTACCTAACTCCATTATATGGAGTTACCTAACTCTATTATATGACCTTCTATATAAAACTCCACCATGAAAGACTGACATATTTTTAGAGAGCAAGACAGTATTCACAGAATCCCTTCATGATGTTAAGCCTTTCCATATTTTATCTAGTCAATCAATAAATATTTCTGCTCTCAAATTTGCATATTTGTGCAATAATTCCCCTTTTTCCATCAATTAGTCTCTCACATCAATAAATCAACTCTGCAATACTCTGGCAAATGTGGAACAGGACAAGATGTTGAATGAGAAGGGAATAGGTGCAGCATAAAAATCCATGGAGGTATGCAAAGCAGACCATAAATTCTGTTTTTGCTTTACATAGTAGCTGGGTATTGCACCTTCACACTTCATTCACTGAATTCAGACATAAAACTTCTCCATTAACTTCACACGGGTTATAACAGATGATTTGGCTCTGTAGCTTGACTACAGAAATATTAGGAAGAAACTCTGCACATAAAAATATCTAACAAAAGCTTTCTCAGTTTGCACAAATTAGTCTTTCTATTGCAATATGTCAGGACTGATTGCTGAAATATTTTTTTTTAACAGAAGAAAGCAGTGCTTTCTAAAGTAATTTTGAACATACTTTTTGTTAAACCAAGACTGAAATGCTCACCTAACAAGGGACATATTGCAAATGTACTATTTAAAGAAAGAAACACAGTGCTGGTGGTGATTAGAGGATTCAAGAGATCTGTCTTCTTAAAATACAGGAAAAAAACACAGTTAATGTAATATTTGTAAAGGAAAACTTCATTTTGGTTTTGGTTGTTTGCACTTGCCATTTTAAATAATATTGCCATTTTAAGTAGTACTTTGGGAAAATACTTATATCCCTTTTCAGGGTCCTCCCCCAGCCCCCTTTTCAGTATCAATAGACTATAATACATAACATTTTCAAATGTGGCTATTCTCAATTGTACTTGATTAAAAAATAAGTCTTTTCTGGTGAATATAAAGCAAGCTATTTGAAAATTGAGGCATGCAATGAACACCGTAATAGCCTCATCAGATCAGACTAGCAATGCTTCAGTGACCAATGTTCCATAAAGAAGCCAGACAAAATACTTCTGAGGAGGGATTAAGAAGCAGAGCAGTGACTGGCATCAGGTAAATGAAAACCTGTACTCCTCAGCAGCGGAAGAGAAAGTACAAGTCTCTGAAGGTAAGAGCATCTTGATATGTTTGGAGTTACATTATCCACAGGTGTGAGCAGCTCTGGTAATGGTACCAACAGATAAAGGGGGAAAAATAAGCCCTAGAAATAAAAATAGATATCATACATGTGGCAAAAGGAGTTCATTATGTGTTTGCTTCTTATTCACCCTTGACACCTGGATTTGACAAAAGCATTCCCATTACTTCTGAAAATGTTGCATTAGACCAGCTATTCCTTAAGGAAAAACAAACAGACCTTTTATCACTAGGTAGAAACACAAAAGGACAAGCATAGACCTTCAGTTGGAAAATCAGTAGCAAACACAGTTTCATTTCATTTCATTCAATCTCCAGTACTTCCACCATTCTTTCATTTAAAACTGTACTGGGTTTTCTATTTAATTTTATTTTTATTTATATTTTACTTTTAGATTACATTATCACACCCCCTCCCCATTTTGGATAAGGAAGATTTTATTAGAGAAAGGCAAGATTCAATATCATTGATATAAATACCCTTTTCTTTTCCAAAAAGTATTATTTGCAAGTCTAAGTTAAATACAAAGCAGTCTAAGCAAGATCCTTCTTATAAATCCAAGCCAGAAAGTGCAGAAGCTAGGGTGAACCTGCAGAGCTATTTGCAAGTCTCATCTTCTGCCTGTTGGAACCAGACCTATTCTGGTGTGTCCAATGCTTTGCTCTTCTCATGGGAAGAAATCAAGGAACTGGAACTCACATCTCTGTCTGTTACATGAGACAGAGAAGAAATCAACACAACAAGATGTGTGAACTCCCTTACACTGCCTCTAAACCAGAATAATACCCAGACATTAGCTGAAGCATTTTGCAACCAATAACTTAACATCCAAAATTTCTTCTACGAAAAACAGTGCATGTTCTTTGCCTTCACAATCTTCTCAAACTGCTGTACACTTCAGGAACTGAGTGTGCACCTTCAAAGCTTTAGAGGAGACATATATAGAAAATTACAAAGTCTTACTGAAGCCATAAGCTATGCACAGAGTACTGATGTCCCGTTAGAGTTTCATAATAAAATTTCCTTCTGTTCCTTTATTTCACCATTTCCTTTAATTCTCAGCCTTAAAGCCAGAGTGATTACTTTCTTATATGTACCCTGGCAGACCTGGTAAACAAATGCTCCTTCCAGGTGGGTTTTCAGTCCTCTAAGACAGACCACTTCTGTTGCAGGTGTAACAGAAGATCTTTCAGATGTGGCTGATCCTTAAAATTGAAACATAAAAAGGGTAGAATAGGGCATAGCCCCAAACATACCTGTTGGTACAGATAATTAGAACTCAGGGAAAGATCAACACAGGAGAGACCATTAGAGCTTAACAACAGATTAGGTCAGTAGAAAAACAGTTGTTACATTAAAAGCACAAGACAGCCATAAGGTTGGCATATATTCTTGGAACACAAAGAACACAAAGGTTTTTCACCGATTTTAAAGAAAAGGAGGAAGAGAAGGAAATGTCACAATTCCCAGGGTAAATACCCTTTTCACTGTAGATTAGATCACAGATTTTTAAGAAGGGAGGAGCAAGTAATGATCATCCCACAAGAAGATAATTAAAACATTTCCTCTGTCAAAATGATGCAGACATTTTAGAGCTATGCCTAGGTTTTACAATAAAATATATGTATGATTCTGTGAAATCATTAAAGACAAGAAAATGGTATAGATTACTAAGACCTATGAAAATATGCAAAATAAGTCTTCACAAAATGCATTTCTCTTAGAATATGCATGTGTAATACTCATATCTGGAAGCTGACAAGTGGAGGTTATCAATAAAGATGTGACACACAGCACAAAGTACTGAGCCTAACCTGGGAGAAATCTTGATTAAAATCTGAGACACAGTGAAAATCAGAATTCCTCTTTCACCACACAACAACTCGTCGACGGCTTTAGGCTTCCAGAAAGTATGCAGTTTGCTCTTCACGTAGCAGTCTGCTAGATGGTCCATAAGCCTAGGTACCATAAATTCATATGTGCCAAGATATAACCAACTGTGCCATGAAACAGAAACCTAAGCCCTATCAAGCCACCTATCGGGAAAAACCTTACTTGGGGTGGGGGTAAGGGGATGTTGGCATTTTTTGGTTTGCTTTTTTTTGTTGTTAAAAAAAAAAAAAAAGATTTATTATAAAATTAATATAGTTTAAAGCTTAAAGAAAGAAAAACATTTTTAACATACTACGCCATTAAATCTCTGAAAATGTGATCATTTTAACTGTGTATATTTAACAGATGTGTATCATTGCTTTAGACTGTTGTTGCTTCATTTGTGATTTTACTGTCTTTGTAAGAGTTCTAAGGAAATATTATGCCACTATTTGTACAATGGATGGTTTAATGTTTTATAGGCTTTCATTTCTCCACGTTAAGTTTCACTCTTCTCAGAAAGATTTGATAATATGATCTAATTTAAATGTTTGCAATCCTCAGTTGAAGGACAATATTTTAATGGGACTGGGTTAGTAGTCCTAAAAGGTGCGCCAAGGGAATGGCCCATTTTTTGCACTTCTGTATCAGAGTCTGGCTGCAGCAATGGGGGGCTCAGCACAAGGCAGCTGCTCAAACATTTATTTGTCTCATTTTTTCAGTGTGTTTTGAACTTCCACAGTGCTGCTTTTGATGCCACTGGTATCTCGGCTAGCTGTACCGTGATCAACATAGGCATAAGAAAAGGGTCCCAGTGAAGATCATGGACAGACTGTACCTGCTTTTAATTCATAAGACAAAAAAAAAAAAAATCATATTAATCCCTTTCTACATGGATATTACTTAAAGGGGGAAGTAATTAATTTAGTAAATGTATAAACTGGCAACTGCATGCTCCAGCTGAAGCGATAGAAACTATCAGACTTACTTGACTAGAGAGTGAGGTTACACTGTCTAAGTTGGCATCTTTATGCCAGATCTTAGGGCCTGGGTCTTTGGAGATGGAAAGTTCTGCTTTTTATATAAACATAAATGGTAGTGGGACTGTAGCTGTTAGAAGATCAAAAAAACCCACACATTTGACTCATAATAAACCACCGCCTCAAAAACCTTCAGCATACTCCTTGTGTTCCTGTTTTCCATATTGTAGCCAAGACACACACAAGAGAAACGAGGGGAAACAATTTCTGGGCACACCCACTTTTAGCAGGTACTTGTGATTACTTGAAATAAAGATGGAAAGGGGGAATGAAACACACCAAATACTCTTATGCTTCAACATACTACTTTGTGCAATGACATCCACTAAAAACTCCTGCTTCTTAAAAATTGTGTGTGCTGCAATAACATCTGTAAGACACTGCAAGCCGTAGATCTGATTGGCCTACGTAACCTGTATTGTAATACTGTTATGCAACACCTTCTATTTCTGAGAATTTTCTAAAACAGATATTTACGTTTTATAGAAGGCTAAATTACTTATGTATACTCCTTGACTTGGACTCAGTAGCTCCTGACCTCACCTCCTCCTGTTTTGTGGAACGATCCTGGGCAAACCTTTTCACGTTTATATGCAACACGTTCCCCATTTGTAAAGATTCAGACTTCCTCTGTGAAATGTTTGGTAAAATGCCATTCCACCTAAATGCTCAAGTATCATCATCAACTCTCTTCATGTCAGACAGAAAAAGGAGATGGTTAGAAGATCTGCTCAAGGAAAATAAGGACTCAGAATCAGAATTGTGATTTGAATGCACTTCTTTGTTTCGGGATTTTTCAATGGCTAAATTTGGGGGAATGAGAGGAGGACAGAAGATAGAACATTTTTGGGCCTCTTGTTACTAGACCGAATTACTTAAATGAATTTATCACAAAAGGGAAAAGAAGGTTGTGTCATTGTGAAATTACATAAGATCAGACTAAGAGAATATTTTCTATATATTCTCAAATATATAACAAATACCTAAAAAGAAATTTCATATTCTTTAGCAAGACACTTTTCTGGAGAAGATACTCTTAGTGCCAATCAACATAAAAAGCATCCTTCATTACAAAAGAAAAAAAAAAAAAAAAAGAAACACAGATCTTCCTAGCATTTGCTCTTGTGCTTCCACTTTTACAGTTTTTACCCAAGTCTCTCCCAATAAAATTGCAGCAATTATTGAATTTTTTTTTGCTAGAACAATGGCACCCTCCCAACTCTTTAAAAATGTCTTATCTACACATACCAATCCCTGAGGAAATCATGGAAGAAAGCAATTAGCATTGTACTTTGTCAGATGGACAAAGTGACTGGCTCACAGCACCCAGTAGTCCAGGAGCAGAACTGAGATCCAACTTAGCAGAGCACAAGTAGGAAGGCTATTGGACATTCTCAGCAGAAGTCAGTAGTGTAGTATCCTAGTGACAACTTCCCTTTTGCTCGGCACAGTCAAAGCATCTCTGGAGGTAGAAGAAGGACCTACATTGACATGACTTATTGCTCTGTAAAAAAGGTTGCAGAAAGAAATCATATATTTTGTGGATATGATCACGCAAAATCAGGCTGGAAACATCTGGATATTTCTGTTGCACACACACCATGGACATTTCCCTGCTGATGTGATACTGATGTCTCCTGCTCTGTTCTTACATAGATTTTTACGTTCTTCTCAAAACCAGGCCATTCTGTGAATGGAAACAAGACTTTATGGGCATTGTTCTGGCTATGGTTACTTTCCAAGCCCCAGAAGGACAAAACGAGTGTGAAGCAAATCCCTCCTGTGGCAGTGAGGCAGTAGGAGCACAGGTGGCTCTGTAGTTCTCTTGGAGGCTGAAGGAGACAATGAGCAAGAGGAATTGGGTGTTTAGGGGCAGAAACCATCAGCCCCAAAGGAGGAGGAAGGACAGATGGATTTCCCCCTCTCCCCAGCAGCAGGAACACCCAGGCGCATCAGGGCCAGGGCTGGGACACACCAGGGCTGGGACACTGGACTGTGGGTGGGGCCATGACTAGAGCAGTCCTGGGCTGACACAAGACTCCTGGTCCCAGGGCTGGGGCAGGGCCAGTAAGGTCTATGGGTGCCCCCTGCCAAAACAGTAACAATAGGAACCATGATGGTTTTGGCTCGCATAGAGTTAAATTTCTTCACATTGTCTTGTATGGTGCTATGAACACCAGCGTACCAATGCGAAGCAGTGAATGAATTCCTCATTTTGCTTTGCTTGCACACACGGCTTTTGCTTTACCTGTTAAACTGTCTTTATCTCAACCCAGGAGTTTTCACACTTTTACCCTTCTGATTCTCCCCTCTATCCCACTGGCAGGGAGTGAGTGAGCAGCTCAGCCAAAACTGGTACAGGAACATATTTCATGCATCAGAACACAAACGCAATTTCTTTCTGTAATCCTCTGGGAGAAAAAACAGAGGAGTAAGGCAAAGAGCATTATATAATGACATTATAGGAACAGCAAGATAAAGACAACTTTTTGTTCAGAGCACACCAGTTAGATGAACATTATCTGTTATTATAATATCATTAAGCACAAAGCGTAACAGAGAACTTAAATCAATTACAATATTAATTACACTAATTATGCATATTATAAGCAATACGTATATCAAAAGTTTGATTGGGAAGGGAAAGATCATTCATTTGTTCATTCTTTAATATACCACAATAGTTTTTATTTTGCTGTGATCCTTGTGTTGGTATTTAAACTATTGGAATGAAATGTGATCATTTAGTGTTGTAAATTATAACACCAAAGTATCTCCTATATTGAGGATATCATGCAAGTATTAAATGCTGTCCCTGCAGTTGTTGCAATCAGCAAACTGATTTACTCCAGTTACAATCAGACAACTTTCTCAGACTAATAAAAAAAAAGACCACAAACTTACATGGGGTGTGTATGAGGCACTTCAGATTTTGCAAGAAGATAATAAGCAGGTTTGATGTCATTACACAAAATAGGCCTGAAAGACCAACGATTTACCCTCCTTAAGGCAATCTTGACAAGTTCTATACACTATTATGTACACTTTTTCTTTAATACTCCATCTTACCTTCTAACAGAAAATTATTTGGCAACTACAAACAAAAAGTGCCATATAGAGATGACATGATGGTGACGATGAGGATGAGGAGGAGGATGATGATGATGATGATGATGATGTTTTATTTGCAATATATGGATCATATTTATCTGTTCACTGTCATAAGAAGCATTATTTGTAGAAGAACAGTGGTTTGGTTGAGCAGGGATATCCCAGCTCTTTTGCTGATTTAAACAAAATACAACCAAAAACTGACTATGAAAGCCTCTTTTTCTTATAGGTGTCTCTTCTTACAGTTTTTCTTCCTGCACTGACTGGTTTGCATGTAGGCTATATTTGCTAGACTATTTGAAAGAATGGAAAAGGAGATAGCATTTTCTTTTTGTGAAGTCCTATAGTTGTGTTTGCATTTAAGACTGACAAAAATTCCGAGATCTCAGTTTCCTGCATTTGATAATAAAATACAAATGATTTCTCTACATATTCAAAATTAAAATCCCTATCAGTTGGAAAACCAAAACTAGATAATGAGTGAAACCGGGCTCCATTTTGCACCAAGAGAGCCTTTTAACAATGACCAAATTATGAAAACATGTTCAATATTAAATCAAAAAGAATAACGGATGATGACAAGATCTAACCTTTAAGCATGTCAGTCGGTATGAAGGCTGACTAGTATTCTTTATTTTCTAAAAGTCAACAACAATACTCTTCCTGGAATTTAATATATAACCATTACTTTGATTTTGATATTTGCCTGTTTATTCTTCATACTGAGGCACTATCTTTAACAATCTGAATAGCACTAAGAAGTTTTATCAAGCATATCCAAAGAAAGCCAAGTTTCTCCTAAGAAATTTTGATTGACAGTTTCCACAAACACTTTATAGGGCATCTCAAAAACTCATCAATCAAGACCAGCAAAGTTGCAGAAAACCAGTTCAAAACTTACAGATAAGCAAAACACCTGGAAACTGTCAGAATGCCATTTTGCCATTTGTCAGATCAAACCTACAGAATTCAGAACAAGAATCTGTTTTTTCCCCAGTGCAGAAGGGTTATCCTGGACTGATGGTGGACCATTTTGAAAACAGCTTGAGCAGTAGGCCAGTCTAGAGTTTTAGCTTTGGTCCAACCCTTTGTCCAATCCAATATATTTCACCAGTTCTGAAAACATCCTGTCATCTTCAGGCCTGGTAGACAGACTTGTGGATCATAGAATCATAAAACGGTTTAGGTTGGAAGGGACCTTTAAAGGTCATTTAGTTCCAAGCCCCCTGACATGGACAGGGACACCTCCCACTAGACCAGGTTGCTCAAAGCCCCATCCAGCCTGGTCTTGAAAACTTCCAGGTATGGGGCATCCACAACTTCCCTGGGTAACGTGTTCCAGTGCTTCATCACACTTATAGTGAAAAATTTCTTCCTAATATCCAATCTAAATCTACACTCTTACACTTTGAAGCCATTACCCCTCATCCTATCACTACATGCCCTCATAAAAAGTCCCTCTCCAGCTTTCTTGTAGGCCCCCTTCAGATACTGGAAAGCTGCTATAAGGTCTCCCTGGGGCCTTCTCTTCTCCAGGCTGAACAAGACCAACTCTTTCAGCCTGTCTTCATAGGAGAGGTGGTCCAGCCCTCTGATCATCTTTGTGGCCCTCTTCTGGATGCACTTTAACAGGTCTATGTCCTTCTTATGTTGGGGGCCCCAAAGTTGGATCTCACAAGAGTGGAGTAGAGAGGCAGATACTGCTGTCAAAGATACCTCTTATGGCAGCAAGCAGCAAGGTGGCATAAACATGCAGGTTTCTGTAAAGGAAAAGGGAAGGAGATGAATGGGTGGGATTTGAAGGTAGAATAACATAGTGACTTTCACTATGGAAATTCTTATTTATTTACGGAAGGACCTTGAAGATCAT